>JARQOD010000003.1:230610529-230682025 GCA_033576555.1 Oophaga sylvatica | reverse complement strand
AATTGAATCAGAGGCTATTTTACTATGTAGAAGTGAATAAACTATAAATATATGTATATATAATATTGTCACAATGACATGTATATATACAGTTAGGTCCATAAATATTTGGACAGAGACAACATTTATCTAACTTTGGTTCTAGACATTACCACAATGAATTTGAAACAAAACAAATCAGATGCAGTTGAAGTTCAGACTTTCAGCTTTCATTTGAGGGTATCCACATTAAAATTGGATGAAGGGTTTAGGAGTTTCAGCTCCTTAACATGTGCCACCCTGTTTTTAAAGGGACCAAAAGTAATTGGACAATTGACTCCAAGGCTATTTCATGGACAGGTGTGGGCAATTCCTTCATTATATCATTCTCAATTAAGCAGATAAAAGGGCTGGTGTTGATTTGAGGTGTGGTGTTTGCATTTGGAAAGTTTAGCTGTGAAGGAAACATGCGGTCAAAGGAGCTCTCCATGCAGGTGAAACAAGCTATCCTTAAGCTGCAAAAAACAGAAAAAACCCATCTGAGAAATTGCTACAACTTTAGGAGTGGCAAAATCTACAGTTTGGTACATTCTGAGAAAGAAAGAAAGCACTGGTGAACTCATCAATGCAAAAAGACCTGGGCGCCCACGGAAGACAACAGTGGTGGATGATCGCAGAATACTCTCCATGGTGAAGAGAAACCCCTTCACAACAGCCAACCAAGTGAACAACACTCTCCAGGAGGTAGGCGTATCAATATCCAAATCTACCATAAAGAGAAGACTGCATGAAATTAAATACAGAGGGTTCACTGCACGGTGCAAGCCACTCATAAGAATCAAAAATAAAAAGGCTAGGCTGGACTTTGCTAAAAAACATCTAAAAAAGCCAGCACAGTTCTGGAAGAACATTCTTTGGACAGATGAAACCAAGATCAACCTCTACTAGAATGATGGAAAGAGAAAAGTATGGCGAAGGCGTGGTACAGCTCATGATCCAAAGCATACCACATCATCTGTAAAACATGGCGGAAGCAGTGTGATGGCTTGGGCATGCATGGCTGCCAGTGGCACTGGGTCACTAGTGTTTATTGATGATGTGACACAGGACAGAAACAGCCGAATGAATTCTGAGGTATTCAGAGCCATACTGTGTGCTCAGATCCAGCCAAATGCAGCCAAACTGATTGGTCGTCGTTTCATACTACAGATGGACAATGACCCAAAACATAAAGCCAAAGCAACCCAGGAGTTTATTAAAGCAAAGAAGTGGAATATTCTTGAATGGCCAAGTCAGTCACCTGATCTCAACCCAATTGAACATGCATTTCACTTGTTAAAGACTAAACTTCAGACAGAAAGGCCCACAAACAAACAACAACTGAAAACCACTGCGGTGAAGGCCTGGCAGAGCATCAAAAAGGAGGAAACACAGCGTCTGGTGATGTCCATGAGTTCAAGACTTCAGGCAGTCATTGCCAACAAAGGGTTTTCAACCAAGTACTAGAAATGAACATTTTATTTACAATTATTTAATCTGTCCATTTACTTTTGGTCCCTTTAAAAACAGGGTGGCACATGTTAAGGAGCTGAAACTCCTAAACCATTCATCCAATTTTAATGTGGATACCCTCAAATGAGAGCTGAAAGTCTGAACTTCAACTGCATCTGATTTGTTTTGTTTCAAATTCATTGTGGTAATGTCTAGAACCAAAATTAGATAAATGTTGTCTCTGTCCAAATATTTATGGACCTAACTGTATATATATATATGTATTCTAAGTGTGTATATTTTGTGTTTACAAGGAAAGAAAGTGTTTTTTTAGTTGCGATAATTTGGTCCCATAGACTTACATGGGACTTCCGGTATCGGAATCGGATATCGCCGATATTTAGTGATATCGGCGATACCATTCCGATCCGATATTTTTAGATATCGAGCAGTATCACTCAACACTACAGGGCATGAAAATAAAAATCTTATTTTTTTCCCAGAAAAGTAATATTTAAGTCACCAATTTTTTATTTTCCCAAGGGTAACTTGAGAAATTGGACTATAATGGTTTGTCCAATTTGTCCTGAGTACGCTGATACCCCATATGTGGGGGGGAACCACTGTTTGGGCGCACGCCACAGCTCGGAAAGGAAGGAGCACCATTTGACTTTTTCAAATCAAAATTGCTGGAATCGAGATAGGACAGCATGTCGCATTTGAATAGCCCCTGATGTGCCTAAACAGTGGGAATTCCCCACAAGTGACCCCATTTTAGAAACTAGCCCCCTAAGGAAGTTATCTACATCTGTGATGAGCACTTTGAACCCCCAAGTGCTTCACACAAATTTATAACGTAGAGCCGTAAAATTAAAAAATCATATTTTTTCCACAAAAATGATCTTTTCACCCCAATTTTTATTTTCCCAAGGGTAACAAGACCTCAAAAGTTATTGTGCAATTTGTCCTGAGTATGCTGATACCCAATATGTGGGGGTAAACCACTGTTTGGGTGCATGGCAGAGCTCGGAAGGGAAGGAGCGCAGTTTGACTTTTTCAACGCAGAATTGGCTGTTTGCCATGTCGCATTTGGAGAGCCCCTGATCTGCCTAAACAGTGGAAACCCCCCACAAGTGACAACATTTTGGAAACTAGACCCCTTAAGGAACTTATCTAGATCTGTTGGGAGCATGTTCAACCGCCAAATGTTTCAATAAAGTTTATAATGCCTGGGTGTGAAAACAAAAAAAAAATATTCCACAAAAAATGATTTTTTAGTCCCCAATTTTCCAGTTTTTGATTTTTCACAAGGAAATTGGAGCCCAAAATTTGTTGTCCAATTTGTCCTGAGTACGCTGATACCCTATATGTGGGGGGAAAATACTGTTTGGGTGCACGGCAGGGTTTGGAAAGGAAGTAATGACATTTTGGAATGCAGACTTTGATGGGTGTCATGTTCAGTTTGCAGAGTCCCTGATGTGCCTAAACAGTGGAAACCCCCTCAAATGACCCCATTTTGGAAACTAGACCCCCAAAGGAACTTATTTAGATGTGTGGTGAGAACTTTGAACCCCCAAGTGCTTCACAGAAGTTTATAACGTAGAGCCATGAAAATAATAAATCATATTTTTTTCTACAAAAACAATATTTTCGTCCCCAATTTTTTATTTTCCCAAGGGTAACAGAAGAAATTGGACCCCAAGAGTTATTGTGCAATTTGTCCTGAATATGTTGGTACCCCATCTGTGGGGGTAAACTACTGTTTGGGCGCATGGCAGAGCTCAGAAGGGAAGGAGCACCGTTTGACTTTTTCAACTCCCAATTGGCTGGAATTGAGATCAGACGCCATGTAACATTTGGAGAGCCCCTGATGTGCCTAAACAGTGGAAACCCCCCAATTCTAACTCCAACCCTAACCCCAACACACCCCTAACCCTATTCCCAACCCTAATCATATCCCCAACCACAAACCTAACCCTAACACAACCGTAACCCTAACTTTAGCCCCAACCCTAACCCTAACTTTAGCCCCAACCCTAACCCTAATGGGAAAATGGAAATAAATACATTTTTTTTATTTTATTATTTTTCCCTAACTAAGGGGGTGATAAAGGGGGGTTTGATTTACTATTTATAGCGGGTTTTTATGATTGGCAGCTGTCACGCTAAAAGACGCTGTTTATTGCAAAAAGTAGTTTTTGCATCATCACATTTTGAGAGCTATAATTTTTCTATATTTTGGTCCACAGAGTCATGTGAGGTCTTATTTTTTGGGGGACGAGGTGACGTTTTTATTGGTACCATTTTTGGGCACATGACATTTTTTGATCGCTTTTTATTAGGATTTCTGGGAGGCAGAATGAACAAAAACCAGCAATTCATGAGTTTCTTTTGGGGGAGGGGCGTTTATAGCGTTGTGGTAAAATTGATAATGCAGTTTTATTCTTCGGGTCAGTACAATTACAGTAATACCTCATTTGTATAATTTTTTTATGCTTTGGCGCTTTTATACAATTAAAACGATTATATATAAAAAATAATTATTTTTGCATCGCTTTATTCTGTGAGCTATAACTTTTATATTGTTTCGCTGATGATGATGTATTGCGGCTCGTTTTTTGCGGGACAAGATGACATTTTCAGCGGTACCATGTTTGTTTATATCCGTCTTTTTGATCGCTTGTTATTCCACTTTTTGTTCGGCTTTATGATGATAAATCATTGTTTTTTAGCCTTGTTTTTTTTTAAGGGGTTCACTACAGGGGTTAACTAATGGGACAGTTTTATAGTATGGGTCGTTACAGATGCGGCGATACTAAATATGTGTACTTTTATTGTTGTTGTTTTTTTTACATTAAAGAAGTGAATTTATTGGGGAATATTTTTTTTTTTTTCATTATTTAGGAATTTTTTTTACAAATGTTTATTTTTATTTTTTGTACATTTTTACTTTGTCCCAGGGTGGGACATCACAGTATAGGGTCAGATCGCTGGTCTGACAGTGTGCACAGCACTCTGTCACAACAGCGATCGCTCTGGCACTGCTGCAGGCTTCTCAGTGCCTGCTCTCAGCAGGCACTGAGGAAGCCGCCTCCCTGCATGACCCGGCGGCCATCTTGGATCCGGGGTCCTGCAGTGAGGAGAGTCCCTCGGAACAGCACGACACATCGCGCTGTTCTGAGGGTCTCAGGGGAGCGCACAGGGAGCCCTCTCCCTGCGTGATGCTTCCCTGTGCCCCCGGTACACCGTTATGTTTGATCGCAGTGTGCCAGGGGTTAATGTGCCGGGAGCGGTCCGTGATCGCTCCTGACACATAGTGCCGGGTGTCAGCTGTGATAATTAGCTGACACCAGGCCGCGATCAGCTGCGCTCCCCCTGGGAAAGCTCTGAACTTAATCTGATTGAAATGCTGTGGCATAACTTTAAAAATGTGGTTCATGCTCTGAAACCCTCCAATGTCGCTTAATTACAACAATTCTTCAAATAGTGGGTCAATTCCTTCGGAGCGTTGTAAAGGACTCATTTCCAGTTGTCGCAAACATTTGATTACAGTTGCTGCTAAGGGCGTCCCAACCAATTATTAGGTTTTGTGGGCAATCACTTTTTCACACAGGGCCCCGTAGTTTTGGATTTTTTTTTCTCTTAATAACAAAAACCTTCAATTATAAACTGCATTTTGTGTTTACTTCTATTATCTTTCTGTAATATTTACGTTTGTTTCATGATCTGAAACATTTAAGTGTGATAAACGTGCAAAAGAACAGGAAATCAGGA
Source organism: Oophaga sylvatica (assembly GCA_033576555.1). NCBI lineage: Eukaryota > Metazoa > Chordata > Amphibia > Anura > Dendrobatidae > Oophaga > Oophaga sylvatica. The sequence goes on along the minus strand of JARQOD010000003.1, from coordinate 230,676,781 downwards.
AGGGGCAAACACTGTTTTACACCACTGTATGTAACCCATACAAAGTAGAAAAGCAGATTATATGTATGATACAACTGCTTTGCTTTGGAAACTTCCTGTCATGGAGTGACTGACCTAGTGTGACACTACCCAACGGTTGGTCGGTCACCAAATGGCACAACAAACAAGGGAACACAAGGGATACAATAACAACAGTGGGCCCTGGCGATAGGGAACGGGGGAATGGACACCTCCTGCACTCCCCTGAGGATGTACCCTGATCCCCCTATCGTCCATATATGGGCTCTTTCACCCCATCACCAAGCAGGATACCTAATCCCTCACTTGCCCTGCTCTAATCCCTAAGCAGGGAGCTGGCAGTTGAGAGCATTAGTCCCACAGCTGCACTTATACAACACAGGGGGAAGTAATAGACAACAAAGGGACAAGACAACAAAAACACCACACTTAGCTTATATGCACCGCGGCAAAGCTCCACACTGCAGATATCAACAGCAACAGGACTCTTAACACCAAATGTGGTAGACACCAGAGAGCTGCTCCTGCTAGGTTGGTCTCCAGAAAGGACCTGTATAACCACCTGTCAGCTGATGCATCAGTTGACCTTTTAAAGGATGGTAGGAGTGACCACCACCCACATCAGCTGACCCCAGCAGCAATGCAATTACACCAGCAGGCCAGCGGGGTAAAACTGACATTAACCCCCGATGGCCTGAAAGGAAAAAAGTGTTAATGTGAGTGGAACCAGAGCTGCCACAAATCCAAAAATGGATCGTGACACTTCCTGATACTTAGCTTGAAAAAACGTTATTGATAAAGTCATGTGCTGGTTACACATGTTTTTAACCACTGGATTCCTCCTCCTATATATACATGAAGTTGCTGTTCTGACACAATTTGTGCAGGTCCATCTAGTCTTGGAACATAATCATCTCCCAGTGTGGTGAACTGACTAAATTTTTCTATTCTTGCATGCAGGTCCGGCGTCAGCACCCGGCACACCCGGGCCAGTGCCGGGGCCCTGAGCAGGCGGGGGGGCCCACTCGCAGTCTGGCACCCCCGCGTGGAGAGCGGTGTCAGCGCCGCCACTGGGCCCCCCCGCCCGCTCAGGGCTCAGGCATCAGCTGGCAACAACACTTACCTCTCCCGTGCCTCCGCTGCCGCAGCTCCGGGCTCCAGGGGGCGCCGGCGCTTCCTCTCACAGCCGGCCGCTGAATGACGTCATCATTCAGCGGCCGGCTGTGGCACAGAGCGCGGGGACGCTGAACAGGTAAGACGTCTCTGTGCGTGTGTCTCTGTGTGTGTATGTAGTGCAGTGCTTTGTGTGTGTATGTATGTGTGTGTGTATGTATGTATGTGAGAGAGTGCTTGTGTGCTGTCTGTGTGTGATGATGGGCAGGCATTGCTGATAATGGGGAGGCATTGATGATGGGGAGAAGATGATGATGGGCAGGCATTGCTGATAATGGGGAAGCATTGATGATGGAGAGAAGATGATGATGGGCAGGCATTGCTGATAATGGGGAGGCATTGATGATGATGGGGAAAAGATGATGATAATGGGCAGGCATTGATGATGGGGAGAAGATGATGATGGGCAGACATTGATGATGATGGGGAGGAGATGATGATGGGCAGGCATTGCTGATAATGAGGAGGCATTGATGATGATGGGGAGAAGATGATGATAATGGGCAGGCATTGATGATAATGGGCAGGCATTGATGATGGGGAGAAGATGATGATGATGGGCAGGCATTGATGATGATGGGGAGGCAATCATGATGATAATGGGGAGTCTTTCCACAGCGCCCTTTCCTGAGCTGTAACAGTGCAGAACGCAGTACAGCGCAGAGGAGAGCTCCATATTTTGTATGGAGCATTATATGGGGACCAGTATCCTGTATGGAGCATTATATGGGGACCAGTATCCTGTATGGAGCATTATATTGGGTCCAGTATTCTGTATGGAGCATTATTTTGGGTCCAGTATTCTGTATGGAGCATTATATGGGGGGTGACATCCTGCATGGGGTATTATATGGGTGATGAGGGGGAGACTGTGGTGCCCATAATATTGTATGGAGGACTGTACTGTCCGGTCTGTACTGTGCGCTGTGAGGATTTGGCGGTTTTTGAGCTATTGTACAATTTACAATAGATATCACTCATGTAATGGAAGAAGTGAAGTATTTGGCATTGTACTATACCCATATTTCTCTGCCGTATCTGTGCATCATGAATCGTGGTCTGTGTTAAAGGGGCCCACTGAGGCTCTTTCGCCCGGGGCCCTTAAAAACCTGGAGCCGGCCCTGCTTGCATGTGTTTTTGGTGCATTTCCACAGTGTAAATACACTAAAAAACATATATGCCAACACCAGAAAGTATTACAAACTAGCTTAATTTAAAGCATGACAAACCAAAAAGAGACAAAAAAGCATCAAAAATGCGATAAACACACAAGTTAAGCTAATTTACAGAAGCAAAAATGCTGTACAAAATCTTCAACATCAAAAACTCATCAAATACTCATTGTGGGAAGCTAGCCTTGTAGTGTTCAATGTATAGCATAAAAAACATGTTAGCTTTATTCTGCAGGTCCTTACATTCCAACAAAAGTATTTAACCCCTTCCTGACAGGGCTGATTTTCATCTTTGTTCTTTTGATTTTTCCTCACCTCTTCAAGAGCCAAAACTTTTTTATTTTTTGATACATAGACATACAGTATGTGTGCTTGTTTTTTGCGGGACGTGTTATACTTTGAATGACACCATCCATTTAACCATATTATGTACTGGAAAATGGGAAAAAAAATTCCAAGTGCAGTAAAATTGCAGAAAAAAACACAATTTTGACACTTTTTTGGGGGGAATTGTTTTTACGGCTTACATTGTGTTATGAAAATGACCTTGGAATAGGAGATCTCCTCATCAGTATTATTATGGTGATACCAGGTCTGTAATGTTTTCATTTTTCAGTTAATGTAGCTGTGTGAAAGCTTATTTTTTGAGGGTCATGACTTCATTTTTATTGATACCATTTTTGTATAGATATGACTTTTTGATAGCTTCTTACAACACTTTTATGCTGCGGTACAGCAACCAATAAAACCTCAACTTTGGCATTTTTCATTATTTACTGTTTGTGGTGTTTACAGATCGGTTCTTGACTGACAAAAATGAACTGGAGTATAAGTTGGTATGCATGCAGAATAGGAGCATGTTCACATATTAGGCCGGGATCACACATGCGAGTAAAACGTCCGACACTCGCATGTGAAATCCCAGCTCTGGCACCGGCACTCGGAAGTGGAGCGAGCGGCTGCATAGAACTACATGCAGCCGCTCTCTCCACTCCTGAGTGCTGGCACCAGAGCTGGGATTTCACATGCGAGTGTCGGACGATTTACTCGCATGTGTGATCCCGGCCTTATTGCTTTTTTCTTATTTACTTACAGCAGGCTATTTGCCCATCTTGGATTTTGTCTGTTTAATGGCCACTGTGAACATGCTTTTATTTTGCATGCATGCCAACTTATACTCCAGTTCATTTTTTTTAGTTTAGTTTCATGTTTCTGCATGTAGTGGAGGTAAAGGTGTAACCTCCCTTTCTTTGAGCTGGCCATAAGATTTATATGGCTTCCCTATTCACACCGACGTTACTTTGACAGATGGGTAAGGCTTTAATACTAGAGGTTAGGACCATCCCAATTGGGGTACACCTTGAGGCTGGTGGAATGGCTTTTCTGCTTTTTTGATAAAAAAAAATGGTTTTTAAGAAGTACCCTACATTATTTATGTGCATTATTGTGTTTACTTCTTGGGTTTTGCCTGTTCACAGATCGGGTTAATTTTGTATTTTGATATATTAGACTTTTATGGACTCATCGATACCACATGTGTGTATTTTTTCATTTCTTTATTTTTAGTTAGTGATATACACATATAAAGGTGCAGGCAAGGTGTGTATTTCATGGTTTACATTCACACTTATGTCAGCAGCACTATAAGTTGACATGCTGTAAGTCTTAATAACACAGCTCTTGTCAATTTAGGCTGCTAATATTTTCAAAGTATGTGTGTGCGCGAGATTTCTAAAAATGTCTTGCACTATGCAAACAGTTTAAAAAATAGTTTTTTAGATTTCAATTCTTAGTATTAAGACAACAAAACCACTTAAAAGCTGTTTGACGTTGCCATATTCTGAGCGATAACTTATTTATTGCTTTTGTTTTTCTCATGGACGGAGCCTTGCCAACTTGCCAGCCTATTGGGTCATTCCTTAAAAGGCACTTACACAGTGCAGAAATGGGAGCCTTAGTAATCAAGCAATACTCCCCCTCTCAATAGTCAATTGTGGTATCTAAAAGGTTAGTTAGGATTAATGTTATACCTGATTCTGGTCGTTAGTGTCCACATATAAATACCAAAGTTATTCACAAACTATTCTCGAATATAAAATATGTCCACATTTTTTATTGCATTGGTGGTTGAGGTGGTCTCTTTTCTACAGTATGAGTAAGCAGTTGCAGTATTTTGGGACATGTGTATGGCCTTAAGTCTATAGGCCATTATACAGGATTGGTCAGTGATGTATGTGAGCCATTTTTCACATATGTGAACTGCTAACCATGCCCCATACTACATCCAGTTTCTTCATTACTTGATTCTTTTCTTTTTAAACCTTTATTTTTATTTTTTGTAATTTTTTATATTTTTAAACATGTACAACAGAAATTTTGGATATATTTTATATATGTGATGGTTTAAGAATATCTTTGGTATTCGTATGTAGGCATTACATTTGGAGAAATCCGCTCCACTGATTGTTTCTAAGTAGAGTTGAGCGAAACAGGTCGGTCAGATTCAAAAGTCGCCAACTTTCGCCAAAGTCGGGTTTCGTTGGCCGAAACACGACCATAGCGTGCAGTCGGCCATGCGGTCGGCAAAACAAGCGCCAAAGTCGGTTTTCCCATAATGCTTTCAGGCGCCTTTTTTCAGCCAATGAGCAAGGACGTACACTGTGGGCAATGAGATGACATGAGCAGCGTCCACCATCATCTTAGAGAAGGGCATTGCAGTGATTGGTTTGCTTTGGGGGGCATCAGAGTGTCTATAAAAGCCCTGAGCGCTGACTGCCATTTTACTTCTGCCAAATTTAACAGTAGGGAAAGGTTGCTGACTGTTATGAATGTGCTAGAGATGATTTCTGAGCAGAGGCTCCCTCTGGTGGTTACAGACAGTACTGAACCTTTCAGCGAGGAATGGCAATCTGGGATCACTGACTGGTCTGATATAAGGGAGGTTCCCTCCCATGATGGTTGCCGGTGATCAATTGTTCTTGTCTCTATTGTGGTTCCTGGTTCATTTGGAAGTTTGCTTAGTCTTGCCTGCATCTTCTGCTTTCAGATAAGATATTTTCTGCTTTTACTTTTGTGCTTGCTTTATGCATAGTTCCCTGCACTTCTGTGGAGGTCAGCCGGGTCCCCTCCTGGGGCTTGTGCTCCTCTCAGTTTATCTGAAGCCACTGTTGTTTGTTCATTTGCTTTTTCCTGTTTTTTCAGTGGCTGCGACTTAGTTTTGTTACACTAGAGATCTGATTTAGGTGGTAGAGATCGTGTGATCTCAGGTGTTTTTGCAATCAGAAGAGTTGGTATTTTTTATGTTTTTTTTGGATTGCAGTGAGAATCCTTTCCTGTACTTTTCTGTCTAGACAGATTGGGCCCCAGCGTTTGCTCATTCTATTTTCTAATTATTCCCATAGTCCTCAATATAAAAGGCGGGGGACACTTCATACAATCATTATAATACCAAATCTATAGGGGAAGGTTCCACCCATAGATAAGAAGTGAAAGAGAATGAAAAATTTCTAAAATATATTTCTTTATTAAATACAAATGTCATAAAATACACAGATATAACATATACAAAGAGAGTGAGGGAGACTCCAAAAGAAAAAAGGGGGGAGGAAATGTAATATGCCACCGTGATACATACACTAAACTTACAATAAATGACAGACAAGCACTAATAACGGATATATAGGAGCATCATGCTTCCATTATTATAGTAAAATGCAGTTAATAGCGGTATAAGACATGCTTTTCAATAGAAAAAGAAACCATGAGGACGTGCTTATAAAGTATATGTCATTCCCTGTAATTTACCAGAACCACATAGACCACAAAAGGTATGGTGGTGGGGATTAAATACACCTAAACGTGAGCCTTAATGGAACATAAATGCCTAAATAAGACCAAGGTAATTGTCCCACAACATACCTAGATGCTGGAGTATGGAGGCTGGCGATGGGGTAGTGGAGATCAGGGGCAGAGACAGCTCCCCGCGCCCGATGGGCACCGTTTCGTGAAGTCACTTCCGGGCCGGAAGAAGTGACTTCACGAAACGGTGCCCGTCGGGGACAGGGAGCTGTCTCTGCCCCTGCCCCTGATCAAATTGTCATCAATCTCCTGCGCGGCGACCCTCAGGATTGGGCTTTTTCCCTGACACCTGGGGATCCTGTTTTGAATGATATTGATGTATTTTTTCTGGCTCTGGGGTTATTGTAGGATGAACCTAATGTCACTGATCAAGCTGAAGAAACCTTGTTGGCATTAAATCAGGGTCTTGAAGACGCTGAGTTGTACTGTTAGAAATTCTGAAAGTGGGCAGTCCTGACCAAATGGAATGATGATGCTTTGGCAGCCCTTTTTCGGAAGGGGCTGTCAGAGAATGTAAAGGATGTTATGGTGGGATTCCCTGCTCCCTCTGGTCTCAATGATTCTATGTCATTGGCTATTCAAATTGACAGACGGTTGCGTGAGCGCAGAGGTATGCGTGAGATAGTGTTGCCTTGTGAGCCAGCTTCTGAGCCCATGCAGTGTGATGGAGTGACTTCTGGGGCACAGCGTCATGAGTTTCGAAAGCGCAATGGGTTATGTTTCTACTGTGGTGACGCCTCTCATGCTATTTCAGTCTGCCCTAAGTGGGGAAGACGTTTTGTACACTCAGTTGTCTTGGGTAGTGTTCAGACTAAATTTCTGTTGACTGTTACCCTGATTTGCTCCCTGTCCACATTTTCTGCTCAGGCTTTTGTTGATTCAGGAGCAGCTATTAACCTGATGGATTTTGACTTTGCCAAACGTTGTGGGTTTCCCATGATACCTCTGCGGAAGTCTATTCCCCTACTGGGCATTGATTCTACCCCTTTGGCGGAGAATAAACCCCAGTTTTCTACTCAGGTGATAATGAGGGTTGAACCAGATCATCAGGAGAGTAGCAAATTTCTGGTGCTGCATAATCTGCATGACATTATTGTACTAGGTTTCCCTTGGTTACAGTCTCATAATCCTGTTTTGGATTGGAAATCTGTGTCTGTGACCAGTGGGGGCTGCCAATGTGTTAATGCTGACACTCATGTTTTTTCTGCCTCTCAGGATGTTCCTGACTTATTGACTGATTTTTCGGATGTATTTAGTGAAAGTAAATCTGCATCCTTGCCCCCTCACAGGAGCTATGATTGTGCTATTGAATTAGTGCCTGGTGGTAAATTTCCTAAAGATCTCCTTTTTAACTCGTCTGTACTTGAACACGATGCTATGCGATCTTATATCAAGGAGTCATTGGAGAAGGGTCATATCAGACCATCCTCTTCACCCTTGGGTGCCGGTTTTTTCTTTGTGGCCAAAAAGGATGGTTCATTGAGGCCGTGTATTGATTATTGTCTCTTGAATAAGATCACTGTGAGGTATCAATATCCGTTACCCTTGATTTCTGACCTGTTTTCCAGAGTGAAAAGTGCTAGTTGGTTTACCAAGCTTAACCTCAGGTGGGCGTATAACCTTATTCGCATTAAGCACGGGGATGAATGGAAGATGGCGTTTAAAACCCCAGAGGGGCATTTTGAGTGCCTAGTGATGCCCTTTTGGCTCACTAATGCTCCTTCCGTCTTCCAATCCTTCATGAATTATATTTTCAGGGATTTTGTGGATAAATTTCTGATTGTTTATTTGGATGATATCTTGATTTTTTCCAATGACTGGGACTCTCATGTGAAACATGTTCGGACTGTGTTCCAGATTTTGAGAGAGAATGCTCTGTATGTGAAGGGATCAAAGTATCTTTTTGGCGCACAGAAGGTTTCATTTCTGGGATTCATTTTGTCTCCGTCTGTTATTGAAATGGACCCGGTCAAGGTTCAGGCCATCTGTGATTGGGTCCAACCTACTTCATTAAAGGCTCTTCAGAGATTTTTGGGTTTTGCCAATTTTTATCGTAAATTTATTGGTAATTTCTCCGGTATTATTAAACCATTGATTGATTTGACCAAAAAGGGTTCTGATGTGGTGAATTGGCCTCCTGAGGTAGTTTCTGCGTTTCAGGAACTTAAGCAGAGATTCACTTCTGCTCCTGTTCTACGGCAGCCTGATGTTTCTCTACCATTTCAGGTGGAGGTTGATGCCTCTGAAATTGGGGCAGGTGCCGTTTTGTCCCAAAGAGATCCAGAGACCTCTAAGAGTAACCCTTGTGCCTTTTTCTCTCGAAAATTTTCTCCAACTGAACGTAATTATGACGTGGGTAATCGGAATTTATTGGCCATGAGTGGGCCTTTGAAGAGTGGAGACATTGGCTGGAAGGAGCCAAACATCAGGTGGTGGTCCTCACGGACCATAAGAATCTGGTTTATCGCGAATCAGCCAAGCGACTTAATCCTAGACAGGCCAGGTGGGCCTTGTTTTTCACACGTTTTAATTTTGTGGTTTCTTTTCTTCCTGGCACTAAGAATGTTAAGGCGGATGCCCTCTCGAGGAGTTTCTTTGCGGACTCTCCTGAGTTATCTGATACTACTGTTATTTTGAAAGAGGGTGTAGTTCTTTCCGCCATCTCGCCCAATTTGAGACTGGCTCTGGAAGGGTATCAGGAGGATAAACCTGAGCACTGCCCTACTGGGAAATAGTTTGTCCCAGACCAGTGGAAGAAGAGTGTGATGTCTGAGATTCATTGTTCCGCGTTGGCTGGTCATCCTGGGATTTTTGGTACCAGAGACTTGGTGAGTCGGTCCTTTTGGTGGCCTACTTTGTCTCGTGACGTCAGGGAATTTGTGCAGTACTGTGTGACGTGCTTTCACTCCAAGCTTGCTCTCGCTCTAGTGGTTTGTTAATGCCATTACCTGTGCCCAAGAGGCCATGGACCCATATCTCTATGGATTTTATTTCCGACCTCCCTGTTTCTCAGAGAATGACCGTTATCTGGGTAATCTGTGATAGGTTTTCCAAGATGATACATCTTGTGCCAATGCCTAAGTTACCTTCCTCTTCCGAATTGGTGCCTTTGTTCCTTCAGCACGTGGTTCGGTTACATGGCATTCTGGAGAACATTGTGTCTGACAGAGGAGTCCAGTTTGTTTCCAGATTTTGGAGAAAATTTTGTTCTAAACTTGGTGTTTAATTATCTTTCTCCTCTGCTTTTCATCCTCAGACCAATGGACAAACCGAGAGAACAAACCAGACCTTGGATACTTATTTGAGATGTTTTGTGTCTGCTGATCAAGATGACTCTGTCTCTTTTTTGCCTCTGGCTGAGTTTGCTCTTAATAATAGGGCTAGCTCTGCCACCTTGATGTCTCCATTTTTCTGCAATTTTGGGTTTCACCCTCGATTTTCTTCGGGACAGGCGAGGCTTCTGTCTGTCCGGGTGTTGACTCTGTTGTGGAGCGAATGCAGCAGATTTGGTACCAGGTAGTGGAGAGGTTGTCTCTCTCTCAGGAGAAGGCCCAACGGTTTGCCAACCGGCATAGGACTGATGGTCCTCGGTTTAAAGTGGGGGACTTAGTTTGGTTGTCCTCAAGAAATATCCCTATGAGGGTTGCATCTCCAAAGTTTAAGCCTAGGTTCATTGGACCTTATAAGATCATGGAGATTCTTTATCCTATTTCCTTCCGTTTGCTTCTTCCAGGGACATTTAAGATCAATAACGTGTGCCACAAGTCCTTATTGAAGAGGTTTGTCGAGCCAGTGATTTCTATGGCTGCGCCTCCTGACCCTGTTTTGGTTGAGGGCAATCTGGAGTATGTGGTTGAGAAAATATTGGATTCTCGATTTTCTAGACAGAAACTCCAGTATTTGGTTAAGTGGAGAGGTTATGGTCAGGAGGACAATTCTTGGGTGTTTGCTTCGGACATCCATGCTAGAAGACTGATCCGTGCCTATCACTGAGCTCATCCTGATCGGCCTGGTTGCACAAGTGAGGGTTTCGGTGACCCCTCCTCAAGGGGGGTACTGTTATGAATGTGCTGGAGATGGTTTCTGAGCAGAGGCTCCCTCTGGTGGTTACAGACAGTACTGAACCTTTCAGCGAGGAATGGCAATCTGGGATCACTGACTGGTCTGATATAAGGGAGGTTCCTTCCCATGATGGTTTCCGGTGATCAATTGTTCTTGTCTCTATTGTGGTTCCTGGTTCATTTGGAAGTTTGCTTAGTCTTGCCTGCATCTTCTGCTTTCAGATAAGATATTTTCTGCTTTTATTTTTGTGCTTGCTTTTTGCATTGTTCCCTGCACTTCTGTGGAGGTCAGTCGGGTCCCCTCCTGGGGCTTGTGCTCCTCTCAGTTTATCTGAAGCCACTGTTGTTTGTTCATTTGCTTTTTCCTGTTTTTTCAGTGGCTGCGGCTTAGTTTTGTTACACCAGAGATCTGATTTAGGTAGTAGAGATCGTGTGATCTCAGGTGTTTTTGCAATCAAAAGAGTTGGTATTTTTTAGGGTTTTTTTGGATTGCAGTGAGAATCCTTTCCTGTACTTTTCAGTCTAGACATATTGGGCCCCAGCGTTTGCTCATTCTATTTTCTGTCTGTGTCAGTGCTTCTTCTTGTCTAACCGCCATTACATGTTTGGGGACTTCCTATTTTCTTTGGGGATCTGCTCCAGGGCAGATAGCTTTCCTCTTTCTGCCTTTTGGTGTAGTTATCTCGCAGGCTGTGACGAGGCGTCTAGGATCAACGTAGGAACGCTCCACGGCTACCTCTAGTTGTGTGGTTAGTTCAGGTTACTGCAATTCAATAGGTTCCAGCCTCTCTGGTGTATTGCCGTATTTGCTTTTTCTCCTCAGCTACCAAAACACAACAGCTGACGCTGTTTATCAGTAGGGAGAGAATTAGTGCTGGAAAGAGAAGTTCTTCTGTGCTTGTGCTGATAGCAATTGTGCTGTACAGTTAGTGTGCAGTGACAGGGAGGATTTTCTAGTGTGCAGCAGCGCTGGTTATTAGGCTGGATGCCAGTGACAGGGAGGATTTTCTTGTGTGCAGCTGCGCTGGTTATTCGGCTGCCTGCTAGCTGTATTGCTGTGTGTACACTGCTGTGCAGATTGCTTTTTACACAGCACTAATACTTTTAGTCTTTTTTTTCTGCACAGTTACCGAGCGTTCATTTTTTCCCCCACCGTATAGAGCTGTACGCTCCTCACACACTACCGTATACCAGCTGGTATCACGGACAAAAACATGCTGACTATCTGTGTGTGACTCCGGAAATATATACGGTGATTGAAATTTTCCCCTACACTATATATACCTGGTATCTTCTGAGACAATACCGTATATCTGTTCTTTGTATTACGGTCAAATCCATACTGAGTGAACGTCTGTGTGTGACTCTGAAAATATATACGGAATAGAGTTGAGCGAAACAGGTTGGACAGATTAAAAAATCACCGACTTTTGCCAAAGTCGGGTTTTGCCGAGCGAAACCCGACCATAGCGTGAGGTCGGCAATGCGGTCGTCAACCCGAGCGCCCTAGTCGGTTTTCCCAGAATGCTTGCAAGCGCCTTTTCTCAGCCAATGAGCAAGGACGCACACTGTGGGCAATGAGATGACATGGGCAGCGGCCACCACCATCTTATTGAAGGGCATTGCAGTGATTGGCTTGCTTTGTGTGGCATCACAGTGGCTATAAAAGCCCTGACCGCCATTTTACTTCTGCCGATCTTAGAGTAGGGAGAGGTTGCTGACGCTGTTTCTCAGTAGGGAGAGAGTTAGGCAGGAAAAAGAAAGTTATTCTGTGCTTGTGCTGATAGCGATTGTGCTGTACAGTTAGTGTGCAGTGACAGGGGAGAATTTTGTTGTGTGCAGCAGCACTGGTTATTAGGCTGCCTGCCAGTGAAAGGGGAGGAATTTCTTGTGTGCAGCAGCAGAGCTGATTATTAGGCTTGCCTGCCAGTGACAGGGGAGGAATTTCTTGTGTGCAGCAGCAGAGCTGATTTTTATTAGGCTGCCTGCCAGTGACAGGGGAGGAATTTCTTGTGTGCAGCAGCAGAGCTGATTTTTATTAGGCTGCCTGCCAGTGAAGGGGAATTTCTTGTGTGCAGCAGCAGACCTGATTATTAGGCTGCCTGCTAGTGTTGAGCGATACTGCTCGATATCTAAAAATATCGGATCGGAATGATATCGCCGATATCACTAAATATCGTCGATATCCGATTCCGATACCGGAAGTCCCATGTAAGTCTATGGGAACAAAATATCGCAACTAAAAAAACACTTTCTTTCGTTGTAAATACAAAATATACACACATAGAATAATATATATATATATATTATATATATAATATTATATTATATATATATACATGTCATTTTGACATATATATATACATATATTTATAGTTTATACACTTCTACATAGTAAAATAGACTCTGATTCAATTGCCGGGTAAAGCCGTGACATACCCCATAGAAGTCGACGGGCTCGGTGCCGAGTACCCCCAAAACCTCTGGCTCTGTGCGACTCAACTTGGGCGTCACGAACAGGATTCTTTAGCTCGCTATAAGCGAGTCCTGTGTGCCTGAATTGAACTGGTTTTGTGCTTGAGAATTGCTAAAATCATCAGAGAATGTATTTGCCATTTTTCAGCCATATCTGCGTCACGACGAGGCACTGGTGAAGAAGAAGGGCGTGCTCTTCGTGGGTGTACACTCACTCAGTGGCGCGAAAACTATGGCCGACCACTCTAAATGGTACTGCAATGTAAGATCGTGCCCCACAGCTCTTGAGGTCCGCCTCCTCATCCTCCTCAGTGTGCGGAAACTAACACGAAGGTCCCGCCTCACTACAAAAGAGGGGCCCTCTCCAGATGCTAATGACACATGTGACTTGGCAGAGATGGCTAATGGACACGAGCAGAAGTGTGAAGGGATGGAGCAGTCAGAGCTCTCCCCCCACGGAAGCGACCCGATCGCCACGGAACCACCGTTGGGCACCCGGCCTGGAAACCCTCCTACGCTGCAAGAAGCGGAGGATACCCTAAGAGGCCTGGCCCGGCACCGGGAGGAGGTCGCCAGGATGGAAGCCAGCTGGCGTGCCCTAAAACTAAACTTGGAGCGGCGCCAATCCCTCTTACCTGAAGTGTCTGTACCGGAAGGTGAGGCACCCGTTCTAGTAGAGGAGTCTGTGCGGGCATCCCAGCCCTTGCAATGTGATCCAGTTGACGTTGTCGCAGTGGAGGCACCCGTTCCTGCAAACAACTCTGCACCGGCAGCACCCCAGATCCCGCTGTCTGCCCCCGTCGCTGAGACAGAAGAAGCGACACCCGTCCTCATGGAGGAGGCCGCGCAGGCACCAGAGGTCTACCTGTCTGTACCGGAGCCCCGACTGTCATCTGTTCCAGAGCCGGCTGCTTCCTCCGCAGGTGAGCACCGCCAGGACTGTCGGGCGCCAGGAGAGCTGCCGCAAATCGGACATCGTAAGCTGCAGTTTGATGGTGGAGACATGGAGATGCTGGTGGAGGAGAATTACAACCGGCGTCAGGAGGAAGAGTGGAGACGTCGGGAGAGAGAAGCCGAGCGACAAAGGGAGCAGCGCGAATCCCAGAAGATTCGCCAACGTCACATCGAGAAGGACCGGGCAGATAAGGACCGGATGAGAAAAGATAAAAGTACGGTGAGGGAGCCGCGGCGTAAGGGTGCAGTACGGAGCTTTAAATTGAAAGGTGGTTGGGGCTTCATCCAGGAGCCTGGACTTTATTTAGAAGTGTTTGTGACCCGGCGGGACGTGGAGACTCACCTCCCAGAAGGACACCCGGGGAGGGACCTGTTGCCAGGAGACTTGGTAACTTACACCCAACACTGGGGTTACAATGGATGGTATGCCCTAAATGTCACCAGGTGCGACCCCTGGTCCCCAGAGTGTCAGGAACCTGTGAGACCCTTGGAGCCTTCAGCCTCCCACATCCAGGCCTCTGCACAAGTGCCCACCCCACGCCGTAAATCTCCCCAGCCTCCCTCAGTGGTCTCCTCAGCAGCCCCAGCTATGGACATGATAATGATAGCTGGCCCGTACCCGGCGCCTGTTAGGCCCCCTGGGGTTCGTACAGTCCGGGACATAGGGTTCCAGACCCGGAGGGAGACGAAAGAGGTGGCCACACAGACACAGATAGCGGGTCACGACTTGACTGTACAGGCCACACGACGTCATCAGGTCCTGGTGGTCCTTGGTGTCTCGGATGTTTGGCAAGCATCAGAAGAGTACCAGGTGGTACCTGGAACACCCCTGCCAAAGAATTATAAATAACCCGGACAGGGTCCCTGTATGTAAATAGTTAAATTGTTGATGTACCCGGACGGGTGAATGTTCATAAAAAAGTTTTTTAATTTAATAAAAAAAACAACACAGTTTTCATTACTTTTATTACAGTCTCATCCTGCGACGCCATCGATCTCCTGTAAAAAAATGAAAAAAAAAAACAGCAGTATACCACCTGTCCGACGCAGTCCATAGTAACGAGTGTCCCACGACGATCCAGCTCTGCTACATCAGAATGACATCAGAGGCAGGCAGGCAGGCAGAGCCTGTCATCCCGGCGCAGCACAGCTGATTACCTGCTTCCCCGGCGGTGACGTCATCGGACTGGTTTACGGCCGGGATTACCCTGCAGTCACTGCAGTTATTTCGAAAAACTGCATGTGACCGCCAGGGAGAAGATAATGGCGGCCATCAAGCAGTCCAGGACGTGACCGCCGGAGATTTTCTGCCAGGTAAGTGCCGCTGACTCCTGACAGACCCGACCGACGGACACTCACAGTGACAGTGACAAATCCGATTCCGGTATCCGATATGACGAAAATATCGGTACTGGAATCGAAAGCCCGATACAGCTAATATCGGCCGATACCCGATATTTGCAGTATCGTATCGCTCAACAATACTGCCTGCAAGCTGTATTGTGTGCACACTGCTGTGCAGACTGTTTTTTACACAGCACCTATACAGCACTAATACTTTTATTCTTTTTTTCTGCACAGTTACCGAGCGTTCATTTTTTCCCACACAACATAGAGCTGTACGCTCCTCACACACTACCGTGTACCGGCTGATATCACGGACAAATACATGCTCACTATCTGTGTGTGACTCCGGAAATATATACAGAGGTTTCAATTTTCCCCAAAACCGTATACAGCTGGTATCTTCTGATACAGTACCGTTTTTCTGCTTTCTGTATTACGGTCAAATCCATACTGAGAGAGCGTCTGGGTGTTACTCCGGAAATATATACGGAGATTTACAATTATCCTACACTGTATACGCCTGGTATCTTCGGATACAATAGCCTTTATTGCTTTTCATATTCTGGTCTACTCCATACTGAGCCTGTGAGCATCTGTGTGTTACTCAGGAAATTTATACGGAAATTTAAAATTACCCCAACACTGTATACAGCTGTATGCTTCTGATACCGTACACTTTTTCTGCTTTTCATATTCTGTTCTAATCCATACTGAGCCTGTGAGCGTCTGTGTGTTACTCCGGAAATTTATATGGAGATTTACAATTTACCCCTATACACCTGTTATCTTCAGAGCCAGTACCCTTTTTCTGCTTTTTATATTCTGGTCTAATCCATACTGAGCCTGAGAGCGTCTGTGTGTGTCTCCTGAAATATATACGGAGATTTACAATTTTCCCCAATACTATATACACCTGGTATCTTCTGATACAGTACCCTTTTTCTGCTTTTTATTTTCTGGTCTAATCCATACTGAGCCTGAGAGCATCTGTGTGTGACTCCTCAAATATATACAGAGATTGAAATTTTCCCCTTCATCGTCTACAGCTGTACGCTTGTGGTATAGTACCATATAAAGCTGCTTGTATTTCGGGTACATTTTCCCAAACATGAGGAAGTATGGTGGAAGAGGCCATGGACGTGGGCGGGGGGGTCAGCTGGTACTGATGGTGGTGGTGGTGCACCTTTCCTTGTGTCCTTCACCCCTACCAAAAGTGAAGGATGCGACAGGCCACACTTCTGATTACTCCATGGAGCTTTTTTCACATACCATGCCTAGGTTATCAACTCAAATCCTGAATTCCCCAGTCCAAGATGAATCTGACATGGAGTGCACTGATGCACAGCCACTGATAGATGATTCTGCTGGTACATTGACCCAGAGCACTACATTGCCCTCGCAGTCTACTGAGCCAGAATCTGACCCTGATGAATCTCAAGTGCCCCTTCCCACATACTATACCACCTTACACAGTGACACAGAGGAAGGTGCACATGAAAACATGAAATTGAAGAGGAAGTGATGGATGACCCAGTTGTTGACCCAAATTGGCATCCATTGGGGAAGAGGGTGCCATTGCCAATAGCTCAGAAGAGGAGGAGGATCCGCAGCAGACATCGACATTGCAGCTGCGGTTATTAGGCAGGCCCGTAGCTTTCCAAAAACGTGTTAAAACAACAAAAAGAGTTGCAGGACAGCTTGGCCAGACGGTCAAATTAGCAAAGCATGCAAGACCTGAAAATTTATACCATAGTAGGAAGAGTCCAGTGTGGCACTTTTTTGACCAAAATCCTATTGATGAGGCAAAGGTTATCTGTAAGATGTGCGGAAGGACCTTGAGCCGCGGGAAAAATCTCCAAAATTTGAATACCAGTTGCATGCTTAGACATTTAAACACCATGCACTTGCAAGCATGGACAGACTACAAAACCTCAGGTAGCACATGTGCACCTGCTCCGACTGAAGGTAGCTAGCAACACTACATTGCTTCCCCCACTGTAAGTCCACCGGTTAGCACACAACCATAAAGAAATGTTGAGGTGTCGTCGCAAGACCAAATCAGTCAGGGAGTCACAAAGTTTATGCAACAAAAGACTGAATCTAGGCCATCACCACCACCACCACCATCACCAACCCATGGCTGGGCAGTCTACATCTTGAGCAAGGCAAGTTAGTCAGTAATAACGGCCGTAATTTTGTGGCGGCCATAGCCCTGGCCAAACTCAGACACATACCTTGCCTGGCTCACACCTTGAACCTGGCAGTGCAGTGCTTCCTAAATAATTATCAATAGTTAACAGCCCTGCTCCATACGGTGTGAAGACTGTGCTCGCACATAAGTCCAGCCTACACCTCAACATATGCCAGTTTTTGCACCTCCCTAACTGGGCTTTACTCCCCCAGGGCCGGCGTCAGCACCTGGCGCACCCAGACAAGTGCCGTTGCCCTGAGAAGATGGGGGGGCCCACTCGTGTGCGACGGCACTGGCACAGGGCCCCTCATTGTACGCAAAAGTGTCTCTGATGGTGGGGGGGCCCACTCGTCGTCAGACACACCGGCGTACTATGAGGGGCCCTGAGCCAGTGCAGTCGCCCACGAGTGGGCCCCCCCTACTTGCTCAGGGCCCCAGCACTTGCAATACTTACCTCTCCCTGCTCCACCGCTTTGACGTCTTCCGCGTTTCCTGACAGTGACATTCAGGTCAGAGAGCGCGATGACGTCACGTCTGTATGCCCTCTGCCTGAACAGTCCAAGTGCAGAGAGCTGGAAGATGGCGACGCTGAGGAGTCCAGAGTAGAGCAGTGCCCAGGGAGGAGAGGTATTTAATTTTTTTTAATGTTTGGAGCAATATATGGGGAGCATTATACACTGGAGAATTATATATGTGGCCAATCTTACACTTGAGCATCATAGATAGGGCCCATTATACACTGGAGCATTCTAAATGGGGCACATCAGACACTGGAGCAGCATATACGGTGCCAATTATACACTGGAGCATTATTAATGGGGCCCATTATATATGGAGCGTTATATTGGCCCATCATACACTGGAGCATCATCCATGGGGCCCATCATATACTGGAGCATTCTAAATGGGGCCCATCAGACAATGGAGCAGCATATACGGGGTCCATTATACATGGAGCATTATATTGGCCCATCATACACTGGAGCATTCTAAATGGGGCCCATCAGACACTGGAGCAGCATTTATGGGGCCCATTATACACTGGAGCATTATAAATGGGGCCCATTATATATGGAGCATTATATTGGCCCATCATACACTGGAGCATCATCCATGGGGCCCATCATATACTGGAGCATTCTAAATGGGGGGCATCAGACACTGGAGCAGCATCTACGGGGTCCATCATATACTGGAGCATTCTAAATGGGGGACATCAGACACTGGAGCAGCATTTACGGGACCCATTATACACTGGAGCATTATTGAAAATGGCGCCCATTATATATGGAGCATTATATTGGCCCATCATACACTGAAGCATCATCCAGGGGGCCCATCATATACTGGGGCATCATATGGGGTTCATTATTTATGGGGCATCATATAGGGCATGGAGCATCATATGGAGCACATATGGGGCCTATTCTGTAAGGAGCATTATATGGAGCCCATTCTGTATGGAGCAATATATGGGGCCCATCATATACTGTCTGGAGCTTTATATGTGACTCATTATACTGTATGGAGCAATATGTGGGGCTCATTCTACTCTATGGGGACCATCCTATACTGTATGGCACATTATATGGGGAACATCATATACTGGAGCATTATGTGGAGCTCATCATATAGTGTATGGAACATTATATGGGACCAATTATTCAGTATGGAGCAATATATGGGGCTCTTTATTCTGTATGGTGCACTATGTGGTGCCCATAATACTGTATGGAGTAATATACTGTCCGGTTTTTGAGCTATTGTAGAATTTAAAATAGATATCAGTCATGTAATGTAAGAAGTGAAGTATTTGTCATTGTACTATACCTATATTTCTGTGCGGTATCGGAGCATCATTAATTGTGGTATGTGTTAAAAGGGCCCACTGAGACTCTTTTGCCCAGGGCACATGAAAACCTGGAGCCAGCCCTACCCCCCCTCACAACTTTAGCCAAATAACCCCCAGTTTTCAAAGTGTAACTATTTTTATAATGTAAATGAAGGTTGCCAAGCTTAAGCAATAAGAAATGATGTTGTTGGCATTGAAATGGGCACTGTAGGTGTGTTTACTGTTCTCCACTCCCTGCCGACTTTGCTTCCCCATTGACTTGGGTTTCGTGTTTCAGTCGGACCCCCGACTTTTTCCGATAGTCGGCCAATTTCGTTTGACTCGACTTTTGAGAAAGTCGGGTTTCATGAAACCCGACTTGACCCTAAAAAGGCAAAGTCGCTCATCTCTATTACGGAGATTGAAATTTTCCCGTACACCGTATACACCTGTCCACTTCTGATACAGTACCGTATATCTGCTCTTTGTATTACGGTCAAATCCATACTGAGTGAGCGTCTGTGTGTGACTCTGGAAATATATACGGAGATTGAAATTTTCCCGCACACCGTATACAGCTGTACACTACTCATACAGTACCATGTATATGCTGGTATTTTTGGCACATTTTCCCAAACATGAGGAAGTATGGTGGAAGAGGCCGTGAATGTGGGCGGGGGGAAGCTGGAACTGATGGTGGTGGTGGTGCATCTGCTGGTAGTGCCAAAAGCACAATAGCACCTAACGCAGGAGGTGTTAAGCCTGCATCATCGTCTGGCTCCAGAAGGCCTGGAAGGCTCCCTTTTCTAGGAGTAGATAAACCGCTTTTAAAGGCGGAGCATCAGGAACAGGTTTTGCCTTATATTGCCAAAACAGCCTCCAGCTCTAACGCCTCCTCTTCTGAAGTTGCAAAAAATTCAAGCACTGAGTCGTCAGGGCAGGCTCCTGGTCAGGAACAACACCTTTCCTTGTGTCCTTCACCCCCACCAAAAGTGAAGGATGCGGCGGGCCACACTTCAGATTACTCCATGGAGCTCTTTTCACATATCATGCCTGGGTTATCAAGTCAAATCCTGAATTCCCCAGTCCAAGATGAATATGACATGGAGTGCACTGATGCTCAGCCACTGCTAGATGATTCTGCTGGTACATTGACCCAGAACACTGAATTGCCCTCGCAGTCTACTGAGCTAGAGTCTGACCCTGATAAAACTCAGGTGCCCCTTCCTGCATACTATACCACCTTACACTGTGACACAGAGGAAGGTGCAGATGAAATTGAAGAGGAGGTGATGGATGACCCAGTTGTTGACCCGGATTGGCATTCAATGGGGGAAGAGGGTGCCGCTAGCTATAGCTCAGAAGAGGAGGAGGATCCGCAGCAGGCATTGACATCGCAGCTGCGGTTATCTGGCAGGCCCGTAGCAGTCGAAAAACGTGTTAAAAAACAAAAAGAGTTGCAGGACAGCTTGGCCAGATGGTCAAATTAGCATAGTGTGCAAGCCCTGAAAATTTATCCCATAGTAGGAAGAGTGCAGTGTGGCACTTTTTTGACCAAAATCCTATTGATGAGGCAAAGGTTATCTGTAAGAAGTGCGGAAGAATCTTTAGCCGAAGGAAAAATCTCCGAAAATTGAATACCAGTTGCATGCTTAGACATTTAAACACCATGCACTTGCAAGCGTGTACGGACTACAAAACCTCACTGGCTTTGAACGCCTACATTGCCAAACTGATTTCGTTAGAGATGATGCCCTTCTGTTTGGTTGAAAGTGCAGCGTTCCGAGAGCTCATGGCCTACGCTGTCCCACACTATGACCTACCCAGTCGGCACTTCTTTTATAGAAAAGCCATCCCTGCCCTCCACCTGCATGTGAAAGACTGCATTGTCCATGCACTCAAACAATCAGTGAGTGGAAAGGTGCACCTCACAACAGATGCATTGGCCAGTAGGCATGGCCAGGGCCGTTTCGTGTCCATCACTGCGCACTGGGTTAATGTGGTGAATGCAGGGTCCACAGGGGACAGCAGGAGGAGGAGGAGGAGGGATGCCTTGATGACAGTCAGGCATTATCTGCTCAGGGAACTGTCCTGGATGAGGTGGAGGAAGAAGAGGAATTGGAGGAGGAGGAGGATGAGGGGGATGATTATTTTGGGGAGGAGGTTGCTTCTCAGGGGGCAAGAGAAAATGTTGGCTTGCTTAGGTCAGGTACAGGGTTTGTGCGTGACTGGAGGGATGTGGATTTGGCAGAAAGTGCTCCTCCACCCACCACTGGCAGTGCATCATTGACTACTGGAACATTGGCCCACATGTGTGATTATGTCTTGCGGATCCTAAAAAGGGACCCCCACATTGCCAAAATTATGAAGTATGACAACTACTGGTTGGCCAGCATCCTCGGTCCACGCTATAAAGGCAAATTACAGAACATCATGCCACAGGAGAACCTAGAGCTAACATTGGCGAACAAACAATCAACTCTGGTAAACTGTTTGTTAGAGGCTTTCCCAGCACACAGCAGGGGTGCAGGTTCTACCACGAGCCATACTGGGGCAAATAGAAGAGGTGTTTGTGGTGCACACAGCCAAAGTGGCGTTGAAGATAGGGTTTTCATTACCATGTTGTGGTCTGATTTCTCGAGTAACGCTCACACGACGGGTAATACTGAATCAATTGCAACAGACAGGAGACAACAGTTGTCAACTATGGTTCAAAATTACCTCTCCTCCCCTATCGATGTTCTCCCTCACAGTTCATTCCCCTTTGACTACTGGGCCTGTAAACTGGACACCTGGCCAGAATTGGCACAATATGCCTTACAGGAGCTCGCTTGCCCTGCTGGTAGTGTGCTATCAGAAAGAGTGTTCAGTGCTGCTGGATCAATCCTGACAGAAAGAAGGACCCGGCTGTGGACCCAAAATGTAGGTGATCTCACCTTCATTAAAATGAACTATGCCTGGGTTTCAAAGGATTTTGTACCACCTTCCCCCGATGACACATAGGTTGCCAGCAAAATGGCTCGCTTTGTCCTCCTCTTCCTCCGACTTCTCCCATTCCTCCATTTGCAGCTGCTGAACATCCAGCCTACACCTCAACATATGTCAGTTTTTCCACCTCCCTAACTGGGCTGTACCCCCCCCAGGGCCGTCGTCAGCACCTGGCACACCCGGGCAAGTGCCAGGGCCCTGAGCATGTGGGGGGCCCACTCGCTGTCAGAGACACCGGCGTACTATGAGGGGCCCTGTGCCAGTGCCGGCACCCATGAGTGTGCCCCCCCCGCTTGCTCAGGGCCCCAGCACTTGCAATACTTACCTCTCCCTGCTCCACCGCTGTGACGTCTTCCGCGTTTCCTGACAGTGACATTCAGGTCAGAGAGCGCGATGTCTGTGCACCCTCTGCCTGAACAGTCACAGTGCAGAGAGCTGGAAGAGGGCGACACTGAGGAGTCCAGAGTAGAGCAGTGCCCAGCGAGGAGAGGAAGTTCATTTTTTTTATGTTTGGAGCAATATATAGGGAGCATTATACACTGGAGAATTATATATGGGGCCCATAATACATTTGAGCATCATAGATAGGGCCCATTATACACTGGAGCATTATAAATGGGGCTCATCATACACTGGAGCATCATATACGAGGCCCGTTATACACTGGAGCATCATATATGGGGCCCATTATACACTGGAACATCATATATGTGGCCCATTATATACTAGAACATCATATGGGGTTCATTATTTATGGGGCATCACATGGAGCCCATTATATATGAAGCATTATATATGGGGACCATTATATTTGGAGCATTATATGGGGCTCATCATATGGGGTTCATTATTTATGGGGCATCATATAGGGCCCGTTATATATGGAGCATCATATGGAGCACATATGGGGCTATTCTGTATGGAGTATTATATGGAGCCCTTTCTGTATGGCGCACTATGTGGTGCCCATAATACTGTATGGAGGACTATACTGTCCGGTTTTTGAGCTATTGTAGAATTTTACAATAGATATCACTCATGTAATGTAAGAAGTGAAGTATTTGGCATTGTACTATACCTATATTTCTCTGCCGTCTTGGAGCATCATGAATTGTGGTATGTGTTAAAGGGGCCCACTGAGACTCTTTCGCCCGGGGCCCGCAAAAACCTGGAGCCAGCCCTGTCCCCCCTACAACTTTAGCCAAATAACCCCCAGTTTTCAAAGCATTACTATTATTATAAAGTTAATTAAGTTTGACAAGCTTAAGTAATAAGAATTGATGTCGTTGGCATTGAAATGGGCACTGTATGTGTGTTTACTGTCATCCACTCACTGCCGACTTTTCTTCCCCATTGACTTGCATTGGGGTCGGGTTTTCGACCATGACTCGACTTTTTCCGATAGTCTGCCGGCTTTATTCGACTCGACTTTTGGGATAGTTCGGATGGTCCGAAACCCGACTCGACCCTCCTAGAGGCAAAGTCGCTCATTTCTATTTCTAAGTATCAATTGGAAGACTGGTGTAAGTATGTTTCTATTACAATACTAATATTGTTTGTTTGGTCTGTGTTTTACAGAGTTGGGAGAGCTGTATAATCTAGTAGGAATCCACATGTAGTAGTACTGGTACAGCTCCCGTACCCACACCATCAAGGCTAAGTTCACACAGCCTTATAAAAAATAAAAATATTTTTTTTCCTACATTTGTCATCTAAGGGCAATCTATTTTTATACAGCAACAGATATTTAAAAAATAATCCCAGAACAAATACACTTTCCTATGTTAAATAACTGCAATGTAGCAATGTATCTGTAAAAATCTTGTTCCTCCTAACAGAATCTGATTTTTTTTTCCACACCCATAGACTTGAATGGGCGAGTCTCATTCAACACACAGAAAGTACAGCATGATGCTATTTTTTCAAGCATAGATTTGTCAGTGAAAATAAATTATCATCTGCACTGCCCCATTGAATAACATTGGTGTGAATGCTGTCCAGGAACGGTCTGTTTTTGCACTTTGCACAAAAGTACGGTTTTGTCAACTTGGTCACATTGTGTCTGATGTTCTATGAAGTCAGTTCAAAGGAAAGACTAAATCAAAACCATTGCACAATGGTAATTTGTGTATATTTCTTAAACATTCTATAGGAAAGAAAAAAGAACTTACCACAGATGGTTTCCGGAAACGGTCAGCTCTTGCTCTGAAATAAGCTTCATCAAATGATGAGTGGCTTCCCTTTAATTTTCAGAAAGGTTTCGGTATAGGCGTTTGGCTGCATTTGGTGAAGCTGGGGCACTGATCTTTTTGGATTGCGTGAGCTGTAGATTTTGCATCTGTTGCGTCATGATTTCTTGGTAAATCCTAATAAAAAATAAAAGGTAAATTTTTCGATTATACTCTATACAACTTACTGCACCTGTAATCTATCATAATGGAAGAAATTTAAGTTTTAGATATGAGCCAATCTTTGAAAATTTGCTTCAATAGTTTTCCGCTGATATTCTATTACTTTAAAAGGGTTTTTATCTACTTAAACAACCTCTTTTTAAATTAGGTACTCCTGCTTGTAAAGAAAAAAAACGTACCCATCTTCCGCAGCGGCATCTTTACAATTACACGATTACACCAAAGTCAGCACTGTTGTCACGGGTGTGTCAGATGCTACAGATGGTCTCTGTGTTTGGCATTGAAGATGCTTTCTTAATCCTACTGACTTTTGAACCCAGTGGTAATCTCCCTCCGGTTCTAATGGACTCACCTGGACCTGGGTGTTTATAGACTCCCAGTCTGCTTCAGTGAGTCACCGGGGATATTTAAATTTTCCTTTTGAAGGCTTGGAGCAATAGCAGTCGGCTAACTTCCTCTCTGGTGCTGTTGGAGGATGTTTGGTGTTACCTCTCTGAGTCTGCTCAAGATAAGTTGCTTCCCCTTGGTTGTCTCTCTTCTTCTCTTTAGTGTACAGTGGGGACTGACCAGTGCTCATCCCCCTTCCCTATTCAGGGCCTAGCTCTAGGGATATACAGGGCTTCCTGCTCGACGATTGGTGTGGAGACAATATAGGGACTGTAGGCGAGGCAGGGTGCTATTAGATCTGCCTAGGGTTCTCCACTTCCCTTTCCCTAGCATGTGGGCTTCTTTTCTCTTCGTGTTGCACTTAGTATTCCCGCACTGTGCATGACATCTGTGTACCCCAAAGCTCATGTGAGTGACACTGATATGCCACATAAACTTTGCAATCCAACAGCGTTGGCTGCAGGGCTTATTTGGCATAACAATGTCAAACAAGCCCCGGTAGACCCAGCACCAACATCACTGGAATAGCAATAGTGCGTGTGGTGAGTGTCTTTGATTTTTTACAAGGGGGCGTACTTAATGTAAGAAACTGGTTATCCAGGCAGTGAACAACCACTTTAAGGAAAGGTGCAGATGGCTGTAGATTCTCTCATCCAAGATAATCGAGCCGATTAGGCAAATGACACTTTGATCTGAGTGTGAGCATATTGTGCTCTGATTCTATCGGATGAGGATAAAATGGAGAAAAAAAAATTCTCCATCTCCTCCATTCTGTCAGTATGAGTGCAGTCTGATGTTTTCCACAGAATCATTAACTTGTGTGGCTCAGTGCCATCCAAATATCAAATCAAACTCGGGCATGCAGCAATGCAGTCTCTGTCCGAGGAGAAAATCTGGCATGCGCAGAGCCCCATAAAATAACATTGGTCCAAGTTCAACCCTTTGTTTTGTCGGATCACACTCGTACCAAAAATACGCTGTTATTCACCTGCCATGAGTGGAACTTTCAGCTCTCCTGACATATCTTCTTTAGTTAACGACCGCCGAGGTCGTTATACAGATCGCTGATCGCTGATGCGTCGTTGATGAGATCTTCCTGTTTGGAAGCTACTAGCTGTTAGAACCCTCTTGTTAGGTTTTGTTTCAGTTTGCTGGTCACATGACCTTTTTACCCTATTTAGTCTGGCTCCGCCCTTCTGGCTTTGCTGGATTTCATTGTATTATCTACTCTTAAGCTAGCCGGGTGCTTAGGTGCCTTACTCTGTCAGTTTTGCTTGATCTGAGGATCTCTTAGTATTTGTTTTCTGTTTTATTTTCCCTGCTACACTTTCTGTTAGGAGGTGTCCACCTTTTCACCCAGTCCCTAGATCTTGTAGGGATTCCTCCCTCGCAACTATAGGTCTTCGTTCAGACTAGCTGAGGATTTTAGCGGGTCTGGTCGCAGGATCAGGTTCCCCGTTACATCGTAGGGATCCAGCTCAGTCCTATTGTAGGGACAGAATTCCCACCTTTCCTTAGTGCTTGTAGCAGATCATGACAGTAAGTCCAGCCAAGAAAAAAAAAAATCTCTAAGGAAAGATTTTCTGTTTCCATCATGGTCTCGGTTCAGGATTTGGTTAAACGCCTGCAGGGACTTTCTCTGGAGGTGGCTGAGATAAAGCAACACGTGAGTAGTTGTTCTGGAGCACATTTCGTGGAGCCAAAGGTACGTTTGCCTGATTTATTTTTTTCTGAACAACAAGATTTTTTTTCTTTTAAAAATGCTTGCTTGTTGTATTTCCGTTTGAGACCCAGATCCTCTGTTGATGAATCACAGCGCATAGGGTTCATAATGTCACTTTTGCGCAAAGAACCTCAGGACTGGGCCTTTTCTCTGCAGCCTAGTGATCCATGCTTTAGATCAGTGGATAGTTTTTTTTTCTGCTTTGGGCTTATTATATGACGATCCTGATCGTGTTTCATCAGCTGAGACAGAATTGAGATGTTTGAGACAGGGATCAGGTAATGTGGAAAAATATTGTACTCACTTCCGAAGGTGGTCCACTCAGGTGGGCTGGAACGATTCAGCTTTGAAAAGTTTATTTCTTGCAGGGTTAAGTGAAAGGGTTAAAGATTTGGTGATTGCTTATCCCATACCTGGTAACTTGCAAGAGGCTATGCAATTAGCCATACGGGTGGATAGGAGATTGCGTGCAAGGGTTAATGAGAGTAAATCTGCCTTGTCAGCTCCAAGTTTGGAGAAGGAATGTACTGACATTGGAGAGCCGATGGAAATTGGAGCAATGACACCTCACTCTCGGGAAAAAGAACGCAGATTTGCTAAGGGCTTGTGTTTCTATTGTGGCAAATCTGAGCATTTTATTAAGAACTGTGCGCTTCGAATGAATAAAGAGAAAAAAAAAATGAGGTCAGTTTCACCCGCATTGCTTGTTTAAACAATAAAGGTGTCTTTCTTTCTGCTACCACTGCTGTTGAGGAGGAATTAATGGAGTTTCGGGTATTTGTGGATTGTGGTTCAACTCTCAATGTGATTGATGGGAAATTTTTGGAAAAACTAAAATTAAAACCCAAACTTCTGTCTTCTCCTATTAATGTGGTGTCTGTGGATGGTTCTCACTTGAAAAATGTTACTCACCATATCTGTGAATTTCCTCTTACTATTAATGGTGTTCATCAAGAGAATTTGGATTTGGTAGTTTTGAATAATTTGCCCTCACCGGTGATTTTGGGGTTACCCTGGTTAAAATTGCACAATCCGGTACTGGATTGGTCTACCAATGAAATTAAGTCCTGGAGTCCCAATTGTTATGACAAGTGTTGTAACGGGCATATTGCTGCTGTAGTTAAGGGGAGTTACCTGTACCTATTCAGGATTTTTGGAAAGTTTTTTCTGATAAGGAATCGCAGGTATTGCCTCCTCATAGAGATTATGATTGTGCAATTGAATTTGTCCCTGGAGCGACTCTTCCTAAAAGTCGTTTATTTAATTTGACTATTCCTGAGAGAAAGGCTTTGGAGGAATACATACAGACAAGCTTGGCCGCCGGTCACATTAGGCCTTCCAAATCTCCTGTGGCGGTTGGATTTTTTTTTGTTAAAAAAAAGGACGGCGGTTTACGGCCTTGTCTAGACTTTCGTGAGATTAATAAGATTACTGTACGCAATCCTTACCCACTGCCATTGATTCCTGATTTGTTTAATCAGTTAGTGGGGGCCAAGTGGTTCTCGAAAATTGATCTTCGAGGGGCATACAATTTGTTGCGCATGAAGGAGGGGGATGAATGGAAGACTGCGTTTAACACTCCACTGGGTCATTTTGAGAATCTGGTCATGCCCTTTGGACTTTCCAGTGCTCCGGCATTTTTTCAGAATCTTATTAATGACATCCTTAGACCTTTGATCGGCAGAAGTGTGGTTGTGTATTTAGATGACATTTTGATTTATTCACCAGATTTGGAGTCTCATTGGAGGAGTGTGCGTGAAGTATTACAGTTACTGAGTGATAATTCACTTTTTGCCAAACTAGAAAAATGTGAGTTCGCTGTACAAGACTTAGTTTTTTGGGCTACATTGTCTCCAGTGAAGGTTTTGAGATGGACCCGGTGAAAGTGCAAGCTGTGCAGGAATGGCCTAGGCCTATTGGTGTGAAATCAATACAGAGGTTTTTGGGGTTCGCCAATTATTATAGAAAATTCATAAAAAAAATTTCTGTGATTGCCAAACCTCTGACCGATCTCACCAGGAAAGGTGCTGATGCGGTTCAGTGGACTACTGAGGCCATTGAGGCTTTTTTGTTGCTAAAGGAGAGGTTCAGCTCTGCTCCCATCCTTACGCAGCCTGATGTGACTAAACCATTTTTGGTTGAGGTTGATGCTTCTTCTGTGGGGGTCGGTGCGGTGTTGTCTCAGGAAAAGACGGATGGAGTACATCCCTGTGCTTTTTTTTCAAAAAAATTTTCTGAGTCTGAACTAAATTATGATATCGATAATCGGGAATTGTTGGCAATTAAACTCGCATTTGAACACTGGCGTCATTTTTTGGAGGGAGCGGAATTTCCCATTCAAGTCTTCACCGATCATAAAAATCTAATCTACCTTGATGCTGCCAAACGCTTGAATGCCCGTCAGGCTAGGTGGGCACTGTTTTTCTCACGGTTTAATTTTACCGTTACTTACATCCCAGGTACTAAAAATGTTAAAGCTGATGCTTTGTCTCGCAGCTTTTCTCCTATGGTGGGTACTGAGGAGGAGGAGGAAAACATCTTGCAAGAGGGGGTTGTTATTGCTGTTTTGGACTCCGTGTTGGAAGATGAGATTCTTAAAGCACAGGAGAATGCCCCATCTAACACGCCGCATGGGAGGTTGTTTGTGCCTGGTACCCTGAGGAGAGATTTGTTTGTTGAATGTCATGACTCTCGGTTGGCAGGTCATCCTGGAATCTCTGAGACCAAGAGACTTGTGGGTCGCAGTTTTTGGTGGCCAGGATGGCAGAAGGAAGTCATTAAGTGGGTGCGTCAATGCACTGTGTGTGCTAGATCTAAGTCTTCTCATACTTCTGCTGCGGGGTTGCTTTGCCCTCTGGAGGTCCCTAGTGCACCTTGGACACATTTGGCTATGGACTTTATTACTGACCTTCCCCCCTCTGAGGGTTTCACTGTCATCTGGGTGGTTGTGGACCGTTTTAGCAAGATGTGTCACTTGGTTCCTTTCATCAAACTGCCCTGCGCTAAGACTCTCGCTAAGGCCTTTGTCAAGGAAATAGTCAGACTGCATGGTGTTCCTACTGACATTGTTTCTGATAGGGGACCTCAGTTTGTGGCTCGTTTTTGGCGCGCTTTTTGTGACAGGTTGGGAGGTCATTTGTCGTTTTCATCCGGATATATCCTGAGTCTAATGGCCAGACAGAAAGGAAAAACCAGGATGTTGAGCAGTTCTTGCGTTGTTTTGTGACTGATAATCAAGAGGGGTGGTCCGAGTTTCTGCCACTTGCTGAGTTTGCTCTTAACAACCATACATCCGCTTCTGCTGGTTGTTCGCCTTTTTTGTTGTTGTACTGGGAGACATCAGTTATTTGGGTCATTTTCCAAGTTGGGATCGGCTGTACCTGAAGAGGAGAATTTTTCTGGTGTTTTGGAGAGAGTTTGGACTCATGTGCGTGGTAATCTTCAGGAGGCTAACAAAAGATCCAAAGTGTATTTTGATAGAAAACGACAAGAGGTTTTGTTTGCTATTGGTGACATGGTTTGGTTGTCCTCTAAGAATCTGCGCTTGAGGATTCCGTCTAAGAAATTGGGTCCCAAGTTTGTAGGGCCCTTTAAGGTGCTTCAGGTTATTAACCAATCTGCTGTTAAGTTGGAGCTTCCTACCTCCTGGAAGATTAATCCGGTGTTTCATGTTTCTCTCTTGAAAAAAGCTGAGGTCTCAGAGGGAGACGTGTTGGCCACTGTTCCCCTGGTGGTGGAGGACGGGCAATATGAGATTTCCCGCATCCTAAATTCTAGACGGTATAGAGGGGGTTTGCAGTACCTCGTCGCTTGGAAGGGTTATGGACCCGAGGATAACTCATGGGTGAGGGCGGATGATGTTTCTGCGTCTAGACTTGTCAGAGCGTTTACAAGAGATTTCTGGATAAGTCTAAGTCCTAGGGGATCCGGAGGATCCTCTTAGAAGGGAGGGTACTGTTAGAACCCTCTTGTTAGGTTTTGTTTCAGTTTGTT
This sequence comes from Oophaga sylvatica, assembly GCA_033576555.1. NCBI lineage: Eukaryota > Metazoa > Chordata > Amphibia > Anura > Dendrobatidae > Oophaga > Oophaga sylvatica. The sequence continues at coordinate 230,646,199 of JARQOD010000003.1, read as the reverse complement.
GGTCACATGACCTTTTTACCCTATTTAGTCTGGCTCCGCCCTTCTGGCTTTGCTGGACTTCATTGTATTATCTACTCTTAAGCTAGCCGGGTGCTTAGGTGCCTTACTCTGTCAGTTTTGCTTGATCTGAGGATCTCTTAGTATTTGTTTTCTGTTTTATTTTCCCTGCTACACTTTCTGTTAGGAGGTGTCCACCTTTTCACCCAGTCCCTAGATCTTGTAGGGATTCCTCCCTCGCAACTATAGGTCTTCGTTCAGACTAGCTGAGGACTTTAGCGGGTCTGGTCGCAGGACCAGGTTCCCCGTTACATCGTAGGGATCCAGCTCAGTCCTATTGTAGTGACAGAATTCACACCTTTCCTTAGTGCTTGTAGCAGATCATAACACTAGCGACCTTATAGCGATCACACCAACGATCTCGTCAGCTTGTGTCGTTGTCGTGATCGCAGGTGCGATCGCTAAGTGTGGCATAGGTTTTAGTTTGTGTATTTCCGATACAATAGAAATTCTACAATACATTTTTATAAATCTGTGTTGAGGCATTCTTGTTATTTCTCATAGACATTTAGTAATAATTTTACAACTGGGTGTTAATATTTCCTCTGTCAAAAGGGAGTGTCTACACATTGGTGGTACAGATTGGACAGTATCATATTTTTTAGAGATACAACCCCACACCCAGTTAGTATGTATTTATTACTAAGAATATGCTAGGAAATTGTTATATTAAAGCAAATTTACTAAAACAAAAGAGCTAGTAGGATTTTTTTAAAGGTCTATAATACATACAAGACAATAGATGCTATTACAGATAAGTGCAAATACTGCTCGGAAATGGAGCTGTGGACCAGATACCATGTTTTAATAACTAAGAGCAAACAATAGCAAGTATTTCACCATCAATACACTATATGAATATGAATAACATATTTCTAAAAGGAATAATTAAAAAAAAAGTCCAATTTCAAAATGTACATACTTAGCAGAGGGTGTACCACTACCAGAGACTGATCCAAGTAAGCAAAGGGTCATCGGCAACACTCTACGCAATGATTTGCACAAGAGCATTATCTTCCCTAAGATTAACACTAGAACGCATGACCATAAAAATCTACACTTTCACATATCTGGGGCCTTTTAGGCCCGTGTGAAATAACATGGAATAACTCAAATAAAAATACTTTTTAAAGTTTATTTGAAAATTGAAAAGTAAGGATACATTCCCGCTACATTATAATTATGTGCAAAAAAAACAAAAAGTAAGTACACGGGCTTAAAATGCCCAATATATGCATGCTATATAATTCTTTAGAATAACGATTTTTTTGTCTAAACGTTTTTTATTTAAATGTTGTAGTAAACATGGTACATGAATTTCTTTTCTTTTCAAACCTTCCTTTTCAATTTTACTGATGACCCCAACAATTTTCACATGTTATCTGTTCGGAAGAATGTTCCTTGCAGACATTTTGTCCACAAGTAGTACAGATACGCACATGTAAACCTAGTACGGGCCTAAAAGGCCCCAGGTATGTGAATATGGGGTATTCACAAAAAACAGTTGTTATACCGAAATGCCTGTAACATACAAATAAATGAACAACTGGAAATGACAAACAACTATATAACTGAGGAATACCTAGAGTTTCAGAATTCTAACTAAAGTAATCTTGCAGAAAATAGAAAACAATTAACAGGGCGGGCCTGCGAGGCCCCAGGTATGCGTTCTAGGGTTAAAAAAAAAAATCTATATATTAGTAGTAATTCAAGCAGTAACCAAGACTTGGTAATAATTAGGTTATTATTTATCTTGCAAATATATTGCCATTTTTTGTGTTCATTTTTAAGTCAAGCCATTCTTGTAAAGATTTTAAGGTCTATATTAAAAGTGCTATACTACCCTGAGTGCTATTGTTATAGACTAAAAGCAAGGTAGACACTTGGTGACATGGGGCATTTATTCCATTATTGCAATGAAATCATTTAATCCTGGCAACAGAATTATCTTCTTAGAAATTCAATATATGACGTTACAATATTAAAAAAGAACACCATTCAAACAATGATTTCCAGGTGATGATAGATGTAAGTACATCTGTAATAGTTACCCTTATGACACATTAATCTCTGGACCATTTACCAAGGTTACATTGATCTTTTGCCTTAGAAAAGATGATGGGAGTACTGTTGACTAGAGATGAGTGAATGTGTTCTGAAAACGCTCGAAAAACTCAAATTCGGCACAGACGTAGCACATTCGGAGTCGTGTTCGCTTTCACCAGCATTTTTACTCAAAGTCGGCAAAAGTCGGTCACAGTTCAGTAAATCATCGCGTTTCCACTGATGCTTTTGGTATTACTATGGCTAGGTTAGTAGTGATGTATGATGAGCGGGGGTGGCGGGGAGATTAGTTTGATGAGGGGAGGGGGTGTGTCTGTGTCAGAGGAGCATGTAGAGAGGATATAGCAGCGGAGCGCTCTTTTTTTTATTCTTCCCTTAACTTTGTGTGTGTTGATTCCGGCAGGGGTGGGATTCAGCCGGTTCTCCCCGGTTCGATGGAACCGGTTGTTCAAAAAGCAGCCGGTTCCCCGAACCGGGGAGAATGAGAGCGGCGATCCGGAACTATTTTGCACCTGGGAGTCGGCGGTTCCCTGTGTCGGCTGTCAAGCTGACAGCCGGCGCAGAGAAGATGCTGCGTGCCGGCTCCCAGGGATCAATTGCACTGGCGTCTATATAGACGCCAGTACAATTGAAGCTCTGACTGCGGGTCAGAGCGACGCCAGCAGCGTGATCAGGTCATGTGATCACGCTGCTGACGTCACTCGCCGGCGGCGCCCAGAAGGGGGACCTGCTCTGGTGGTGAGTGTGCTCCAGAGGAGCTGAAGAAACCACTGAAGACGGGGTACATAATGTGGGGTGGCATGGGGAGTACTTTATTGTGGGGGATTAGGAGTGGGAATGATGGGGGAGTACTTTATTGTGGGGGGATTAGGAGTGGGAATGATGGGGGAGTACTTTATTGTGGGGGGATTAGGAGTGGGAATGATGGGGGAATACTTTTTGTGGGGGGATTAGGAGTGGGAATGATGGGGGAGTACTTTATTGTGGGGGGATTAGGAGTGGGAATGATGGGGGAATACTTTTTGTGGGGGATTAGGAGTGGGAATGATGGAGGAGTACTTTATTGTGGGGGGATTAGGAGTGGGAATGATGGGGGAATACTTTTTGTGGGGGGATTAGGAGTGGGAATGATGGGGGAGTACTTTATTGTGGGGGGATTAGGAATGGGAATGATGGGGGAGTAATTTTTTGTGGGGGATTAGGAGTGGGATGTGGCGGTACTTTATGTGTGGGGGGATTTGGAGTGGAGATGGGGGGCTATTTAATGTGTGGGGGGATTTGGAGTGGGGATGGGGGGCTATTTTATGTGTGGGGGGATTTGGAGTGGGGATGGGGGTATTTAATATGTGTGGGGGGATTTGAGGGTACTGAAGAGTATGTATGTATGAGGAAACAGTATGGGGGATGGTTGCAGACAGTATGGGTGAACGGGTGAATGTATGTGGACACAGTATGGGGAGTCAGGGGTATGTGTGAGCAGACAGTATAGTGAGGGGGTAAATATATGAGGAGACAGTATGCTGAACATGGAGGATGTGAGAGGAGACAGTGTGAGGAGGGAGGGGAATAGTGTGAGGTGACAGTATATTGCAGATATTTTTATTTAGGGGCATTATAATGACTCTTCTGTCTTTAAGGGCATCGTGTGGAGAGTTGGTGCAGAAGAGCGGAGAAGATGGAGGTCTGCAGAGACGGCTGTGGATGAGAAAACTCATCATGGGATCTGGACAAGATGAAGAAAAGGAGAACGACTCCAGAGACAGCGTCATCTATAAGGTACCTAAATGTAAATATTATTTGTGAAATTGACTAATTCTCATGTCTTTATTTGTTAGGAGCATTAAAGGGGTTCTCCAGGTCTGTGTCACATAGAATGACTGCAGACTCAGCACAAACCTGGACAGCCCCTTTAATGCTCCTAACATAAATAAAAACATGAGAATTAGTCAATTTCTGAATTCTCACAGTGCGCATTGCACGCTGTTAGGATTTTCTCGTGCCGGTGATTTACATACATGAGGTCACATGCTGACTAGACATGTGTGGCCTCACTCAATGAAAATGAACGGAGCGAGGCCGGGCACGTCTAGTCGGAATGAGGCCAGAAGTATATAAATCACATGCTTGTGCTGACATGACCGTGTACTCTCGCCACCGGTAAGGGAGAATCCTAAAAGTGTGCAGAGCATTAGTTGTGAGAATTCAGAAGCTGCAATGTCAGGATTCAGCTCTGCAGGTTCCAGCAGTCATCACATGGACACTTCACTCATGCCATTTTCATACTTATGGTCCTGTGACAACGAGCTTCTCCTCCTGCTTCTCTCAGTTTTTCACTGAACATTGAGAGCATTAGGGAGAGCAGCTCGTCGGTACATGACTAAGTGTGCAAATCGCATGTGTGCGGGGGGGGGGCGCCAAAACGAATTCTTAAAAATCACTAGGCCTAGTATAGTGGTGCAGCCATCATTTGTGCTAAAACTGTGTTTCAGTGGCAAATCAGAAGGCCAGATTTCCACTTAAAAATTGTTAGGCCTAATGTAGTGGTGAAGCAACTACAAAAGTAGCAATAAACGAATGTGCACTGCAACACCTGTGCCTCCGCTTCCATTCGTTACAGATTGCTCCTGCCATGGAACCTGCTTGGTCCCACGCACCTCCAGCTGCAGAGTTGTGTCAAGAGGTTACTCGCCTGAAAGATCAGCAGGACAAGATCACAACCTATTTGGGAACCTTGTTTACACGTATAGACTCAGTGATATCCTTGGCTACTCCCAAGATCGTCACCAAACTTGACCTCAGAGGGGCCTACAACCTGATTCGTATACTTCAAGGAGACGAATAGAAAACAGCTTTCAACACCCGAGATGGACACTATGAATACCTGATAATGCCATTTGGCCTTAGTATTGCACCCGCAGTCTTCCAGGAGTTTGTAAACAACATTTTAGAGATCTTCTCTATTCGTGTGTTGTCTACTTGGATGACATCTTGATTTACTCTATAGACTTAGCTGTTAGAACTCTCCTGTTAGGTTTTTTCTATCTTGCTGGTCACATGACCTTTGTGGCCTATTTAATCCTGCTCCGCCCTTCTGGCTTTGCTGGACTTCATTGTAATTTCTACTCTTAAGCTAGACGGGTGCTTTGTTACCTTTCTATATTAGTTTTGCCTGGTCTTTTGACCTCTGTGTTCTATGTTGTTTGTTTTTCTTTTTACTGCTACAACTTCTGTTAGGAGGTGTCCATCTTTTCTCCCAGTCCCAAGTACTTGTAGGGATCCCTCCCTCGCATCTATAGGTCTTTGTACAGACTAGCTGAGGACTTTAGCGGGTCTGATCGCAGGATCAGGTTCCCCGTTACATCGTAGGGATCAAGCTTAGTTCTATCCTAGGGACAGATATTCCTTTCTTTCCTTAGTGCTTGTAGCAGAACATAACAGTAAAGGGTATGCCACACTAAACAACATCGCTAACGGGATCGCTAAAAAACGTCACTATTTAGCGATCCCGTTAGCGATGTTGTTGTGTGCTGCATGCAGCAACGACGTGGCCCCTGCTGTGATCTCGTCCGTCGTCCTGATCGTTCCGGACCCTATTCTGATCGTCGGCGTCCCGCTATGTAAGTATATATCGCTGAGTGTGGCACCTTTTTTAGCGATTTAGCGGTACTTTTGTACCGCTAAAGTCGTTAAGGAGATCGCTAACCGCGATAGCGTCCTTAACGACATTGCTAAATGTGGCCGACACTAGCTATATTGTAAACGATCCCGCTAGCGATCTCATTAGTATGCGACGCTAACGAGATCGTTAGCGGGATCGTGTAGTGTGGCAGTACCTTAAGTCCAGCCAAAGAAAAATATCTCTAAGGAAATATTTTCTGTTTCCCTAATGGTGTCGGTTCAGGAGTTGGCTCAACGTCTGCAGGGACTCTCTCTGGAGGTGTCCGAGCTTCAGCAACATGTGAGTAGCTGTTCTGGAGCACATTTCGTGGAGCCAAAGGTACGCTTGCCTGATTTATTTTTTGGTGAACAACAAGATTTTTTTCTTTTAAAAATGCTTGCTTGTTGTATTTTCGTTTGAGACCCAGATCCTCTGGTGATGAATCACAGCGCATAGGGTTCATAAAGTCACTTTTGCGCAAAGAACCTCAGGAGTGGGCCTTTTCTCTGCAACCTAGTGATCCATGCTTTAGATCTGTGGATAGTTTTTTTTCTGCTTTGGGGTTGTTGTATGATGATCCTGATGGTGTCTCATCAGCTGAGACAGAGTTGAGACGTTTGAGGCAGGGATCAGGTAATGTGGAAAAATATTGTACTCACTTCCGACGGTGGTCTACTCAGGTGGCGTGGAACAATTCAGCTTTGAAAAGTTTGTTCCTTGCAGGGCTAAGTGAAAGGGTTAAAGATTTGCTGATTGCTTATCCCATACCTGGTAACTTGCAAGAGGCTATGCAATTAGCTATACGGATGGATAGGAGACTGCGTGCAAGGGTTATTGAGAGTAAATCCTCTGCCATGTCAGCTCCAAGTCTTGAGAGGGTCTGTACTGACATTGAAGAGCCGATGGAGATTGGAGCGATGGCACCTCGCTCTCATGAAAAAGACCGCAGGTATTCTGAAGGTTTGTGCTTTTATTGCGGCAAATCGGACCATTTCATTAAGAACTGTGTGCTTCGTATGAACAAGGTAAAAAAAAAGGTCAGTTCCGCCCGTATAGCCTTTTTAAATACTAAGGGCGTCTTTCTTTCTGCCACTACTACTGCGGCTCAGGAAGAATTAATGGATTTTCGGGTATTTGTCGATTGTGGTTCAACTCTGAATGTGATTGATGGTGGATTCTTGGAAAAACTTAAATTAAAACCCAAACCTTTGTCATCCTCTATTGCTGTGGTATCTGTTGATGGCTCTCCCTTGAAGAATGTTACTCACAAGGTCTGTGAATTTCCCCTTGCTATTAATGGTGTTCATCAAGAGAATTTGGATTTGGTAGTATTGAATAATTTACCCTCTCCGGTAATTTTGGGGTTACCCTGGTTAAAATTGCACAATCCTGTTCTGGATTGGTCTACCAATGAAATTAAGTCCTGGAGTTCTAAGTGTTATAACAAGTGTTGTAACGGGCGTATTGCTGCTGTGGATAAAGGGGAACTACCTGTACCTATTCAGGATTTTAGGAAAGTTTTTTCTGAGAAGGAATTGCAGATTTTAACGCCCCATAGAGACTATGATTGTACTATTGAATTTGTCCCTGGAGCGACTCTTCCTAAAAGTCGTTTATTTAATCTTACTATTCCTGAGAGAAAGGCTTTGGAGGAATACATACAGACAAGCTTGGCTGCCGGTCACATTAGGCCTTCCAAGTCTCCTGTGGCTGTTGGATTATTTTTGGTAAAAAAAAGGACGGCGGTTTACGTCCTTGTCTGGACTTTCATGAGATTAATAAAATTACTGTACGCAATCCTTACCCACTGCCATTGATTCCTGATTTGTTTAACCAGTTAGCGGGGGCCAAGTGGTTCTCTAAAATTGATCTTCGGGGGGCATACAATTTGTTGCGCATGAAGGAGGGTGACGAATGGAAGACTGCTTTTAACACTCCTGTGGGTCATTTTGAGAATCTGGTTATGCCTTTTGGCCTTACCAATGCTCCTGCATTTTTTCAGAATCTTATTAATGACATCCTTAGACCTTTGATTGGCAAAAATGTGGTTGTGTATTTGGATGACATTTTGATTTATTCGCCGGATCTGGAGTCTCATTGGCGGAGCGTTCGTGAGGTATTACAGTTACTGAGTGACAATTCGCTTTTTGCTAAGCTGGAGAAATGTGAGCTCGTTGTACAGAGAATTAGTTTTTTGGGCTACATTATCTCCAGCGAAGGTTTTGAGATGGACCCGGTGAAAGTTCAAGCTGTGCAGGAATGGCCTAGGCCTATTGGTTTGAAATCGTTACAGAGGTTTTTGGGTTTCGCAAATTATTATAGAAAATTCATTAAAAATGTTTCTATTATTGTCAAACCACTGACCGATCTCACCAGGAAAGGTGCTAATGCGGTTCAGTGGACTACTGAGGCCATTGAAGCTTTTGTGTTTTTAAAGGAGAGGTTCAGCTCTGCTCCCATCCTTATGCAGCCTGATGTGACTAAACCGTTTTTGGTTGAGGTTGATGCTTCTTCTGTGGGGGTCGGCGCGGTGTTGTCTCAGGAAAACATGGATGGAGTACATCCTTGTGCATTTTTTTCAAAAAAATTTTCTGAGACTGAACAGAATTATGATATTGGTAATCGGGAATTGTTGGCCATTAAACTCACATTTGAACACTGGCGGCATCTCTTGGAAGGTGCTGAATTTCCCGTTTAGGTTTTCACTGATCATAAAAATCTGATCTATCTTGATGCTGCCAAACGCTTGAATGCCCGTCAGGCTAGGTGGGCATTGTTTTTCTTGTGGTTTAATTTTTCCGTTACCTACATCCCAGGTACTAAGAATGTGAAAGCTGATGCTTTGTCTCACAGCTTTTCTCCTATGGTTGGTGCTGAGGAGGAGGAGAACATTTTACAAGAAGGGGTTGTGATTGCTGCTTTGGACTCTGTGTTGGAAGATGAGATTCTTAAAGCACAGGAGAATGCCCCATCTAACACTCCCCATGGGAGGTTGTTTGTGCCTGGGACCTTTAGGAGAGATTTGTTTGTTGAGTGTCATGAGTCTCTGTTGGCAGGTCATCCTGGAATCTCAGAGACCAAGAGACTTGTGGGGCACAGTTTTTGGTGGCCTGGATGGCAGAAGGAAGTCATTAAGTGGGTGCGTCAATGTACTGTGTGTGCTAGATCTAAGTTTTCACATACTCCTGCTTCGGGGTTGCTTTGCCCTCTGGAGGTTCCTAGTGCTCCTTGGACACATTTGGCTATGGACTTTGTTACTGACCTTCCCTCCTCTGAGGGTTTCACTGTCATCTGGGTGGTCGTGGACCATTTTAGCAAGATGTGTCACTTGGTTCCTTTCATCAAACTGCCCTGCGCTAAGACTCTCGCTAAGGCCTTTGTCAAGGAGATTGTCAGACTACATGGCGTTCCTACTGACATTGTTTCTGATAGGGGACCTCATTCGTGGCTCGTTTTTGGCACGCCTTTTGTGCCAGGTTGGGAGTTCATTTTTCGTTTTCATTAGAATATCATCCTGAGTCTAATGGCCAGACAAAAAGGAAAAACCAGGATGTTGAGCAGTTCTTGCATTGTTTTGTGGCAGACAATCAAGAGGGGTGGTCTGAGTTTCTGCCACTTGCTGAATTCGCTCTTAACAACCATACATCCTCTTCTGCTGGTTGTTCGCCTTTTTTTTGTTGTACTGGGAGACATACGTCATTTGGGTCATTCTCCAAATTGGTATTGGCCGTGCCTGAAGAGGAGAATTTTTCTGGTGATTTGGAGAGTTTGGACGGATGTGCGTGGTAATCTTCAGGAGGCTAGCAGAAAATTTAAAAGGTACTTTGATAGGAAACAGCAAGAGGTTTTGTTTGCTATTGGTGACATGGTTTGGTTATCCTCTAAGAATCTGAGGTTCAAGATTTCTTCTAAAAAATTGGGTCCCAAGTTTGTAGGGCCCTTTAAGATGCTTCAGGTTGTTAACCAATCGGCTGTTAGGTTGGAGGTTCCTACCTCCTGGAAGATTAATCCGGTGTTTCATGTTTCTCTGTTGAAAAGAGCTGATGTGTCAGATGGAGACGCCTCTGCCACTGTTCCACCGGTGGTGGAGGATGGGGAATATTAAATTTCCCGCATCCTAAATTCTAGACGGTATAGAGGGGGTTTGCAGTATCTCGTCGCTTGGAAGGATTTTGGACCCGATGATAACTCATGGGTGAGGGCGGATGATGTTTCTGCGTCCAGACTTGTCAGAGCGTTTCACAAGAGGTTTCCAGGTAAGCCTGGGCCTAGGGGATCCGGAGGATCCTCTTAGAAGGGGGGTACTGTTAGAACTCTCCTGTTAGGTTTTTTCTATCTTGCTGGTCACATGACCTTTGTTGCCTATTTAATCCTGCTCCGCCCTTCTGGCTTTGCTGGACTTCATTGTAATTTCTACTCTTAAGCTAGCCGGGTGCTTTGTTACCTTTCTATATTAGTTTTGCCTGGTGTTTTGACCTCTATGTTCTATGTTGTTTGTTTTTCTTTTACTGCTACAACTTCTGTTAGGAGGTGTCCATCTTTTATCCCAGTCCCAAGTACTTGTAGGGATCCCTCCCTCGCATCTATTGGTCTTCGTACAGACTAGCTGAGGACTTTAGCGGGTCTGATTGCAGGATCAGGTTCCCCGTTACATCGTAGGGATCAAGCTTAGTTCTATCCTAGGGACAGATATCCCTTTCTTTCCTTAGTGCTTGTAGCAGAACATAACATTAGCTACTCATCGGAAGCATGTCCGCCAGTTCCTACAAAGGCTCAGTGAGAACACACTGTATGCTAAGTTTGAAAAATGCATCTTCAAGCAATCTTCCCTGCCTTTTCTCGGTTACATAGTCTCGTCCACAGGTCTAAAGATGGATCCGGAGAAGTTATCCGCTATCCTCAAGTGGCCTCGTCCGTCCCGGCTTAAAGCGATACAACGGTTCCTTGGATTTGCCAATTATTACCGCCAGTTTATTTCACACTTCTCTGCTCAAGTGGCTCCCATCTCGACTTTAACTTGGAAAGGCATTAATCCCAAGAGTTGGACTCCAGAGGCGGAGGATGCCTTTACTTCATTGAAGGAGGCCTTCTCCTCACCGCCCGTTCTCCATCGACCAGTCTCTGAAAAAAATTTTTTCTCGAGGTAGATGCTTCCTCCATAGGCGCTGGAGCTGTTCTCTCTCAAAAATTGTCTACCGGTCATATGGTTTCGTGTGGTTTTTTCACAAAGGTTTTTTTCTACTTCTGAAAGGAACCATTCCGTTGGAAATTGGGAATTGCTGGCAATCAACTTGGCCCTGCAAGAATGGAGACACCTCCTCTAGGGAGCAGTCCACCAGGTTGTCATATTCACAGATCATAAAAAACTTGCTTATCTCCAGTCTGCACAGAGGTTGATTCCCCGCTAGGCCAGGTGGGCTTTGTTTTTAGCTCGATTTAATTTTGTTCTTCATTTTCGTCAAGCTGACAAGAATGTCAAAGTTGATGCACTCTCCAGGGCTTTTCTGCCTCCCATCTTAGAGGAAGAACCTCAACATATCATAGAACCGTCCAGGTTGGTGTCAGTAGCCTCTGCCAATCTCTCTTGGCTTCCCCTAGGAAAAACTCTCGTGCACACATCAGACAGGAATCGTGTCCTGCGGTGGGGTCACTCTTCCAAATTGGGCGGTCATGCCGGTCAGAAAACGACTTTGCAACTTATCTCCCGTTATTACTGGTGGCCTACTATGGGCAAAGATATCCAGGAGTATGTCGCAGCCTGTCCTTTGTGTGCCCGTAATAAAACTGCAAAACGCTTGCCGTCATGGCAGCTTCTGCCACATCCTATTCCATCCGCTCCCTGGCTGCAGATCACAATGGACTTTATCATGGATCTTCCCATCTCTTCTGGCTAGGGATGAGCTTTCCGATATTGCAATATCGGAAATCGGCCCGATATTTGCTATATCGGAATTCCGATTTCCGATTCTGATATTTTTTTCTCATCGGAAATCGGAAATCCCATAATCTTTCAGCCTCTGAGCGCTCTGTGGAGCCAATCAGGAGTTGAAGAATTGCTGACAACATTGTGTAACTCCCCTAAGCTTGGTAGGAGGCGTCCAAACTTGCTAGCTAGGGCTGCGCTGCGATTGGCTGGCTGGATGGTGTGATCAGGCAGTATAAAAGGCTGCGCCTGCCATTTTAGCCTCACTCTACTGTGAAAGCAGATAGGGATAGGTTGCTGTTGGAGATAGGGAGAGATCTCGAATCTAATAGTGAAATTGCGGTTCTGAATCCATCAATAGAGATGAAGGCAGGGAGTAAGGGACGTGCCCGTGGCGGCCGCGGAAGAGGTGCATCAGCAGCTAGACATGGTGCACATCCAGAGCAAGCAGCAGACCCAAGTCACTCAGCACCTACTTTCACCCGGCAGCAGTCATTTATGTGCAGCTTGTTAGGAGCACAGGGCCATAGGCTGATAAGAGAGGATCAAGTAGAAACCGTTTTTGGTTGGATGGCAGCTGAGGCATCCACCTCAATGAGCGCAGCATCCTCCCAGGACCACTCCACCACATCGGGTCAGGCCACTGAAGAGCAGCACCCATCTGCTTCTTCATCACCCTCTAAATTGCCCAGACATTCAGAAGGCCAGGAGCCAACCTTGATCCTCTTCTCAGAATCTGTTGGCTTGGAATCTGTGTGCCAGCCAGACAGCATTCCTGCAGCTGAAGAAGAGGTAGTGTGCACAGATGCACAACCACTGTGTGCGTCTGAGGAAGAAGTGGAGGGTGGGCCAGTGCCCACAGTGACCAGACCCCAGTCAGCAGATGATGATGAAACTCAGCTGCCAGTTTCTGCTAATGAAAGTGTATTGGATGATGAGGTCCTTGACCCATCATGGCATGCTGAGAGGCAGCAAGCAAATAGGGATAGCTCAGAGGAAGAGCTTGCAGGTGTGGCGCAGCGTGGCCGTCCACGTGGGAGAGGAAGAGGGAAAAATTTGTTGTCTGCTCCCTCAACTTCAGCACCCATTAGGAGCAGGGCTCTTTTAAAGGGCACAAGGGTGCACCCAAGAGTTGTGGTGCATGGGCCTTTTTCGACCAAGTTGCAGATGACGTTACAGTAGTCAGATGCAAGCTTTGTCGACAAACTGTGCAGAGAGGGAAGAACGTCAGCAACCTTAATACCACCAATATGTTGATGCATGTCAGGAAGAGGCACCCTGTGGAGTGGCAGCATCACACCCAAGATGATTCGCCACCTGCAGCTGTTCCCCCACCTTCTATCTCTTCAGCCACCTCTTCCTCCAGCTCGCAAACAGCTGCTCCCGCTTCCTCGCCAGAATGCCAGGGTGCATTTGCAGGCAGTGTTGTACGGCGGCACACTGTCTGTACTTCGTCAGCATCAGCATCCCAATCGCTGGCATCCTCACACTCCCAATCCAGTGTGCAGCCATCTGTCACACAGGTGTGGGAGAAAAGGCGCCTGTACTCGGCAAACCACCTACGAGCACAGGGCATGAATTCTCGCATTGCCAAACTGCTTGCAGTGGAAATGCTACCATTCTGGCTGGTGAACAAGCCAGCCTTTATCGATATGTTGGGGTTTGCAATCCCACAATACAGTGTTTCCAGCCGCTTCTACTTCAGCAGGCAAGCCGTCCCCGCCCTGCAACAGCATGTGGAGTGTAAAATTAAGCATGCGCTACAAAATCCAGTTAGTAGCAAGGTCCACCTGACAACCGACGCGTGGACCAGTCTGCATGGCCAGGAACGCTACATTTCCATCACCGCCCATTGGGTAAATGTAGTTGAGCCTGGAACTGAAGTAGACAGTGCAAGTGCGCGGGTCCTGCCAACTCCACGGATTGCAGGCCTCTCCTCCGTACAAATTGACTCCTCCTCATACTCCTCGTCAGACTCACCTGCACCCAGACGTACCACAACAACCGATTTCAGCACTGCATCGGCCAAACATCAACAGGCCGTGTTGAAATTGGTTTATCTGGGTAATGTTAGCCACACCGCAACCGAGCTGTGGAACACGCTCAAGGAGCAGAGCGACATGTGGCTTGCGCCCCTCAACCTCCAGCCAGGTATGGTGGTGTGTGACAACGGCCGAAACCTGGTCGCGGCTCTAGGCCTAGGTGGCCTGACTCACATTCCATGCCTTGCCCATGTCCTAAACTTGGTGGTGCAGAGTTTCCTTAGGAACTATCCTGACCTTGAGGAGCTGCTGCGCAAAGTCAGATACGAGTGCTCTCATTTGCGGCGTTCAAGCATGGCTGCATCGCACCTTTCAGCCATGCAGCGCAGATTGGGCCTGCCTGAGCACCGCATCATTGTTGACCTCCCCACCAGGTGGAATTCGACTTTGCATATGCTGCGGAGGTTGTGTGAGCAGCAACCTGCAATTATGGAGTTGCAGCTGCAGCAGGCGCAAAGTAGGCGACACACATCTCAGCCCTCCCACTTTACAACCACAGAGTGGGCAACCATGAAGGACATATGCACCATTTTGAAGTGCCTCGAGGACTCCACTCTGATGGTGAGCGTGGATGCTGCCCTACTCAGCCTGACTATTCCCCTTATATGCCTTATAGAATCATCACTTAAAGGACTAAGGGATGAGGTCTCTCAGGAGGAGGAGGAGTATGATGAGACATTTGCACCAACCAGGCAATCTTCATCGGCCCGGTTGGTACAAAGCTCTGTGGGTGCCTCACAAAGGTCCAGGCAGGACACAGCAAGCGAGGAGGATGAGGAGGACTATGAGGATGAGGAAAGTACACAGCGCTCTACTAGTAGTCACCAGATAGAGCGTGGATGGGGTGATGCAGATCAGCCAGAGCACATTGCTCCAGCTGGTGACAGAGATGCATGGCCAGTTGGCAGCCTTCAGCACATAAGTGACTTCATGCTGCAATGTCTGAGAAAAGACCCACGCATGGCTCGCATTCTCCACACAAATGACTACTGGGTGGCCACCCTCTTAGATCCACGTTACCGGGACAGCCTTGAAAGCCTAATTACACCGTTGATCCGGGTGCGTAATATGCAGGAGTACCAAGAAGCACTGGTTAATTCACTCATGTACTCTTTTCCACTGCATAGCAGTGATGCGCAGGCACTAGCAGGCACCTCAGTGCGTCCTGGGCCCAGCGGAATCCGTTCAGAAGCTGGTAGCAGAAGCAGTACATCTGCTAATGACAGGTTCAGTATACCCAACCTGTTCCAATGGTTTCTGAACCCCCAAACAGTTCAGGCACCATCAGCACAGACAGTGCAACCCACTAGGAGGCAATGTTACAGTGACATGGTGGCACAATACCTCTTCACCCCTGTCAGTGGGCTTCAGAATGGATCTGCCCCCTTCAAGTTTTGGGTCTCCAAGTTGGATACATGGCCCAAGCTTAGCCAGTATGCCTTGGAGGTCCTGGCTTTTCCTGATGCCAGTGTGATTTCTGAACGCGTCTTTAGTGCAGCTGGCAATGTACTAACAGACCAACGTACCAGACTCTCCGCTGCAAATGTGGACCGGCTTACATTCCTAAAACTGAACCAGGCCTGGATTTCTGGTGACTTTTGCTGCCCTGGGCCACAGTACACAGGTTGCATGCATGGTTAGTAGCAGTATGCATGCTCTGTCATGTGCCTATGTTGCACACAGCGTAATCTGTTATGCCCGTGCTCTGGCCTCTACTTGGTAGCACCTGGTTCTGTGACTGACTCTTTCACCTCATACTGTTTTCCATTGGCTCTAGTACCGCCAGCTAGTGCCCATTTCTGTGACTGCCACTTTCACAGCATGCCGTGTTTCTGGGCTCTAGTACCGCCAGCTAGTGCCAATTTCCGTGACTGCCACTTTCACAGCATGCTGTGTTTCTGGGCAACAGTACCGCCAGCTGTACCTCGTTAGACCAAAGTGGAAAAAAAGGACGACAGATGCCAAACACCTATAGGCAGAAGCACAAGAGGCGGGATCCAGCCACGCCGGCTATTTCGTGACAGTGAAGTGCGGACCCAGGTGCCTCCCCGAAGGGTAAACCGAGTTCCAGCATCGCCAGCTGGTTCTCGGGAGTGCCCAAGGGCACGGATACCTCGTGCACCAAACCGTGTTTCGACAACGCTCGCTCTAACCCTAACCCTTACCCTACTAACCATAAACCCTAACCCTACCCCAACTAATCCTAACCCAAAGAAAAAACACCGCTGTTAAGAAGAAGGCGACCAGTTTTCCTGCTACAGTTTTTGCTCTGTGCATTTTTCTAGCGATTTTTTTTCTCCTCTGCCTCTGCATACTCCTTCCCCATTATCCTGAGGTGTTTCCCCTCCATTTTATCCATTATATAGCACTGTAGTGGTCATTTTGTAATTCCGATTTTTTTCTCCCATTGACTTGCATTGATATCGGAAATCGGAATTTCGATACGATTTCGGGCAATATCGCTCATCCCTACTTCTGGCTGCTCCGCTGTCTGGGTTATGGTGGATCGATTTTTGAAGATGGCTCACTTCGTTCCTCTGCCTGGGCTTCCGTCTGCTCCTGAGCTTGCTGAATACTTCATACAGCACATTTTCCGTCTCCATGGATTTCCTCTCCACATTGTGTCCGACATGGACGTCCAGTTCACTTCGAAGTTCTGGAGAGCGGTCTGAAAACTAATGAGGGTAGAACTGGACTTTTCTTCTGCTTACCATCCTCATTCCAATGGGCAAGTGGAGAGGACCAATCAAATTTTGTCCAGTTTCCTGTGTCATTTCTTCAATGCTCATCATGATGACTGGGTCAAGTTACTGCCCTGGGCTGAATTTTCGCATAATAATCAAGTAAGTGAATCCTCTTGAAGGTTCCCTTCCAGATAGTGTTTGGACTGCAACCCAGAATCCATCTTCCCATCTCTGGTCCCACTGGCGTCCCTGCAGCTGACACCTTTGCAGAGGAATTCTCAAAAGTATGGAGTGATACCAAGTCCACCCTGGAAAAAGCTTCACAACGTATGAAGAGACATGCGGTCAAAAAACGCCTAGATGCTCCAATCTTCCGGCCCGGAGATAAGGTGTGGCTCTCCTCCAAATACATCCCCGTTTCATCGGTCCCTTTGAAGTTCTGAAACAAGTTAGCACAGTCTCGTATAAATTGAATTTGTCTGCTTCGTTACGTGTGCCTAACTCTTTCCATGTTTCCCTCCTCAAACCTGTAGCCTTGAGCTCCTTTATTAAGGATCCGGGTACCACTCATGATCCCGTCAGTGAGGAGGATGTCTTTGAGGTAAAAGAGATCTTGGCAACAAAGAGAGTACAGGGTAAGACCTACTTCTTGGTGGATTGGAAGTGCTTCGGTTCTGAGGAAAGGTCTTGGGAGCACAGAGAGAGCACAGAGAGAATATCCAGGCTCCTCTCCTATTGAAGAGATTTTACGCAGGTTTGAAAAAGAGGGGGTATAAGGAGGGGGATACTGTAACATCTGTGCCCGCACGAGGTTCCCTGTGGGGACCCCGTCCCCACACTTTGGTGCCCGTATCTCTGTGGGGCCCATGTCGGGGTCCTCACTCTCTGCTTCTTGCCGCCCTGTCCCAGCTCTATCCCCTGCTCCTGCTTCCTGGCGCACAGCCAGCACATCCCCGGGTATGAGGCTTAGGTCGCGAGCCCCCTATCAGTCTCTTAAACAGACAACGCACATTTTTCAAAAATCTTGTTAACCAATAATATTTTTATGTGTGATTTCTGGCTCCTCTGCAATAGAGAGGGCACCGGAGCAACAAGTGTTTCCTGTTGTTAGTTTCTGGTTCTGTGTTCTGATGTGCCTGTGATCTGCTGTGCTTTTCCAGTACCCAGCTAATACTGTTTGTCTTCTCACACTACCTGCGGCTTACTACGCTAAACCCAGAATGACACCAGTGCTGCCTGTGCAAATTCCATTCTGGTCACTTCGTTACCTATGTTCGACGTCAGTACTGCCTGTGCCAGCTCTGTCCCGTGCTCCCGCTTCCGGCCATTCAAGTTCAATGCTACCTGTTATCCCTGCCTGTTCACCTGTTCCGCTGGGCCAGCTTCCACATGTCCGGGGTCTAACTGGAGGTAGCACCTGCATCCCTGGGCATTCCAATCTGACCCTGTGTGTGTGAGAGGTCTTACTAAGGGTGTCTGAAGCTCGCATAGTCACGCCCCTTTCGGAACACCCTGGTCCGTGGTCCCATTTTTCCACAAAAATAGCAATAAACGAATTTGCGCTGCAACACCTGTGCCTCAGCTTCCATTCGTTACAGCAGCATCATGATAGGGGGTGATTTTCAGCTGCAGGGACAGGATGACTGTTTGCAATTGAAGGTAACATGAATGCGGCCAAGTACAGAGATATCCTGGATGAAATCCTCTTCAAGTGTGCTCTGGACCTCAGACTTGGCTGAAGGTTCAACTTACAACAAATGATCCTAAGCACACAGCTTAAATAAATGCATGTCTTCAGAACAACTCTGTGACCATTCTTAACTGGCCCAGCAAGAGCCCTGACCTAAACACAATTGAGCATCTCTGGAGAGATCTGAAAATGGCTGTCCACCAACATTCACCATCCAACCTGATGGAACTGGAGTGGATCTGCAATGAAGAATAGCAGAGGATCCCCAAATCCAGGTGTGAAAAACTTGATGCATCATTCCCAAGAAGACTCATGGCTGTACTAGCTCAAAAGGGTGCTTCTACTCAATACTGAGCAAAGGGTCTGAATAAATTTGACCATGTGATATTTCAGTTTTTCTCTTTTAATAAGTTTGCAAAAATTTCTGTTTTTTTTTTCAGTCAAGATGGGGTGCATAGTGTACATTAATGATACCCCATATATGCAAGTAAACCACTGGTTGGGAGCATGGCAGAGCTCGGAAGGGAAGGAGCGCCGTTTGATTTTTCAATGCAAAATTGGCTGCAATTGAGATCGGACGCCATGTTGCGTTTGGAGAGCCCCTGATGTGCCTTAACAGTGGAAATCCCACACAAGTGACCCCATTTTAGAAACTAGACCACGTAAGGAACTTATCTAGAGGTGTGGTGAGCACTTTTAACCCCAAAGTGCTTCACAGAAGTTTATAACGTACAGCCGTGAAAATAAAAAATCATATTTTTTTACAAAAATCATTTTTTTGCCACCAATATTTTATTTTCACAAGTGTAACAGGAGAAATTGGGCCCCAAAACCTGTTGTCCAATTTGCCCTGAGTGCGCCAATACCCTATATTTGGAGGTAAATCACTGTTTGGGTGCACAGCAGAGCTCGGATGGGAAGGAGCACCGTTTGACTTTTTCAACGCAGAATTGGCTGGAATTGAGATCAGACGCCATGTCGCGTTTGGAGAGCCCCTGATGTGCCTAAACAGTGGAAACCCCCCAATTCTAACTCCAGCTCTAACCCCAGCAGACCTCTAACCCTAATCCGAACCCTAACCCTAATCCAAACCCTAACCCTAACTTTAGCCCCAACCCTTACCTTAACTTTAGCCCCTACCCTAACCCTAACTTGAGCCCTAACCCTAACCCTATCTTTAGCCCCAACCATAACCCTAACTTTAGCTGCAACCCTAACTTTAGCCCTAACCCTAATTGGAAAATGGAAATAAATAATTTTTTTTAGTTTATTATTTTTCCCTAACTAAGGGGGGGATAAAGGGGGTTTGATTTACTATTTATAGCGGGTTTTTATGTTTGGCAGCTGTCACAACGCTAAAAGATGCTTTTTATTGCAAAAAATTGTTTTTGCATCATCACAGCTATAATTTTTCCATATTTCTGCCCTCAGAGTCATGTGAGGTCTTGTTTTTTGAGGGTCGAGTTGATGCTTTTATTGGTACTATTTTTGGGCACATGACATTTTTTGATCACTTTTTATTACGATTTTTGGGAGGCAGAATGAACAAAAACTAGCAATTCATGAATTCTTTTTATGGGGGCATTTATTCCGTTCCACGTGTGGTAAAATTTATAAAGCAGTTTTATTATTCGGGTCAATACGATTACAATGATACCTCATTTACATAATTTATGTTTTGACGCTTTTATACAATAAAAACTATTTTATATAAAAAATAATAATTTTTGCATCGCTTTATTCTGAGAGCTATAACTTTTTACTTTTTTGCTGATGACGCTGTGTGATGGCTCGTTTTTTAGAGAAGAGATGATGCTTTAGGCGGTATCACGCTTATTTATATAAGTCTTATTGATCGCGTGTTATTCCACTTTTTGTTAAGCGGTATGATGATAAAGCATTGCTTTTTTGCCTTGTTTTTTATGGGGTTCACTAAAGGGTTAACTAGTGGGACAGTTATATATGTCGGTTCGTTACGAGCGCATCGATACTAAATATGTGTACTTTTATTGTTTTTTTTATTTACATAAAGAAATGTATTTTTTGGGGAAATATTTATTTATTTTTTTCTTGATTTATTTTTTTTTTTTACTTGAATACATTGTCCCAGGATGGGATATCATTATATTATGTCAGATCAGCGATCTGACAGGAAGTGAAGGAGGCTTGTCGATGCCTGCTCTCAGCAGGCACTGACAAGCCACCTCACTGCAGGACCCCGAAGGACCCCGTGGCCATCTTGGAGCTGGGGGGCTCCATGGAGATGTGATCGCGTTGTTCTGAGGGAAGCATGCAAAGATCCCCCTCCCTGCTCGATGCTTCTGTATGTCACCGGAACGCTGCAATCATGTTTGATTGCAGTGTGCCGATGGTAAATGCCGGGAGCGGTCCGTGAGCGCGGCTGATCGCATATGACGTACTATTTTGTCTATACGAATTAAGTCCCAGGTCACATGGACGGAGCAATACGTCAAATGGCAGAGAGGGTTGAAGGGTTCTGAATACTTTTCATAGCCACTATATATATATATATACACACACACACACATTGTCAAAATTGTTGGTACCCCTCGTTTAATGACAGAAAAACACACAATGGTCATAGAAATAACTTGAATCTGACAAAAGAAATAATAAATCAAAAATCCATTAAAATGAACAAATGAAAGTCAGACATTGCTTTTCATCCATGCTTCCACAGAATTTTTTGCAAAAATAAAGCTCAAGAAACCCAAAAGTGACACCATACTAAAAACTGCACCCCTCAAGGTGCTAAAAACCACATTCAAGAAGTTTATTAACCCCTCAGGTGCTTAACAGGAATTTTTGTAATGTTTAAAAAAATTTACTTCAAATCCATTTTTTTTTTCTTTTTCCAAAGGTAACAGGAGAAATTGGACCCCAAAAGTTGTTGTGCAATTTTTCCTGAGTATGTTGATACTGCATATGTGGGGGTAAACCACTGTTTGCACGCATGGCAGAGCTCGGAAAGAAGGAGCACCATTTGACTTTTTCAACGTAAAATTGGCTGGAATTGAGATCGGACACCATGTCATGTTTGGAGAGACCCTAATGTGCCTAAACAGTGGAAACCCCCCACAAGTGACCCCATTTTGGAAACTGGAGCCCCAAGGAACTTATCTAAATCTGTGGCAAGCACTTTGATCCCCAAGTGCTTTCCAGAAGTTTATAACGTAGAGCTGTGAAAAACAAACATATTTTTTCAACAAAAATTATATTTTTGCCCAAAATTTTCTTATTTTCCCAAGGGTATCATGAGAAATTTAACACTAAAAATTGTTGTGCAATTTGTCCTGAGTACGCAGATATCCCATATGTGGGTAATCCACTGTTTGGGTGCATGGTAGAGCTTGGAAAGGAAGGAGCACCATTTGACTTTTTCAACGTAAAATTTCGCTGAATTGAGATCGGACACCATGTCACGTTTGGAGAACTCCTGATGTGCCTAAACAGTAAAAACTTCCCACACGTGACCACATTTTGGAAACTAGACCCCCCCCCAAAGAACTTATCTAGATGTGTGGTGAGCACTTTGAACACCCAAGTGCTTAACAGAAGTGTATAACATAGAGCTGTAAAAAAAAATCATATTTTTTTCCACAAAAATGATATTTTCGCCCCCAAATTTTTTACTTTCCCAAGGCTAACAGGAGAAATTGGACTCCAAGAGTTGTTGTGAAATTTGTCCAGAGTATGCTTATGCTCCATATGTGGTGGTAAACTACTGTTTTGGCGCATGGCAGAGCTCAAAAGGGAAGGAGCGCCATTTGACATTTTCAGTGTAAATTGGCTGGAATTGAGATTGGACACCATGTCGCGTTTGGAGAGCCCCTGATGTGCCTAAGCAGTGGAAACCTCCCACAAGTGACCCCATTTTGGAAACTAGAGCCCCCAAGGATCTTGTCTACATGTGTGGTGAGCACTTTGAACTCCTAGGTGCGTCACAGAAATTTATAACGTTGAGCCGTGAAAATAACAAAATTACATTTTTCTCACAAAAATGTTATTTTAGCCCCAAATTCTCCATTTTCATAAGGGTAACAAGAGAAATTGCATCATACAATTTGTTGTGCAATTTCTTTTCAGTACGCAGATACCCCAGATGTAGGGGAATACTACTTTTGAGGTACAATGCAAAGCTCTGAAGGGAAGAAGCGCCATATTAGAGATCAGATTTTCTGGAGTTGTTTGAGGATGCCATGTCACATTGGCAGAGCCCCTGAGGTGCCAGAACAACAGAGACACCCTAAATGTGAACTCATTTTACAAACTACACTCCCCATTGAATTCATCTAGGGGTTCAGTGATCATATTAACACCACATGTGCCTCAAAGAATTTTATACCACTGAGCAGTGAAGAAAGAGTAAATTACATTTTTACCACTAAAATGTTGTTTTAGCCCCAAGTATTTAATTTTTCTAAAGGCTAATAGGAACTTTTTTTTTTACAACAAACTGAGGTCCATTTTTTCCTCAGTGCACCAATACCCTACACGTAATCAGGAAATATTTTTCAGGCACAGTGCAAAGCTCAGAAGGAAAGGAACGCCAGATTTTACTATTATGATTTGCAAGTACCGTGACCCACTGGGAGAGCCCATGAGGTGTCAGAACAGCAGCACCCCCATAAGTGACTCCATTTTATGAGCTACACCTCTCAATGAATTCACCTAGGGGTGCAGTGATCATATTGACACCATGGGTGTGTCACAGAATTTTATACCATTGGGCAGTGAAGACAAAATACCTACATTTTTACCACCCAAATTTTGTTTTGCCCCAGATTTTACATTTTCACACAAGAAGCTTGTAAAAATGGCAGCAAAATTTGTCCCACAATTTCTACTGAACGTGGCAGTACTCCATATGTGGCTGTACAGTATTACTTAGCCATACGAAGAGACTCAGGAGGAATGGAGTGCTATTTGCCTTCTGGAGTGTAGATTTTCCTAGAACAGTTTGCGGACTTCATAAACAGAGCCCCTAATTGCTAGTAGAGCAGAATCCCCTTTCAAATGACCCTTTTCGGGAAACTATACCACTTGGGGAATTTATCGACAGGTGTACAGTAGTGAGAATTTTGACTTCATGGATGATTTCCAGAAACAAACAGCAATGAATGTTGCCGACTCGCTGAGTGAAAATTGCAAGCTGCCATTATAGTGACCAGTACATTGCAGTCACCAATACGTTATGCCAGTGCTTCTAGAGGCTTGCACCCGTAAGTTAGGTGGGCTCTCATTGCTTCAGAAATGCCAAACATGGATGTAATATGTGGTTTAGGTATACTGTGGGGCTCAGAAGGGAGGGGGCATTTGGATTTGTTAGCGGAGAATTTGATACATTTCTTTTGGTGAGTGAGGAGCCATTTTGCTTTTTCAGAGCCTTTGTGCTACCAGTAACGTGGAATTCCCTTATATTTCCGTTAACAGATGGCAGACCTGAGTGAAGGCTTGCTTTTTTGTGGATTGAGTTGAAGCTTTTATTGGGAACATTTTACATAATGTTTGGGATCACATTTATCCGACGCTATACATTTAGCACTTTGGGGTTTCCATCTAAATTGCCGAGTGACATGACAGATGAAACCCCTGAGGGATCCACTCACTATAATGAGGCAGCATAGTTACACTGGAGTCCATCTGGCCTCTGTTCAGTTGTGTCTTTCTTTTCAGAAGTGCACAAAACTGTGGTCGACGGCACTTTTATGCAATCCTAAAAAGATGGACACCGCCGAATCACAGGTCCCATGACATCCACAGTGTCTCCATCTGCCTCATTATAGGGAATCTTCTGCCGAGGTGTTCAGATATATGAACCTTTTCTGGGTGGCCGCGGTCTGCTATTTTTAAGGCTGGGGGGTCAATATGCATGACCTCTTATCAGCCTGAGAATACCAGCTCCCAGTTGTGAGCTTTAGCAAGCTGCCACTTGCTGTCTCTTTTATCATTTAAATATAACTCTCATCATTCTCCCCTGCTCGAGCCGATCGCCAGCAGCACCCGGTGCCCGGGAACAGCGCTTACTGTAATGCTTCTTCCCTGGCGCCTGTCTGTGTGGTACTGATGCAGCACATTGACATCTCCTATACCATTGTTTTCCGGTACCAAAATATCAGGATGTGTGAAAGAAGCCTTATAACTGGTTTTTAGGTTTCTTTGCTGTCACACACTAAAAGATGCTTTTTATTGCAAAAAATAGTTTTTGCATCACCACATTTTGAGAGCTATAATTTTTCCTTATTTTGACCCACAGAGTCATGAGAGGTCTTGTTTTTTGTGGGATATGTTGATGTTTTTATTGGTAACATTTTCAGGCACATGACATTTTTCAATCGCTTTCTATTATGAATTTTGGGAGGCAGAATGAACAAAAATAGCAATTCAGAAATTTATTTTGGGGGGGTTATTCTGTTCGGTGTGTGGTAAAATTGATAATCGGATCAGTACGATTACAGTGATACCTCATTTATATATTTTTTCAGTTTTGGTGCTTTTATACAATAAAAACTATTTTAAAGGAAAAATAATTAATTTTGCATTGTTTTATTCTGAGAGCTATAACTTTTTTATTTTTCCACTGATGGAGCTGTATAGCAGCTTGTTTTTTGCAGGACAAGATAACGTTTTCAGTGGTACCATGATTATTTATATCCATCGTTTTGATCGCATGTTATTCCACTTTTTGCTGATAAAGCATTTTTTTGGCCTTTTTTATGATATTCACTAGAGGGGTTAACTAGTGGGACAGTTTTATAGGTTGGGTCATTGCGGACGCGGCAATATCAAATATTTATACTTTTATTGTTTATTTTTTTCATTCATATATTTATTTAGAGATAGAATGCTGCATATTTTGATCCTTTATTATTATTTTTGATTTTTTTTTAATATTTTTGCAATTATTTTACTTTTTCTAACTTTTTTACTTTGCCCCAAAATGGGACTATCATTTTTTGCAGGCTGATCGCTTCTATAGCTGGAGATGTAGCAGCATTCCCATGCTATAGAAACTGTCAGCTCTGCACAGAGAGACTTGCTGTAAGGTTTCTGGATGTTCCAGGGCTTGTTTTGCCCTTGTCCAAGATGGAGTCTGGTACTTCGCCCTGTTCTTGAACTTCCTGTCAGTTCTGTTATTTAAGTCCGGGTCGGGAAATACTCCTTGCCTGAGTATTTTGTTTGCTATGTCTTCTGCGCTTCCTCCTGGCTTGCTTCTGGAGTTCCTGCTGCTGCTCGTTTACTCAGTGCTCTGCCTCATCACTTCCAGCTGCCTTCATTCCTCTGTGCTGCTTCCTGTTCCTGACGGTGGTTACCTTTGTCCAGACTTCTAAGGAGAAGAGCTGTTAGGGTTGGCAGATTGCACTAAATAAAATAAATAAAAAAGTGCGATCACAACCCAGGGTCCACCGTGCAGAGATGTAACCTGCTGCTAATGTGAACCATGATGGAACTAAACACCGAGCGTTCACCTTAATACAACTGTGTTAACTCCATGCAGTATGAACATAACGCACAGTATTCAGCTTTGTTAGCTTCATAAAGAGGTAGACCTAAAGGGTTGAGCTTGCTCTGAAACTGACCCATGCCAATCGCACACATGGCCAAAACAGATGCTGAGTCAAGACAAAAAACTAAAACTGACGCTGGCTACAAAACCCTGTTGACTTCACAGGGGAGCACAGCTCTTTGGGAGGATGTTGCTCTGTAACTCCACTGTGTTAACTGCACACATGTAGGAAACAGATGCTAAGCCAAGAGGGAAGAAAACACCCTATCTGGCTAAAACTCAGGAGATAACTAACACACACCTGCGCATACAGTGTGGTAGCATATCCACTCACACACACCAACCATAAATGATACTAGTGTGCCAGTGAGAGCCTTTTAAACCCAAAGTTCCACCCCAAACACTCACGCTGACATCGCCTACGGGCTAATCCAGAGCTGCCACATCACCAGAGCAGCTGACGTCTGACCACCAATAGGAAGATGCCACATCACGAACATGCTCAGGACAGTGATCTCTGGACATGAGGCTGCACTTTTATAACACTGGTTACCATAGACTTGGCTGGAGAGTCAGCAGTTACCAAAGGTACACCACGAGCCAGAGCAAGACACTGGTCCGACATCCATGCTGAGCAGGACCGCAGTGGCTGGTCCTGAATGAGAAACTGCAGGGCCAGACAGTGCCTGGGATCTATCCCAAGCAGCAGAAGAATCTCAGGGTGTAACATCCCCCGGTGACGTTTGCCATGCTTGAAAGTTGCCACAAGGTGGGAGGCATGGATGTGTCTTTGCTCATCGGCCGAAGCTCTCCTTCGTTCCAACCGCACAGAGGTCCTTTTAATACTAGAGAGACCTCCCTGTTTATAGATATGTGCCCCAGAGTGACCCTTCGGCTGAAGATCAGATGGTACAAAGATCCCACCAGAGGGCACCTGGGCCTTAAGACACAGGCTCTCACAGAAACTACCCCATTTCTGTATGCTTCCTTTTGTTCAATCAATCTGTGGGGAATGGATGCACAGCCAAGGTAACCCCAGAAGTACCTCATCTATACCCTCAGGGATGACAAGAAGGGAGACTATTTCCTGATGTTTTGGAGACACAGTGAGAGTAAGAGGTATAGCTTGATGGGAAATCAGGTTTGGTAAAATGGACCCATTAGCCATTAGACATTGGCTTAGGAAGCATCACACTTAGGAAGCATCACAATTGGAATAGCGTGCCGTTGGGTGAAAGTAGCAGACTTGAAATTGCCCTCTGCCCCGGAGTCCATGCAGGCCTCAGCATTGAGAGTAGTCGACCAAAATGTCAAATAAATCCCTAAGGCCAATTTGGAGGAAACATCAACTGGAACCAGTGAGCCTCTCCCTAAAGCTACTGGATGCTGTGACTCCCTATGAAGCTTGGGATATTTATTAGCATAATGACCGGCCTGCCTGCAGGAAAAACAGGTCGGTTGAGGAAGTACTGAGTGGGTATTAGATTCAGTCCGGGAGATATCCATGGGCTCTACAGGGTCATCAACCTGAACTGAAGGATTCATGGGATTAGCGAAATTTGGAGCCAACAGAATCCCAAACCTACTCTGAGCTTGCTCCAATCCCCGTTCAACATGCTGGAGATCTATGCGAGTAGACACGGATATTAATTCCTCCAGAGCAGTGGGACTCTCTCTAGTAGCCAAAGCATCCTGACATGATTTGCTAAACCCTTCCAAAAAATAATTATCAAAACCTTATCATGCCACTCCAGCTCAGAAGCCAGAGCATGGAATTGGACGGCAAATTGGCAAGCCATGGACGAACCCTGAGTTAATGCCAGGAGTTTGAGTGCAGTATCATGGGTAACTTGTGGCCCCAAAAAGACCTCTTTCAGAGCACCCAAAAAACGGGAGGCGTTAAGAATCAGCTGGTCACCTTGTTCCCATAACGACGTAGCCCACTCCAATGCTCTGCCTGACAAAACGTAAATTACAAATCTCACCTTGGTTCACTCAGTTGGGAATTGTGCAGCCAGTAACTCCAGATGAATAGAGCACTGATTTATGAAACCCCTGCAAACCTTGCTGTCCCCAGAAAATTTATCGGGCAGCAAAAAACACAGTACAGATGGAAAGGACACTGCAGCAGAAACCATAGTAGTGGCTTTGCTGCCTGCTTGTGCTGCCACTGCGTTAATATCCACAGGTGTAGACATCCGCTCGAGAGTGGACAACCTGCTCTCTAGCTGCTGGATATACCGCTTGAATTGTTGTTCATCCGCCAATGCTAGCCAGACCCTGGCGCTAGTATACTGTTAGGGTTGGCGGATCGCACTAAGTAAAATAAATAATTAAGTGCGATCACAACCCGGGTCCATCATGCAGAGATGTCACCTGCTGCTAATGTGAACAAAGACGGAACTAAACAGCAAGTGTTCACCTTAAAACGACTGCATTAACTCCACGTAGTATGAAGAGAATGCACAGTACTCAGCTCTGTTAGCTTCACAGAGAGGCAGAGCTAATAGGTTGAGCTCACTCTGAAACTGACCCGTGCCAATCGCGTGTGGCCAAACAGATGCTGAGTCAAGACAAAAAACTAAAACTCTATTCCCTTATTGCAATGCATGGCGGCTGGTTCCACTTCTCTCAGTAATGGCCACCTTCACTCCCTTCTCTGATATATTTTGCAGCTTCACCTGCTGTCCAACATGGATTTCCGTTGTAAGTACTCTTACCTCACTTATTGTCTATCCATTATGCTACAAACTCACTTGGCTATATCTTGATTCATAGATACTGCGAAGCACACCTGGTCTCTCATTTGAGAGTCACGTACTCTATATTTTCTCAGTGCAGCACTGTATGTCCACACACCCTAATTGGGCATCTTATTCTACTGTGTTTCAAATTCTTCAAATTAACTATCCGTTTTTTATATAGGATTGTGCGGCGTATTTGGTTAGTATTCTCTGCAACCCATGAATATACTTAAATGACCATCAATTATTGCTGTGTATATACTTTTGTTTTATTTTTATTACGGTATGTTACTTCTGGATTTCTCTATTTTATTTAATTTTTGTCACATCACGTTATATTCATTTGTTTTACTGTTGTAGTAACTGAAGAAGGTCCCAATAGACCTAAACGTTTTTTTCGTGTACTACAATAAATTCTTGTTTCACGCATCCAAGTTGAGTGCTAGATTTATATCTTCTATAAAAAAAACTAAAACTGACGCTAGCTACAAAACCCTGTTGACTTCACAGAGGAGCACAGATCTTTGGCTAGATCTTGCTCTGTAACTCCAAAATATTTAGAGTTGAGAGTCCTCAGTGGTTGATACCTTTTAATGGCTAACTGAAAAGATGGTAACAAATTGCCAGCTTTCGAGACTACTCAGGTCTCTTCATCAGGCTAAACTAATAAAAAATCTGAAGAATCACATATTTATACACATATATATATACATATATACATATATAAAAGGTATCAACCACTGAGGACTCTCAACTCTAAATATTTTTCTATCTACTGGCTAACACGGTACAAAGATATACATCTTTACTGTATCTGTAACTCCATTGTGCTAACTGCACACATATAAGAAACAGATGCTAAACCAAGCAGGAAGAAAAAACCCTAAGGCCGGGGTCACACACAACATCTAAAAATTCGGACCGTTTTAGTCGGACGATTATCGCACAAAAGTTTCATGAATATTGATCCGTCTGTCATCCGATTGTACTGCGATGATGCGATTTAGTCGCATCTGAGCGTACGTTTCACATCCAATTGACATCTGACTTGCGAGATTTTGTCGGTGGCTAGCAAAACCGACATATAATGGATCCAAATGAATAGTTTTTAAATCACAAAAGTAAGAATAGATAGATACACATAGAATACATATATATATATATATATGTAATTGTGACATATATATATATTTATAGTTCATACACTTCTACATAGTATAATAGCCGCTAATTCAATTACCGGCTTTTGTGAAATTACAGACCCGACATGAAATGACACGTGGTTTACATACAGTTACCCATGTCATTTCATGTAGTTTGATATACGGTTTTCATTAACAATGATATGAGTGTATGTGTGCAAAAATTCATACATGTAGGGGTTAATTAAAGGTGTAAATCCCGTCTATTCCCATTGCCCTGTAGCGGTGGCTAATGGATTAATAATGGGTTAAAGCCACCTTGCTATTGGAAGGTCACTTTAAGCCAGGTTAATAGTTGAGAGTTGTCAATTAGACAACTCTCAATTATTAATCCTATTGCATGAAATAAAAAAAAACACACACACATTAATTAAAAATCATTTTAATGAAATAAACACACAGTTTTTGACCATCTTTTATTGTACTGGTATTCCTTTGATAAAAAAAAATAATAAAACAACATTATTCTTACCTATCCGGCGCTCTGTCAGGTCCAACGCTGTAATCCTTCACAATCAGTTCAGTTCAGGTCAGCGGGGACACCGCACAGCATCAGTGACATCAGAGGGAGTCCCCGGCTGACCTGAACTAAACTAATTAGCCTGGGAAGCAATCAATTAAGCTTCCCAGCTAATCACTTCCTCTCCTGTCAGCCGGGAGAGGAGCTCATTCATTTGGGGCTTACAGCTGAGCTGCCAGCATTAGCTGCGCTGCTTGCTGTAAACCAGTTAACCCTTTGTGAAGGATTACAGCGTTGGACCTGACAGCGCCGGATAGGTAAGAATAATGTTGTTTTATTAATTTTTTTTATTACAGGAGAACAAGGGAATCGAAGGAATACCAGTACAATAAAAGATGGTCAAAAACTGTGTGTTTATTTCATTAATGATTTTTAATTAATGTGTGCATGTTTTTTTTTTTATTTCATAGAATAGGATTAATAATTGAGACTTGTCTAATTGACAACTCTCAATTATTAACCTGCTTAAAGTGACCTTCCAATAGCAAGTGGCTTTAACCTATTATTAACCCATTAGCCACCGCTACAGCGCAATGGGAATAGACAGGATAAGTGCCAGAAAGGACACATCTAATTATAGATTTGCCTTTTCTGGGGTGGCTGGGGGCAGATGTTAGTAGTCGGGGGGCACAGAATAAATGCACCCTCCCTAGGCTATTATTATCTGCCCCCACTCGCTGGCTTTGCCTGTCTGGTGGAGAAAATAGCGCGGGAGCCCACGCATTTTTTTTCAACGAATTTACACCTTTAATTAACCCCTACCCTGGGATCTATCCCGAGCAGCGGAAGAATCCCGGTGCATAACAGGAGCTATACATTTCGGGTTTTGCTGTAATCTGTAAGAATTTCTGACTTTATTTTTATCTGAGTGTTACTTCTTGGACTGTGTTTATGTGGGCTGCGGTGCTGGACTTGAGCGGGACTTTTCAGCCCAAAAAAAGTAGTCTGAAAGACCCTCTCCTTGCTGACACCACCTGTATATTTCTGGACTTCCATGAAAGGTGTTGGCTCCACTGTCCGCATATTTCTGGCCTACCACGTTTAAGTGCTGGTCGCACTCTGCCTCATATAACTGCTGGACTTGCTTCTATTATCAGTCGTGCCCCGCTATCATAATTGCTTGACATTTCTGTTTCGTGCTGTGCACTTCGCTTTTATTTCAGGATTTTCTCTGTTAGTTTAGGTTATACTCCTTGCTTTGTTAAATACAGTTTATTTGCCTCAACTTTGGTCTCAGATTCGTTTTATCCAACACAATAAGATTCCATAGTACCGTCATAATTATTATACTTGCTGATCATGCACTGTGCATGATCATCAAGTTTTCTAGCTCAAGTGGCCCGGATGTCGTCCAACATCGGGTCACCATGGCAACGATCGGCAGAGGGGCTGTCAGCCCTCTGCCAGCTTCCGTAATGCTGCAATCCTGTTTGACTGCAGCATTTCTGGGGTTAAAGTGACTGCTCCTAGCACTCAGTGCCAGGTGTCAGCCCCTAATGCACGGGCGATTGCGATGATGTAATATTCCATACCTGGTCAAATAGGCCCAGGGCACATGGATGGAATATTACGTCTGATGTCAGAAAGGGGTTAATAATCAAAGGCTGTGCAGACAGCTGCGGGCTGATATTAATAGTCTAGGAAGGGGCCATGGATATTGGCCTCTCCCAGACTAAAAACATCAGCTTTCAGCAGCCCCAGAAATCATGCATCCATAAAATGTGCCTAATCTGGCACTCAACCTCTCTCTTCCCACTTGCACTGTAGCGGTAGCAAGTTTGGGGGGGGATTGATTTCACTAGGGATGGGCAAACTCATCTAATTCAATGTCAGGTGAACACATAGTGTTCGGTCACACGGTCCCAAACACGGGTTTCCATGGGAAACCCGCGTTACAGTTCGGGTCTGGTTCAAGTTCGGGTCCAGGGCCATTAATTATGACGTCCCCGCACGAACAATGCCGGAAAAAGCCGAAGACTGCCGAGTGCAGTGAATACTGCCGACATTTAATGAGCGGCCCCAGAAGCAGATGCGGCAGCGGGACAGAAGGATGCGACGCTGGATAGGTCAGTATAAATATAATGGGCTGGCCATATCTGTAAAGTTCAAGTTCAGGGTTCGGACGCAAGTTCACATAATCTCCGGCCCCGAACTTGAACTTTACAAAAAACTCGGGTGAACCCGCTGATCCCAAACATCTGGGGGTTCGTCCATCACTAAATGTCACCTTTATATTGTCAGGTGACATCAAGCTTAGAGATTAGTAATGGAGAGGCGTCAGTAAGATGCCCCATTACTAACCCCATAAACCCCATAGGTATTTTGTTTAAAAAAAACACACCCCCAGAATAAAATCCTTTAATTGAAATAATTACAGACTTCTTTAATAAATCTAAATTAAACCATACACACTTCATCGCCCAGTGCACTGAAGACATGGTCTCCTGTAATAAAACAAAAATATGAAACAATCATATCCCACACCTGTCTGTTGTTCTGTTCCATGCTATAATTCATGTCTCAGGATAAACAGTTTTCAACCTAGATGGTGCCAAG
The DNA here is from genome assembly GCA_033576555.1 of Oophaga sylvatica. Taxonomy (NCBI): domain Eukaryota; kingdom Metazoa; phylum Chordata; class Amphibia; order Anura; family Dendrobatidae; genus Oophaga; species Oophaga sylvatica. The sequence continues at coordinate 230,613,531 of JARQOD010000003.1, read as the reverse complement.
ATGCCACCATCCAGGCTGAGAACCACTGAAGAATGACCTGCTGCGAGCTCAGCGGTGATGTCATTGAGGTTACCACCGTTCATTGTGGCTGCATTCCCAGCCAAGCCGCTGAAACGTGGGGATTTCTATGAGATCACTGCTGCACCGTGACAATTTTTCTCATGGTGCTAGCAGTCACATCACTGAGGTTACTGCAGTTTATTGGCCAAGCTGGGAATGCATCCTCAGTTGCCTGCAGTAACCTTGATTATGTCACTGAGGCTGTGCTTGCAGCAGCTCATTCTCCCGTGGTTTTCAGCCTGGACGGTCGCATCTTGGCACTGTTCAGTTTGAAAAATGTTCATCCCCAGAAATATATTTGGGAATTGGACAGAACTACAGACAGGTGAGGGATACGGTTGTTTTTTATTTTTGTTTTCTTACAGGAGACTAAGGCTTCACTGGAATGGGTGTTAGGTGAGTATTTTTGTTGTTTATTATTTTAAGTTTTTCAGGAGACCAGGGCTTCAATAGAATGGGCATAAGGTGAGTACAGTCATGGCCGAAAGTTTTGAGAATGACACAAATATTAATTTTTACAAAGTCTACTGCTTCACTTTTTCTAATGGCAATTTGCATATACTCCAGAATGTTATAAAGACTGATCAGATCAGCTTAACAGCAATTACTTGCAAAGTCAATATTTGGCTAGAAAATGAACTTTATCCCCCAAAACACATTTCAACATCATTGCAGCCCTGCCTTAAAAGGACCAGCTAACCTCTTTTCAGTGATTGCTCCATTAACACAGGTGTGGGTGTTGATGAGGACATGGCTGGAGATCAATCTGTCATGATTAAGTAAGAATGACACCACTGGACACTTTAAAAGGAGGCTGGTGCTTGGCATCATTGTTTCTCTTCTGTTAACCATGGTTATCTCTAAAGAAACACGTGCAGTCATCATTGCAATGCACAAAAATGGCCTAACAGGGAAGAGTATCACAGCTAGAAAGATTGCACCTCAGTCAACAATCTATCGCATCATCAAGAACTTCAAGGAGAGAGGTTCCATTGTTGCCAAAAAGGCTCCAGGGCAACCAAGAAAGACCAGCAAGCGCCAGGACCGTCTCTTAAAAGTGTTTCAGCTGCGGGATCGGGCTACCAGCAGTGCAGAGCTTGCTCAGGAATGGCAGCAGGCATGTGTGAGTGCATCTGCACGCACTGTGAGGCAGAGACTCTTGGAGCAAGGCCTGGTCTCAAGGAGGGCAGCAAAGAAGCCACTTCTCTCCAGAAAAAACATCATGGACAGACTGATATTCTGCAAAAGGTACAGGCAGTGGACTGCTGAGGACTGGGGTAAAGTTATTTTCTCTGATGAATCCCCTTTTCGATTGTTTGGGACATCAGGAAAACGCCTCATTCGGAGAAGACAAGGTGAGCACTACCACCAGTCTTGTCTCATGCCAACTGTTAAGCATCCTGAAACCATTCATGTGTGGGGTTGCTTCTCAGCCAAGGGAATCGGCTCTCTCACAGTCTTGCCTAAAAACACAGCCATGAATAAAGAATGGTACCAGACTGTCCTCCAAGAGCAACTTCTCCCAACCCTCCAAGAGCAGTTTGGCGATCAACAATGCCTTTTCCAGCATGATGGAGCACCTTCCCATAAAGCAAAGGTGATAACTAAATGGCTCAGGGAACAAAACATAGAGATTTTGGGTCCATGGCCTGGAAACTCCCCAGATCTTAATCCCATTGAGAACTTGTGGTCAATCATCAAGAGACGGGTGGACAAACAAAAACCTAAAAATTCTGACAAAATGAAAGCATTGATTGTGCAAGAATGGACTGCTATCAGTCAGGATTTGGTCTAGAAGTTGATTGAGAGCATGCCAGGGAGAATTGCAGAGGTCCTGAAGAAGAAGGTTCAACACTGCAAATATTGACTTGCTGCATTAACTCATTCTAACTGTCAATATAAGCTTTTGTTACTCATATGTTTGCAATCATTATATTTCTGTCTGTGATAAAAACATCTGTCAAACGCACATAAAAACCAGAGAGCAGCAGATCATGTGAAAATATAATATTTGTGTCATTCTCAAAACTTTTGGCCATGACTGTATACAGTAACTGTGTTTGTTATTTTTAAAAAATAAAGTAAAACTGTATGTTTGTTTATTTCTAATAAAGGATTTTATTCTGGGTGTTTTCATTTACAATTTGACTTATAGATGCCTTCCCATTACTTACCCCTGGGCTTGATGTCACCTGACAATACAAATGTTACATCAATCCCACAACCATTACCCCACTTGCCCCCGCCACAGGGCAAGTGGGAAGAGCTGGGCAAAATGCCAGAATTGGTGCATTGAATAAGATGCACCTTTTCTGAGGCAGCTTCAGGGTGCTATTTTTAGGCTTGGAGAGATAATATCCATGGCCCCTTCCCAGCCTGACAATACCAGCCTCCACCTGTCTGCTTTAGCTTAGCTGGTTTTCAAAAATGAGGAGGGGGACACCATGCCATTTTTAAAATTATTTATTTAAATAATTTAAAAAAAGTTGTGGGACCCATCTATTCTTTAACCAGCCAAGATAGTGCTGACATCTGAGAGTTGCAGCCCTCAGCTGCAGTTTTGCTTGGCTGGTTATCAAATATAAAGAGGAACCCATGTCATTTTTTTCTAGCAGCAGTATTTCAATCAGCCGATATAATCTGACAGTGTAGGAACTGCAGCGCTCTGAACGCTGGTGCTCATTAGTGATGGCGAGCACTAAAATGCTCGGATGCTCGTTGCTCGGGTCGAGCAAATTGGAATACTTGGGTACTCGGATAAAACAACGTGCCCAATGTAAGTCTGTGGGAGACCCCAGCATTTTTACCGCAGTCCCCTCCAGGGGTCCTTTTAAGGTCTAAAAACGTCTGAAAATGATGTAAACACTGCTCAAATGACACGGAGACATCATGGGGATCACCCCAAGAAGCATTCCTGACTCCTAGTTCACAGCTTTAAAAAT
>JARQOD010000003.1:230546802-230610429 GCA_033576555.1 Oophaga sylvatica | reverse complement strand
CCTTTTATTGATAATTCCAATATTTCCTCTGTTGTCTATTCCATTTTTCAAAAACACATGTGAAATTGATTGTCAATCAGTGTTGCTTCCTAAGTGACAGTTTGATTTCACAGAAGTGTGATTTACTTGGAGTTATTTCCATTTTTAAGTGTTTCCCATTATTTTTTTGAAAACTGTATATACAATTTATATATATATATATATATAATATATATATAGTTTAGTCTATATATAGATAGCAGGGATAAAATAGCCTTTGTATGAGATTTACCTTGAGATTTTCTTTTGCACTACTGTATGGCAACATAACATATTCCGTATAAGACATGATAATTCGATATTCTATCCTTTGGTAATGAGTTATATATTAAAAAAATCTACGGTCATTGTTAGATTTGTTCTTTAAATTTGCTTTTGTCCTTGCATCTTTAGTTTAGATATGTAGATCTTTGCTAGCAAAGATACTTATTAAAAAAAATCAATTGTGAAGCTATTTCTGAATTCTATAAAGTTGTGGGCACAGTTTTAGTTAGCAGAAAAAAAACATTTTAAATACAAATTGATTATAACTCTCATAAAACAAAAATATTTCAAACTAATATTTTAAAAAACCTCCTCAGAAATTAAAAAAAGTAATCGGTTATAAAGAAAGCCTCTGAAAAGATACAGAAGTCAAGAGACTCAGCTGTCTTTCTAGCTAATACTCTTGAAATGTGGAGAATTTTGAACATTTTTTCAGCCTAATTATTTCAATATGAAACGCTGAATGAGTTTCCCGTTTCAGCCTTCTTCTGAGCCCTGTGCCAAAGAATCAATGATGTGCAAGCCCCCTCGTGTCTCCCATCTGCTCCAGTTGTTTATGAAAAGGGGTAATGCTCATGTCATAAGCACAAGGGTATTTGATTACAAGTAATTCCCCGGGGGAATGATCCACTGAAGGCAGACGTAGGCTATCCTTACAAGTACATAGTCACAGTCTGCAGATAATTTGGGGGATTGATATGTCAGCTTCCTCTTACATCAGAAAGTATTGATGAACTGTTTTCTAGAAAGCTAATGCAGAAAATTCCAACAATCCCTGGCATCCCCCTACTGTTTCCCTGTATATTCCAACACAATAGATTAAATGAAGGGTAAAACATAAATGTAAAAAGGAAGGTAAAATTTATTTTAATTAAAGTAAACATGTCTGCCAGTCACATGTTAACTTCTTGCTGAATTTTGTGAAATGTATACAAAAATTTTTTAACTGTTTTATTAATACATTTTATGATTGTTTTTAATATATTTTGCATGTGCTTTGTACATACAGTCAAGGCGGGAAATTGTTGCACTATTTAAACTGTTCCAGAAAATTAAGTATTTCTCCATGAAAATTATTGCAATTACACATGTGTTTAATTATACGCATGTTTATTCCTTTATGTGTATAAGAACATCACAAAGAAACAGAGAAAAAAAGGCAAATTGAACATAATTTCACACAAACCCAATAATTGGCTGCACAAATTGTTGACACCTTTCCAAAATTGTGGGTAAACAACTTTGTTTTCAAGCATGTGATGCTAGTTAAAATTCACCTGTGGCAAGTAATAGGTGTGGGAAATATTAAAATCACATCACACCTGAAACTATCACGAACCCCGCACTGGCACTTGCTCACTGAGCCAGTCCCGCGTGTCCTGAATAAGACAGACTGCACTCAATGATACCTGTGAAGCGGGGCAGCAGCGGTGAAGATGCGTGCTTCAGACTAACAGGACCCAAGCACGTGACTGCCAAGGGGGTGCGCCGGCCACAGGTTCTCAGAGGGAGCAGTAACAGATAGAGAAAGCTTCAGGCCAGAGGACCTTAAGCACGTGAACTGCTGGTGGGCGTGGCCTAAGCTCCAGAGAGCTATGAGTAGAAGGAAAACTCCTGAAGGGTAACTACGGGACAGAGTTACCAAGGGCATAGACAAAACAGGTAGTCAGATAGCTAGGTCATACACAGAGGGAGCAATGCAGTACAAGAGGAGCAGGCAGAGAATAACCAGAAACGTAGCCAAGGGATCAAAAACCAGAACGGGCAAATACACAGTACCAAGACAGTAACAAACTCACACGAAGAGACGGACCGGGTCAAAACCAAAAAAAGCAACAAGATCAGGCACAAGGCACAGGCACACAGGAGGTCAACAAAACTCAGCCGAGGGCAGGAGTATAACTGACACCAGACTAGGTCAATTGGCAACTAAATAGCCGCCCTCTGCCAGAGAGAGGGTGAAACCATTAACCCTAGTCTGACCAGGACGGGGCAAAGACAAAACCCCCCTCCTGGGTCATGACAGAAACAAGATATAAAGGGGAGAAGTTGCCTATCTGCATTTTGTGTCAGTTTGTACAAAACTAAGCATGGAGAAACAGAAAGAGAAGAAGAGAAATGTCTGAGGGCTTAAACAAAATTGTTGAACAATATCAATCATCTCAAGGATACAAGTCCACTCCAGAGATCCTGATGTTCCTTTGTCCACATTATGCAAATAATCAAGAATGTAATCATATATAATTACTTGCCTAATCACCCGCACTTCCAATTAGATAAATCAAAAAAGAAAAGAGGGAAGCTTTCAATGCCATAAAATATTTTTTATTGAAAAGATTTTTTAAAATATATGTTTAAAAATACATATCATATTGTGGGGGAAAAACCTATACAACAGAGAATACGACTTGAACAGCCTTCAAAAGGGTATGTAGATATTATAGGTATATAGCGAACGGTAGTGAAACAATAATAAAGCTGTCTAATTTATGGCATTATACCTATATAACAGTACAGCAGGTGTATGACAGTTCACATAACAGATCTAGTATCTATTAACATGCATTAATCCAGTATTAGACATTTATCCTATAAGGGTATAATATCTAGGGCAAAGAGATATATAAGGCATATGTCATTGGTAAGTGGTAGCGCATGTTTTACTCTACCTTAGTACAGGCTGTGGGACCCTGAAAGCGCGTTTTTGCCCTGGCTTCTAGATATATACCCTTCATAGGATAAATGTCTAACGGTTGCACTATGCACCTATTTGTATGGAAGACTTTTATAGGAGGGGTTGACTTATAGATAAGGGCATTATTTTCTGTAATACTGGATTTAATGCATGTTAATAGATACTAGATCTGTTATGTGAACTGTCATACACCTGCTGTACTGTTATATTTGGGATAATGCCATAAATTAGACAGCTTTTTTATTTTTCACTACAGTTCGCTATATACCTATAATATCTACATACCCTTTTGAAGGCTGTTCAAGTCGTATTCTCTGTTGTATAGGTGTTCCCCCACAATATGATATGTATTTTTAAACATATATTTTTTAAAAAATCTTTTTCAAAAAAATATTTTTATGGCAGTGAAAGCTTCCCTTTTTGTTTTTTGATTTAACATAATCAAGAAGTTTGCAACCTAGGGCACTGTTGCTTATCTCTCTGTATGTGGATGGCGAGAAAAAATAATTAAAGGATCTACTGCAGGACATTCTGGATGGTGGATATGAAGCCCCAATTAAGTTCTTAATTCTGTCCTGCAAGCACAGGGTGTATCAGTGTCAGCACAAACTATTCGTTGACATTTCAATGAAATGAAACCCTATGGCAGGAAACTCCGCAGGACCCCACTGCTGACACAAAGTCACAAGAAAGCTACACTGCAGTTCACCAAAATGTACTTGAGTAAAGGCCCGTCTCACATAGCGACACACCAGTGATCCTGACAACGATCAGGATCGATGGTGTGTCGCTCATGATCGCTGCTAAGCTGCCAAACAGGCAGCTCAGGCAGTGATCAGCACAGCGACACTGCGGGTAACATCGCTTAGTTACCCGCCAGTGTACGTTGGATACCAGCCCCCTGATGTAGGGCGCTGGTATCCAAGGTACACGTCGGGTTTCCAGCACAGCCCTGCGCCTGGAAACCCGATGTTTACCTTGGTTACCAGCTGATCGCTGGTCTCCTGCCTGTCACACGCAGCGATGCGTGCCTGCCAGCGGGAGACCAGTGATAAAAAAAAAGTCCTGACATTTCTGACACGATCAGCGATTCACAGCAGGGGCCTGATCGCTGGTATGTGTCAGACATAGCAAGATCGCTGCTGAGATCGCTGTTTAGCAGCGATCTCGGTAGCGATCTCGCTATGTGAGACAGGGCCTTAAGCCAAGATCCTTCCAAGAAAGCGTCTTGTGGACATATGAGACCAAGATAGAGAATTTTGTTAAGCACATCATTCTACTGTTTACAGAAAAACAGAATGAGACCTGCAAGGAAAAGAACATAGTACCTACAGTCAAATATGGTGGAGATTCAAAGATGTTTTAGGGTTGTTTTGCTGCCTCTAGCACTGGGTGCTTTCTGTGTGCAAGGCATTATAGATAAGGAAGATTTGCAAATAATCTGTGCTGCTCATATCCCATATAATAAAAAACAAATGCAGACTAAAATTATATGCATTTTTTCTTTATTCAGTGAACGTGTTTCAAAGTACCACAGACTTCTGTATCAGGATTTATAAATGATTGAAATGTGTGCACACAACTAAATCAGATTAGTATAACCTTATTTAAACAACCTTTATCTCCCATGGATAAACCACTATTGCGTTGTCTTTTTCCTCCTAATTTTATTCTGCAAAGCATCATGACATCTGAAGATTACCAAAGAATTTTACATCACAATATAGTGCCCAGTGTCAGAAAGCTGGGTTTGCATCCTAGGTCATGGTCTTCTAGCAGGACAATGAAAAAAAACATACTTCAAGAAGCACCCAAAAATTAAAGAGTTCTGAAGTGTCAGAAATGAGTCCAGTTCTAAATTCCACTGAACACATGTGGAGAGATATTAAAAGTGCTACTGGGAGAAGGCACCCTTCAAATTTGAGTACCTGAAGCAGTTTGTAAAAGAAGAGTGGTCCAAAATTCCAGTTGAGAGGCGTAAAGTTTGTTAATGGTTATATGAAGCGACTAAGTGCAGTTGTTTATTCCAAAGTGTGTATAACCAAATATGAAGTTGGGGGTGCCAATAATTTTGCCCAGTCTATTTCTCTTTTTTGTGTTTTTTCCAATACAAACAAAGGAAATAAATATGTGAATAACAAAACTTGCACTTGCTATCATATTCTGGAGAAGTACTTCATTTTCTGGAACAATTTCAAGGAGCTTAACATTTTTGGCCATGACTGTACCTTCATTAAATTATCCCAATTAATTGTTCTTATTCTGATATATGTAACAAGCATGTGGGAGTAAAGACATTGATTGTGGAATGCGAAAAATTGTGATATTACAGTATCTTTGAACTTCCTCATCTTAAAGGGAAACTTATAATCAGAAATTAACCTGTTTAAATCATGTTTTTGTGCTCCTAATACTTAAAAAACAAATTTTGACAGAAAGCCAGAGAAACAAGTAAATGCCTTAGGGTGTTATCCAGCATTAAATGCTGTACTGTCAGTGTTCACCTGGTTAGGTTGTGAAAAACTTTTAGAAGGGCACAAATGGTAAATCCAGCTGATGCTTCACTGCTTGAAAAATCCAAACGTAGAGATGAGTAGAGGAGATGCGGGTATGCGGCACTGCTGGTCGATATTAAATAAGAATATCCAAGAGTTCAGAGTAATGCAGAATATATGCAGCTTCATTCTAAACATATTTCAAAGTATCTAACTTTAACTCTCCATCAGAGTAACCATTCTCCTGGTTAAGAAGTTATAGATATTTTGAAATGCATTGAGAATAAAACTGCAAAGATTTTTACTCTGGACTCTCTAGATATTTTTATTTAATATCGACCAGAAGCACAGTATACCCGCATCTCCTCTACCTCAAAAAGAAAAAAAATGTTTGGGATCCTTTTGCATCCCAATATGTTATTAAAAAATAAAATTTAAGCTTTTGCAAATTTTCACAGTGTCCACTTAGGCTTTTTAGACTCATATTTAATGTCCTTACAGGAAGAGTTTTCAAGAAGGCTCCTTCTGAGTCTGTTCATTGTAGCTAACAATAAGTTAGAGTCTACAAAAGCCTCAGTGGCAGTATGAAAATTGCAAGATTACTAATTTTTGATTTTTAATAAGCATTGTGATATGAAAAAATTAATTGCCAATTTAAAAAAAACACATATAGCGTAGAAACCTCATTTAAGAAATAGTTCACTTTCTGTTAACATATTCCCTTTAAACGCCATTCCGGTTTCAAATCCTGATTCTTACTTTTGACTGTCTCAAACGACAGTGCCACTTTCAATTTTCCATTGATCAGAGATTTGTTTTCCATTAATTATATATAGTATGCTTGACTAAATACTCTACAGCACTGAACACAGACTGCCATTATTCACATCATTACATGTCACAAACGATGCTCTCTATCAATATTTTAGACACACAGAATAGGGCCAATGACATACAAACCAATTCACTTGGAATGTGAAAGGAAACCAGAATACTCGAAGGAAACAACACAAACAAAGAAAGACCATACAAACTCAAAGCAGATGTTGCCCTTGATTCCATTGGAACTCAGGATCCCAAAGCTTTGAGTGACCAATACCAGACACCAGTGTACTAGTGACATATTACTCAAGTCTAGTATCCAAAAGGTACTGTGCAGCTGAAAGTAATAATGCATACAAAAAATTCACATTGGGATCAAACACTGGTCAGTGTTAAAGGTCAGTTAGATGGATGCTTGTTTAACCCCTTAACGACCAAGCCACTTTGTAGGTTAAAGACCAGGCCAATTTTTACAATTCTGACCACTGTCACTTTATGTGTTTTAAAACTCTGGAACGCTTCAACGGATCTTGGCGATTCTGAGACTGTTTCTCGTGACATATTGTACTTCATGATAGTGGTACAATTTCTTCAATATAACTTGCGTTTATTTATGAAAAAAACAGAAATATGGCAAAAATTTTGAAAATGTTTCAATTTTCAAACTTTTAATTTTTATGCCATTAAATCAGAGAGATATGTCACAAAAAATAGTTAATAAATAACATTTCCTACATGTCTACTTTACACCAGCACAATTTTGGAACCAAATTTTTTTTTTTGTTAGGAAGTTATAAGTGTTAAAAGTTGACCAGCAATTTCTCATTTTTTCAACAAAAACTACAAAACCATTTTTTTTAGGGACCACCTCACATTTGAAGTGAATTTGGGGGGTCAATATGACAGAAAATAGCCAAAAGTGACACCATTCTAAAAACTGCACCCCTCAAGGTGTTCAAAGCCACATTCAAGAAGTTTATTAACCCTTTAGGTACATCACAAGAATTGAAGCAATGTGGAAGGAAAAATGAACATTTAACTTTTTTTCCCAAAATTTTTCTTTCGACACAATTTTTTAAATTTTGTCAAGGGTATCAGTAGAAAATAACCACAATATTTGTTGTACAATTTCTCCTGAGTACAACCGATACCCCATGTGTGGGGTAAACCAATGTTTAGGCGCACGGCAGTGCTCAGAAGGGAAGGAGCATCATTTGAGATTTTGAATGTCAAATTGGCTGGAATCGAGAGCGGACACCATGTCGCGTTTGCAGAGTCCTTGATGTACCTAAACAGTGGAAACCCCCAATAAGTGACCCCATTTTGGAAACTAGACCCCCAAGGAACTTATCTAGATCGTGGTGAGCACTTTGAACCCCCAAGGGCTTCACAGAAGGTTATAACGCAGAGCCGTAAAATTAAAAAATCATATTTTTTTCCACAAAAATGATCTTTTCATCCCAATCTTTATTTTCCAAAGGATAAAAGGACCCCAAAAGTTATTGCGCAATTTGTCCTGAGTACGCTGATACCCCATATGTGGCAGAGCTCAGAAGGGAAGCAGCGCCATTTGACTTTTTTTGGCTGGAATTGAGATTGGACGCCATGTCGCATTTGGAGAGTCCCTGTGTGCCTAAACAGTGGAAACCCCCCACAAGTGACCCCATTTTGGAAACTAGACCCCCCCAATGAACTTATCTATATGTGTTGTGAGAGCTTTGAACCCCCAAGGGCTTCACAGAAGGTTATTGTTAGGGGTCGAGTTCCCACTTCTGCACAAGGGAATCTCGAGCCATTCCGGCTGCGGTCTCCCATTCGTCTCTGGCCACAGTGGACTCTGCTCAGCTTAGACGTCGGTCCCAGCGTCTTGCCCAGTCTGGCAGTGTGCAGAGGATTACTGCTGTTCCTCCAGACTCTGCTATTGTGGCCAGTACTGGTTAGCGGCGAGCAGACGTCTTTAGGACAAAGTCCTTGTTTTTCCCTTCTGAGCATGCCCAGGGTGAGATCTCTCATTGGAGATCAGGGGTCACATGCTCATGTACTTCACCAGCTCCTGTTGGTCTGCCAGGAAGGTCCTGTAACTACTGGTGTTCTAGAACAAGTTTCATTGGTCCTTGTTTCTGGCAGGTCCTGTAGCTGTTATTATAAAAGGGTGGCAATGCTGAGCCGCCATGCGCTAGTATCAACCATTATATGCTTTGCGCCAGTGTGGTCATGCGTGTGTGTGGTTAGGGCCCGGCTGAAATAAGCCCCTAGAATACTGACATAATCGGTGAGGAGTTTGGTATGCTAGCTGGTCAGGGTCGGATGTCCTAGATGCCCTAGATTACCGGCATAACCGGTGAGGAGTTTGATTGCCGTATTCAGGGTCTGGCGTTCAGACGTCATAGATTGCGGGTGACTCCCGCGAGGACATTAGCGCATGATCACGTTCTATGTTCGCTTAGCTCTTAACTGTGTACCTGGGTGCCTGACAGGACACAGAACTTTTTCTCAGCGGCCCTGTGACGTAACAGGGTTCGCTTTCAACGCTAGACAGCGCCCTAGCGTGTTTATTTTGCGACTTAGTTGTGTTTAGTGAGTTCGCACACATCGCCATATAGCGCTGCGGCATTCCTTCTAGCGGCTCTGTGAAATAACAGAGTTCGCATATACTGTATTGCCACAGGCATTGCGTTGTTTATTTTGGCGACTCTGCGGGATAACAGAGTTCGCTCTTGCGCCATTTTACTAGCAACAGGTTCCGCCTGCACGGTGGACCCCGGGCTGCGAACACACCTCTCTACCTCATATATTTGGTGCGTTCCGCAGACCCTAACATAATACTAGTGCCATGGTCTGGCTAGTAAAATGGTGGACGACCAGCGTCTACAGCAGTACATCCAGCAGCTGGAGGGTAGGTTGGCGGCTCTAGAGCGCACAACCTCAGCTGTGGATGTTACAGCTGTCGCTATTCAGGCTGCTAGCGTGGCTGCAGCCAGTTTGTATTCTGCCACCCCTGCTCCGACTTTATCCCGTCTCCCACTTCCAGACAAGTTTGCTGGTGACAGCAAGCAATGTCGGGGATTCGTGAGTCAGTGCTCCATTCATCTTGAGCTTCTGGCTGCACGTTTTCCCATGGAGTGGGCGAAGGTGGGTTTTGTCTTATCCCTCCTGTCGGGCACGGCGTTGGAGTGGGCAACGCCGCTGTGGGAGCGCGACGTTCGTGTGGTACAGAGTGCTTCTCTTTTCCTGGAGGTTCTGAGACAGGTCTTCTTAGGACCTCGTGTCACCCACGATACGGCGCTCCAACTGCTGGCAATATCACAGGGTTCATCCATGGTCAGCCAGTTCGCCATCCAATTTCGGACTCTGTTCTCTGAGCTAGAGTGGCCGGATAAAGTCCTCATTCCGGTGTACTGGAGAGGACTAGCAGATCATGTGAAGGATGCTTTGGCAACCAGGGAGATTCCCACCACACTGGAGGAACTCATTTCCCTATCCACCATTGATCTCCGTTTTAATGAGCGGAGGTTAGAGCAGATCCAGTGCAGGCAGAGGTTTCGGTTGGCTCCCACCTTCGCCAAACCTCTGGAATCTTCCATTCAGGCGTCCGATTCCTCCGAAGCCATGGAGGTTTCTCGAGCGGGACCTAAGTCCCGGACCGCTCGAGCAACTGTGGTCTGTAATTTTTGCCAGTAGGCAGGACACTATACTAACAGATGTCCACAGCGATCGCAGAGGTATCACGTCTTGTGACCCTGGGAGAAGGCTCACTAGAGACAGCGGCATTTTCCTCAAGATGACACTTAAAGGGACAATCACTGTAGGCACTTCCACCGCCGACCTTTGCGTGGACTCAGGAGCAGAGGGGAACTTCATGTCCTCTAACTTTGCTCGCCGTCACGCAATACCTCTGGTGGCGCTTGACAAATCAGTGACTGTCCGGGTAGTGAATGGGTCGATATTGCCCTCACAAATTACACACCAGACTGTTCCACTTGCATTGTTTGTATCTCATTCCCATCAGGAACTTATTTCCCTACTCGTCCTTCCCGAGGGAATAGACGAGATCCTACTAGGTATACCTTGGCTCCGTTTCCACTCCCCACATATAGAGTGGACTTCGGGTAGGATACTGGGTTGGAGTGATGCATGTAGAGGCAGATGTGTCAGGAGTTGGTTCAGGTTACCACTACTGAGTTACCCGCAGATCTTACTCCACTTCCCAAGTGCTACTGGTCATATGCAGACGTGTTCTCCAAGAAGGCTGCGGAGACTCTTCCGCCTCATCGCCCCTATGACTGTCCTATCGACCTCTTGCCTGGCGCAGAACCTCCTCGGGAAGAGTCTATCCCCTCTCTCTTCCTGAGACAGAGGCCATGTCGCAATATATTCAGTAGAACCTGGCAAGAGGGTTTATTAGGAAGTCGGTGTCACCGGCAGGGGCGGGATTCTTCTTCGTGCAGAAGAAGAATAAAGAATTATGTCCGTGTATTGATTACAGGGGTCTTAACGCCATCACCGTTAAAAACAAGTACCCGTTGCCCCTGATTTCTGAGCTCTTTGATAGGCTTCGGGGAGCAAGAGTATTCACTAAACTAGATCTGCGCGGTGCTTATAACCTGATTCGCATCCGTGAGGGGGACGAATGGAAGACGGCTTTTAATAACAGGGATGGGCATTACGAATATCTGGTGATGCCCTTTGGGCTCTGTAATGCCCCAGCCATTTTCCAAGACTTTGTCAATGACATCTTCCGGGATATGATCTCCACCTCGGTCGTAGTCTATCTGGATGATATACTCATCTTCTCTCCAGATATTGACTCCCATCGGAGAGATGTCTGCAGAGTCTTCGACCTCTTACCGGCTAATTCCCTTTATGCTAAGTTAGAGAAATGTATGTTTGAGCTGGAGTCTTTACCTTTCCTGGTTATATCATCTCAACCCAAGGATTGGCTATGGATCCGGCCAAACTACAGGCTGTGATGGACTGGCAAGAACCCCACTCTCTTAAAGCGGTGCAGCGCTTTATGGGGTTCATTAATTACTATCGCCTGTTCATTCCCCATTTCTCTACCTTGGTAGCTCCCTTGGTAGCCCTCACCAAGAAGGGAGCAAATCCCAAATTGTGGTCGGAGGAGGTCTCCAAGGCTTTCACTTCTATTAAGTCTCATTTTGCTAGCGCTCCCATCCTACATCGCCCCGATGTTGATAAACCATTTTTATTGGAGGTGGATGCCTCATCCGTTGGTGCTGGAGCAGTCCTCTTCCAAAAGGATGCTCAAGGTTGGAAGCATCCTTGCTTCTTCTTCTCTAAGACCTTCACATCAGCGGAGAGGAATTATTCCATAAGGGATAGGGAGTTGCTAGCCATGAAGTTGGCCTTCTCTGAGTGGAGACATCTGTTGGAGGGGGCCCGCTTTCCCTTCCAAGTCTTCACCGACCACAAAAATTTGGTGTATCTACAGACAGCCCAGCGGCTTAACTCTCGCCAGGCCAGATGGTCCTTGTTCTTCTCCCGGTTTAATTTCACACTCCATTTCCTCTCGGGAGAGAAGAACATTCGTGCCGACGCTCTCTCTCGCTCTGTGGTGTCCTCTTAGGAGGAGGTGGAGGAGCCTCGGGTTATTGTTCCCACAGAGAGCCTGAGAACAGTGGCCCCGGTTTCGCTAGAGTCTGTGCCCCCGGCAAGACTTTTGTGCCTACCAATTTGCGACCGGAGGTACTCTCTTGGGCACATTCGTCCAGGGTGGTGGACACTTTAGGGCAAAGAGGACATCTGAATTGCTGGCGAGGACATACTGGTGGCCGCATATGGTTCGTGATGGGGACTATGTTCGGGCGTGTGTCTCCTGCGCCAAGAATAAGTCTCCAAGACAACGGCCAGCTGGGTTACTTTACCCTTTGCCGGTGGCAGACAGGCCCTGCGAGATGGTTGGGATGGACTTTGTGGTGGGCTTGCCCAAGTCTCGGGTTGCACCATCATTTGGGTAAGCACCGACCATTTCTCCAAAATGGTGCATCTGGTGCCGCTACCACGGTTACCTTCTGCACGGGCTCTGGCAGCGTTGTTCGTTAGGCACATCTTCCGTCTACATGGCATGCCGGACAAAATTGTCAGTGACCGAGGTCCCCAGTTTGCATCTCGGTTCTGGAGGGAGCTTTGTCGTCTACTCAGTATTGAGTTAAATCTCTCTTCAGCGTACCATCCTGAGACGAATGGGTTGGTAGAGAGGGCCAACCAGACCTTGGTCACCTATCTATGACATTTTGTCTCAGCCAGGCAGGATGACTGGGCATTCTTGCTACCATGGGCTGAGTTTGCACTAAACAATGCTGTGGCTGACTCCACCGGACAGACTGCATTCCTCCTGAAATACGGTCAGCATCCGTGGGTTCCGGTGCCCATGCCCGTGTCTATCGCCGACTCCAGGGTGGCAGACTGGGCTGTGGAGGCACGGGACATTTGGGACCGTACCCAGGATGCCATTCAGAGCGTCCAAGGAGAGGATGAGGTCCTCCGCCGACGCACATCGGCGCCCCGCTCCAACATTTGCTCCTGGGGACTTGGTGTGGCTCTCAACCCGTAACATTAGGCTGCGAGTTGAGTCCACTAAGTTGGCACCCCGCTATCTAGGTCTTTTCAAGGTCCTTGAGCAGGTTAACCCTGTGGTATACCGTTTGGCTCTTCCACCACGCCTGGGTATCTCCGACACCTTTCACGCATCCCTCTTGAAACCCGTGCTCATGTCCCGGTTTTCCGAGTCATCTGCCGGGACATCGGGTTCGTCTACGGATGACCATGAGGTGAACGCCATTGTAGGGTGTAAGGTGGTACGGGGCAAACGATTTTATTTGGTGGATTGGAGGGGTTATGGGCCTGAGGATAGGTCCTGGGAGCCTGCCGAGCACTTTCACGCTCCGCAGCTCATCGCTGCTTTTGAACGCAGCGAGGCCCAGAGAATGGGGGGCACTAGGAAGGGGAGTAATGTTAGGGGTCGAGTTCCCGCTTCTGACAAGGGGAATCTCGAGCCATTCCGGCTGCAGTCTCCCATTCGTCTCCGGCCGCAGTGGACTCTGCTCAGCTTAGACGTCGGTCCCAGCATCTCGCCCAGTCTGGCAGTGTGCAGAGGATTACTGCTGCTCCTCCAGACTCTGCTATTGTGGCCAGTACTGGTTAGCGGCGAGCAGATGTCTTTAGGACAAAGTCCTTGTTTTTACCTTCTGAGCATGCCCAGGGTGAGATCTCTCATTGGAGATCAGGGGTCACATGCTCAGGTACTTCAGCAGCTCCTATTGGTCTGCCAGGAAGGTCCTGTGACTACTGGTGTTCTAGAACAAGTTTCATTGGTCCTTGTTTCTGGCAGGTCCTGTAGCTGTTATTATAAAAGGGTGGCAATGCTGAGCCACCATGCGCTAGTATCAACCATTATATGCTTTGCGCCAGTGTGGTCATGCGTGTGTGTGGTTAGGGCCCGGCTGAAATAAGCCCCTAGGATACCGACTTAATCGGTGAGGAGTTTGGTATGCTAGCTGGTCAGGATCGGTGTCCTAGATGCCCTAGATTACCGGCATAACCGGAGAGGAGTTTGATTGCCGTATTCAGGGTCTGGCGTTCAGACGCCATAGATTGCGGGTGACTCCGGCGAGGACATTAGCGCATGATCACGTTCTATGTTCGCTGTGTACCTGGATGCCTGACAGGACACAGAACTTTTTCTCAGCGGCCCTGTGACGTAACAGGGTTCGCTTTCAACGCTAGACAGCGCCCTAGCGTGTTTATTTTGCGACTCAGTTGTGTTTAGTGAGTTCGCACACATCGCCATATAGCGCTGCAGCACTCCTTCTAGCGACTCTGTGACATAACAGAGTTCGCACATATTGCCACAGCGCATTGCGGTGTTTATTTTGGCGACTCTGCGGGATAACAGGGTTTGCGTCTTGCGCCATTTTACTAGCAGCAGGTTCTGCCTGCACGGTGGACCCCGGGCTGCGAACGCACCTCTCTACCTCATATATTTGGTGCGTTCCGCAGACCCTAACAGTTATAACGTAGAGCCATAAAATTAAAAAATCATATCTTTTCCACAAAAATGATCTTTCCACCCCCAATTTTTATTTTCCAAAGGGTAACAGGACCCCAAAAGTTATTGTGCAATTTGTCCTGAGTACGCTGATACCCCATATGTGGGGGTAAACCACTATTTGGGGCATGGCAGAGCTCGGAAGGGAAGCAGCGCCATTTGACTTTTTTGGCTGGAATTGAGATTGGACGCCATGTCGCATTTGGAGAGTCCCTGTGTGCCTAAACAGTGGAAACCCCCCACAAGTGACCCCATTTTGTAAACTAGACCCCCCAAGGAACTTACCTAGATGTGTGGTGAGAGCTTTGAACCCCCAAGGGCTTCACAGAAGGTTATATTGTAGAGCTGTAAAATTAAAAAATCATATCTTTTCCACAAAAATCATCTTTCCACCCCCAATTTTTATTTTCCAAAGGGTAACAGGACCCCAAAAGTTATTGTGCAATTTGTCCTGAGTACGTTGATACCCCATATGTGGGGGTAAACCACTATTTTGACGCATGGCAGAGCTCGGAAGGGAAGGAGCGCCTTTTTGAAATGCAGACTTTGATGGAATAGTCTGCGGGTGTCAAGTCATGTTTGGAGAGCCCCTGATGTGCCTAAACAGTAGAAACCCCCCACAAGTGACTCCATTTTGGAAACTAGACCCCCCAAGGAACTTTTCTAGATCTGTGGTGAGCACTTTGAACCCCCAAGTGCTTCACACAAGTTTATAACGTAGAGCAGTGAAAATAAAAAAATCATATTTTTTTCCACAAAAATAATCTTTTTGCCCCCAAATTTTTATTTTTATAAGGGTAACAGGAAAATAGGACCCCAAAAGCTATTGTGCAATTTGTCCTGAGTACGCTGATACCCCATATGTGGGGGGAACCACTATTTTGACGCATGGCAGAGCTCAGAAGGGAAGGAGCACCGTTTTTAAATGCAGACTTTGATGGAATGGTCTGTGGGTGTCATGTCGCGCTTGGAGAGCCCCTGATTAGGGTTGAGCATTCCGATACCAAAACCCGGTTCCGATACCTGAAATCCAATCTAAGTCTATGGGAACGAAATATCGGAATATTTTTACTTCCGATATTTTGTTCCCATAGACTTACATTGGATTTCAGGTATCGGAACCGGGTTTCGGTATCGGAATGCTCAACCCTACCCCTGATGTGCCTAAACAGTAGAAACCCCCCACAAGTGACCCCATTTTGCAAACTAGACCCCCCCAAGTAACTTATCTAGATGTGTGGTCAGCACTTTGAACCCCCAAGAGCTATCACAGAAGTTTATAACGTAGAGCCGTGAAAATAAAAAAAATCATATTTTTTTCCACAAAAATGACCTTTTTGCCCCCAAATTTTTATTTTTATAAGGGTAAAAGGAGAAATAGGACCCCAAAAGTTGATGTGCATTTTGTCCTGAGTACGCTAATATCCCATATGTGAGGGGGAACCACTGTGATCGCCTTACTGCGATCTTTGGGAGGCAGAATGAACAAATCCACAAAAGGTGAATAATTGGTTTTCTTTTTTACGCCGTTCCTCATGCGGTATTAGTGATTAGGTGACTTTATTCCTCGGATTGGTGCGATTACAGTGATACCAGATTTATACCCTTTTTTCATGTTTAGCTTCTGTCACACTCTAAAAGACGCTTTTAATTGGAAGAATTTTTTGTAAGAAATTTTTGCATCGCCGTATTTTGAGAGCTATAATTTTTCCATATTTCGTCCGACAGTGTTATCTGTGGGTTTATTTTTTGCGGGACGAGCTGACATTTTTATTGGTACCATATTCGGGCACATAACGTTTTTTGATCGCTTCCTATTCCGATTTTTGTGGAAGCAGAATGAACAAAATCCAGCAATTCAGGAATTGTTTTTTTTTTTTTTCCACCTGTTGCGCGTGTGGTAAAATTGATAAAGCAGCTTTATTCTTCGGGTCACTACGATTACAGCGATACCTCATTTATATAGTTTTTTTATGTTTTGGCGTTTTTTTTACACAATAAAAAATTTTATAGAAAAAATAATTATTTTTGCATCAGTTTATTCCGCGAGCTATAACTTTTTTATTTTTTCGCTGATTATGCTGTATAGCGGTTTATTGTTTGCGGGACAAGATGAGTTTTCAGCGGTACCATGTTTATTTATATCCGACTTTTTGATCGCGTGTTGTTGCACTTTTTCCAAGCGGTATGATGATACCGCTTGGAAAAAGTATAATTTACTACTTTTTGTGGGTTTTTTTTACGGCTTTCACTGAAGGGGTTAACTAGGGTTACGCTTTTATAGATGGGATTTTTATGGACGTGGCGATATCAAACATGTGTATTTTTTTTTTATTACATAAAAACGTGTATTTTTTAGGGGAATTTTTTAAAATTATTTTTTAATTTTTTTTTACAATTTTTTTAAAAAAATGCTTTTTTCAACTTGTCCCTTTATGGGTCTTTCACTTTTTTACTTTTTATTGCAGTTACAATGCATTCCAATGCTCCAGCATTGCAATGCATTGTACCTATAGTGAAAGCTGCTGTGACCATGATCACAGCAGCTTTCTGTAGCTAGGTGACCCAGAGGTTGTCAATGGGGTCATCTAGGCAGAGATCGGGCCCTGCAAATACATTGCAGGGTGCCGATCTGAGGCATAGGGAGCTCCCGACCCTCTGCCTCCCCCCTGAGCGCTGCGATCGCGCTCAATCGCAGCAGTCAGGGGTTTAAAAGCCAAGGGCGTGCCGCACCCGGCTGTCAGTGCAGGAAGCTCGGCTACTGCAGCGCTGAGCTCCTGCACTGATCGGGCAGAAGAGGCTGAAATTTCAGCCTCTTCTGCCTGATCGCTGCTGTGTTTGGTCAGTCACATTGACTGACCAATCACAGCGCTGTAGGTGTGGGGATTGACTGCAAAGGTCCCCGCACCTCTTGCTGTGCCTGTCTGCTGTCTGTGACAGCTGTTGGCACTGAACTACCACTGCATGTTTACACGCAGTGGTAGTTCAAAGGCATGACGTGCACAGTCCGTCAAGGTGCCAAAACTGACACCTTGCCATGACGGACTGTGCACGTCATTGGACATTAAGGGTTAAAGATGCAATCTTAGACATTGCTTAGATTTTCGTATGGGGTTAAGAACTTAAAGACAAGTAGTTAACTACCTGTTATTCTTACCGGGGCCAATTTCTGCTTGCTCAGAGCAGTCATGGACCACTCCTGCTCACAATTCTGTGGCTTCCAGTGATGTCACTTTGACAGAGCAGCATCTTCTATTTCGCTCTCCTCTGTTGATGGGGCGTCCCTGCGATCTCATGCTGATTGGAGCTGCTCCTGACTGCTAGGAGCCAACTGTCAATCAACATGATATCGTCAGTGATGCCCCATCGACAGAATAGACCGGAATATGAAGAGTTGCTGTCATGCTCGGACATGGGTAAGTCCGGTGGATGAGATGGCATACAACGGGATAGAAATGGGAAGAGAAAAGCCATAAATGTAGGGAGCGAGTGATGAGACACCTCCTGACACAAACTTGGTATGTCCCTAAGCTCATCTAATGCCTATGTGGGTCATTCTGCTCACCAGTCATGTGCCTAGTCCCTGATTGTCACCTCAGTATATCCTGGCTAGTTCTCTGTCCGGCAAGGATGTTAGTTTCCCAACTGCAGATGGTAAAACTGCTCAAATTAGGGGCAGACACCAGGAAAAGTGGAATCAATTGACCCATCAAATGCACTAAAAATAAATAAATAAAGAAAATTGACCAGGATTCACTGCATTTTTCATAACCAGACAGACAAAACTGGCAAATAATATTTGTTATATTTTACATTATTGTTAATCATTTTGCTCCTTCATAGTCACTATTTTTTTTTAGTTTAAATTAGAAGGGATCATTATATTATTATGATGAGGAATTCTGTTGGTTCTATGTGCATTTTCTGTCTTTTTTTACAAAAGCAAAATACATGGATTTTAAAAAGAGAGCTAAGACTTGGATAACCCAGTCAGGGGTTTTATTGGTGAGAAATCCAGGACAGATACAGAAACTAACGATATTAGTGATTTGAAACTCAACATTAAGATCCTTCTCAAAAAACGCACCAAATTGTGGTGGAATAAGACAGCTTTGGAGAATTATCTCTAAAAAGATATCATCCTAAGAGGGTAAAGCATCCAGATTTTCCCAACTATTGATAGTAGTGACACCACCAAAACAAACAAAACAAAACAACTTAGATCATCAGTCCCACAAGTCCGCAACTCCCTTCCCTCCTGTACGAACACAAAACTTCAACAAGAGAGACAAAGGGCAATACAGAATTTAAAATTTAAATTTCAACCTTTCTGTCATAAGTCTTACACCAACACAAAAGCAGGTATTAGAAAAAGGTCTCACATTTTCACCTGCAGCAAAGTTCATCTTCTTCGCTATCATTAAAGACCTTAAACTTTTTGCTAGAAAGAAGTTTTTTACCAACTTATCTAAAAGCATAATTCCGAATGATTTAGAACAACAAGAGCTGGCAGAATTGGAGGCATTATTAGCCAAATAAATGGCTTTCAATTATGAAGGATTTCCTACAAATCTGCATGGTCGTTCACAACATTTCACCCCTTCAGGCCTAAGTCCAAATGTTGACATATTTTTAAAACTTGTTAAAAAAGAAATGGCTCAACTCGCGGACGATATATCAAATTTCAATTTAACATCTTTGCAAAATAAAGTGATTAAAGAATTAAGAAATATGAAAAATCTGGTTACCAAACCAGCTGATAAGGGGTGAAATGTTGTGTTATGGCCTGCAGATTTGTATGAACGTGAAGCATTCGGACAACTGAATATAAGAAATTGCCACAGAAAATTAGAAACTAATCTTATTAATCAATACGAAATAGAATTGGATTCCAATCTCAACAAAGGCTGTCAACAAGGTATAATCTCTACTAAAATTTTGGAAGGACTTACTACCCAGTGGTTATGACATTTTATTTAACCTCCAAGATTAATAAGAATGCTAGCAACCCACCAGGGCGACAGATAGTGTCAGGGATAGAAGTCTGTGTGAAAGAGTCTGTAGATTCATAAATTTTTATCACCAGAAATGCGTAGAAACTCTACCCTCCTTTACCAAGGACACCACATATATTTTAAAACAGCTTTTTGATGTACAATTTGAAGATGATATGTTTTTGGTAACGTGATGTGAACTTTCTAATGCAGCGGTGCCATAAGTGAGGTCACCAGGACTCATCAACTGATGAACTCTGGTGAACTTTCTCACCGCAGCTCAGAGCTACACATTGCAGGAGTGATTACATACTCCTGTCAGTGTTTGTCCGGCTGCTGATGTGACTGCCTGACAGTGACAAGTGATCCCAATTGTCGTGGCACAGTATGGATTACGGCGGATAGATGAGGGATATGGTGGTTTATTATTTTCTCTCTTTGACATAGGCATCAGAGATTAGACATTAAGGTGAGTATATGGTGTTTTATTATTTTGGATCTTTTACAGAAGAAAAGGGCTTCAGGGATTAGGTGTAAGGTGATATATAGTGCATTCTGTGTTTTTTATTTTTATTTTAATATTTATTTCTTTATTTTATGGGGAGTGTATTATACTATATGGAGGACTATGGGGCACATTTTACTATACGGAGTACTAATGAGTGCATTATACAAAATGAGCAAAATGCTGCCTATTCATCGATTGATTGGATTGTTTATGCCAGATCAGAAATTATTGTTCTTATCAGCCCATCGCCCGGTAAAAACTGCAGATATGTACTGCCGCCTATTAGGCGCAGGTATGTGTCACACTGATGACATTCTTGTGTGTAATCTGTGTACACATGTGCTTCACGTTTTTTGGCCCTTGCTGCTGTTAAAACACGGACATGTCAGCGTATTTTTCAAATGGACACACAATCCACGGAAACACACTAACATGTGCAAAGACCCATTCACTTGAAAGGGTCTGTGTGTGTAAGTGTCTCCGTCACGTGTGCACACTGACATCTGAAAGAGGCCTTAATATGTGAGTCAGCCCCATATATGAACACTAGTTTAGCTACTTTTAACCTCCTTCTCTTGACGTTGGTATAGTCGAGCTGTTTACTTGTACGGAAACAAGGACTCGCAACACTGAGCCCCTTTCCCATTGTCAGGATACCCCCGATATCCTCACCCCAATAACGAGATTTCTTTGGAATATGTATGGCCACAGCAGCCTTTATTTAAATACAAACAATATTAACAATAAATAGCAATATATATATATATATATATATACCATAACAACATCAGGGAAGGAGTCCTTGAAGCTACAAAGATCATGGTGAATTGAACCAATATCCTGTGAACAACACTCCACCTCTTACTCCCAGCCGTTACCCCACAGGCTCGGGAGCACCAACAATTGAGGTGTGCTGTTCACTCAACCACTTTGGGATCCGCCCACTCCGCGTGAACTCCCCTTCCACCTTTCACCAGATCACCACCACGTAACTTCAGACAGGGAGACCCTAAACAGAGTCCCCCCAAACCAATTTCCAACAACTTCAAGGACTCTCTCCCCACCCCCTTGAGCCGCCATGACCCAAAATTATACAAAATAACATCATCAAATAGGGAGGGAGGGCGGGACTACTGATGGGGCAAGACAGGAACTGACCCTGGAACCGCCCCATCTCTGCCTTATAAACCCCCCCACCACCACCTCTCATTTAAATGTTCCTCCCTCATTGTAAACCCCTCCAAACCCCCGTCATGCCGGCCTCCGCCCACGCCTCTTTCTTGAGGGGAGGGAGGCTCTGCTCCGGTCATTACTTGACGTTGGTATAGTCGAGTTGTTTACTCGTACGGAAACAAGGACTCGCAACACTGAGCCCCTTTCCCATTGTCAGGATACCCCCGATATCCTCACCCCAATAACGAGATACAGTAATTCTTTGGAATATGTATGGCCACAGCAGCCTTTATTTAAATACAAACAATATTAACAATAAATAACAATATATATATATAACCATATATATATATATACCATAACAACATCAGGGAAGGAGTCCTTGAAGCTACAAAGATCATGGTGAATTGAACCAATATCCTGTGAACAACACCCCACCTCTTACTCCCAGCCGTTACCCCACAGGCTCAGGAGCACCAACAATTGAGGTGTGCTGTTCACCCAACCACTTGGGGATCCGCCCACTCCATGTGAACTCCCCTTCCACCTTTCACCAGATCACCACCACGTAACTTCAGACAGGGAGACCCTAAACAGAGTCCCCCCAAACCAATTTCCAACAACTTCAAGGACTCTCTCCCCACCCCCTTGAGCCGCCACAACGAGGGCCCCATTGAAAACCTCAATGGCCCGAGA
This sequence comes from Oophaga sylvatica, assembly GCA_033576555.1. Taxonomy (NCBI): domain Eukaryota; kingdom Metazoa; phylum Chordata; class Amphibia; order Anura; family Dendrobatidae; genus Oophaga; species Oophaga sylvatica. The sequence goes on along the minus strand of JARQOD010000003.1, from coordinate 230,588,675 downwards.
CCCCCTAAACCCGCAAAGCTATGGCCCTTTCAATACCTTCCTGAATACCCAAAGCCCAAATGTCCGAACCAACAGCATTCAGATGAACCCCATCGGCCAACCAAAAAATCCACCTCACCCTTCTCCAAATCAAAATGACGCACCGCCACATTACCGTTTCGAGCCATGAAAGAAGACACAGCCCTATTAACCTTTATCCTGGCCTTATTAATCTTAGCCAGGGACCTCATGTTCCGCCAGCGTCTGCGTGGAACAATTTCGGACCAAATCAAAATGACCCCCGGATATAACACCCATAACCGCAAGCAATCCTGCTTAATGTCTTTTACTAATTCATGGAAAGGGCGCACCGCAAGATCATTCCCCCCTACATGGAACACCAAAATATCAGGAGCACGGTCCAAACGAGCGCAACCATAAATTTCGGGCAACACCCTCCTCCACTGCATTCCTCGAAAACCGAGCCATCGCACCACCGCCATAGACCGGGAAAATCACAGTTGCCGACCATCAAACCTGACGTCAGCTCGCAACGCTCCCCAGTGGACGAAGGAATGACCAAAAATCCAAATCAGCAAGGGAGGGGCACCTGAAACGAGAAAACAATAATAAACATACCGAAAGAACCCCCTCAAAACAACTCCAACCGTCACACGTCCCCCTACAGAACAAACCAACTCCCCCACATCGAGAGTCAAGGCCTAATATAACTCATGAATCGATTAGACTTCCAACGCCCAATACGTTGTATTGATGACGCACCCAAACCCCTACCTGCCGCTTCAGTCGCCGCACCAATACGGAAAGAATGAGTCCCAAAACGAGAGTCATCCAGACCTAATGCTCGAATGGACCTCTTGAAAATGGCGTTAAACTGATACCTAGACAGGCTACCACCATCATCATGGCACAACAATGAGCCCCCCAATCCGGGGCCCAACTCCCAAAAGCGCTGCAAGCATAACACCGGACACATCGAATACCCCGGTACACTGCCCAACACTACCCGACGGCCCTTCCCCTATTGATCTGTCATAGATTTACGCAGCCAAAACTCTACTCCACCCGCCGTCAATAGCACATCCTTTGCCAACAAACCGCCTACCGCCTGTCTATTACCCGAAACCAGCTCACCCACCCGCAGGGCCCCAAAAAATGCCAACGAAAAAGCCAAACGGAATAACAAAACTTCAAAACGAGAAGAACACGTTGTATCCAAAATAAAACCCAACCGCTCTAATAGAGCAAAGGATACTGGGCGCCTCATATCACCCAGCCCCTTAGTTCGACGAAAACCTTTCGCCGCCTGCTGCACCAAAAAGGTCTTTGAAAAATCCCTAATCCCCTGCAAACGAAACCAAAAGATAGTGCTGCCAAAACCCGCGATACTTTAGCACAAGACCATCCTTCCCTCGCTCCCTGCCCCAACCAAGCCAACAAGGCCCTTTGTTGATCCACCCCATCCCCCACGACTGGAATTGTTGTTAAAAACTCTTCCCAACTACACCACACTGCCTGATAAGCCGCCCAAGTTTTAGGAGCCAACGACGCCTTAATCAGTGACTCTGCAGACCGTAAACCACCTTCCACAACTCCTCCGGGCAGGCTAGACCTTCGCACTCCGCTTCCGGGGCCAATGAGCGAAAACGATCCCACTGTAAACGAGAAAGAGAATCGGCTATATCATTCTTCACACCCGGCACATGCGTCGCCGTCACGTGCGCGTTCAATGCCAAACATAACAAAACCAAACGTTGCAAAACTCGCACGACGGGAGGAGAGGACGCGGTCAGCCCATTAATCGCGCAAACGACTCCCATGTTATCACAATTGAACCGCACCCTGCGATCCCGAAACTCCTGCCCCCATAAATGCACTGCCACAAGAATCGGAAAAATTTCCAACAATGTTATGTTGCGTACCATGCCCTCTGACACCCACTCCGCAGGCCAGCGAGACGCACACCACTGTCCCCTGAAATAGGCTCCAAAACCAACACCACCGGCCGCATCGGTAAACAACTCCAACACATCATTCCCAACAACCTCGGCCATTACCAATGAGTGCCCGTTATACCCTTCCAGGAAGGAATCCCAAACAGCCAAATCCGCCTTAAGCTCCCCCGACAACCGTATGAAGTGATGGGGGGCTTTAATCCCTGCCGTAGCGCTAGCCAGCCTACGTGAAAAAACTCGCCCCATCGGCATCACTCGACATGCGAAATTCAGCTTCCCTAGCAACGACTGCAAATCCCGTAATGACAACTTCTTCAAACGGGGCGCTCTACCCACATCAGCCCGCAAAGCCAACAACTTTTCCTCGGGCAATCTGAACTCCCATGCCACCGTGTCGATGACTATCCCCAGAAAACACAAACAAGTAGATGGACCCTCAGTCTTACCTGGCGCCAAAGGAACCCCAAAACGCTCCGCCACCCACTCAACAGCTCTCAAAATCCCATGACAGCGCGAAGAGTTTGCCGGGCCCACACACAGGAAATCATCCAAGTAATGAATAACTGATTCACAACCGGACACCTCTCGCACCACCCATTCTAGAAAGGAACTAAAAGCCTCAAAATAAGCGCATGATAAAGAACACCCTATAGGCAAGCACCTGTCAACAAAGAACCCCCCTTCCCAAAAACAACCCAACAGCTTCAAACTATCAGGATGAACCGGCAAAAGTCGAAAAGCAGATTCAATGTCGGTCTTAGCAATAAGGGCCCCTCGACCGCACTTCCTCACCCACCGCGCAGCCTCGTCAAAAGAGGAATAAACGACCGAACAAATTTCAGGATCGATGCCATCGTTCACCGACCTCCCCCGCGGGTAAGAAAGATGCTGAATAAGCCGAAACTTGTTCGGCTCCTTCTTTGGAACAACGCCCAATGGGGAAACCACTAAATCCGAAAAAGGTGGCGACGAGAAAGGGCCCGCCATCCGACCCAACGAAGCTTCTTTTGCCAATTTTTCCCCCACCACCTCCTTATGCAATAAGGCCGAACGCAAATTCCTAAGTACCTGCGGAATAACAAACGGGGGATGTGGGATGACAAAACCGTCCTTAAAACCATTATACAAAAACGCCGCCTTCTCCCTGTCGCCATATCTATTTAGATAAGGGACCATCCTTTCCAGACTCACCGGAGTCTCTCCCTTGGGAATTACCACCCCCAGATTATTGCTTCCCTTTTTTAAAACACTTAGACGCTCCATGAGAGGCGCCGTTGCAGTTGGAGCAGACATATTTAAATTTACACCCCGTCCCAAACTTACACTGGCCGTCATTAAACTGCCAGCTTACCCCAAACTTGTTTCCACTTGCTTGCCCTTGACCACTTCCCCCGCTGCCCCAGCGGTATTGCCACTCTGGCCGGCGCCCCTAGTTCCCCCGAGAAAGGAATGCCCAAACTTATTCTGTGCTATGACTCTCATCCACAGACCAATGTCCTTCTGATCCCAACTAATTGCCGGACGCACAGCCTTCCTTTGCCTGAACTGCTCATCATACTGCAGCCAAGCCTGCCCCCCATACACCCTATATGCCTCCCCTATAGCATCAAAATAACAAAACAAAGCCGAACAGTTATCCGGAGCTTTTTCCCCGATAACACTTGCCAAAATGGCAAACGCTTGTTGCCAGTTCACAAACGTCTGAGGAATTAAGCGCCACCTCCGTTTCTCCTCCTCCTCCTTCTTACTATCCTCTTTCTTGCTTTTGTCCAAATTAAACTTCTCCAAAGGCAACAAAGAGAATATCTCAACATACTCATCCTTCCAAATACGCTCCTTTACCTCCTTCTTCAAATGCGCTCCCAAAGGGCCCTCAAAACAAACATACACCTCCCCGTGAGCCCTATCATCTAAGCGCACCCGACATTCTTTTTCCTTCTCTGTCTGCACCGACACAGACACAGGTTCGGCACTATGCCCTTCCTGTTCCGACCCGCTCGCAACCATCTGCCCCCCAACCTGCGACCCAACCCACGCCGTCACCGGAGACGGAGAACCAAAGCCCTTCTCTAACCGTGACAGCAAATTGCGCACATCGACCAGCATGTCCGTAACCCCGGCTACCTCGGCAGCCCCCCCAACACTATTACCAACCCCCGACCAAACTACCCCAAACGGTGAAGAAGACACAAATGAATGACTGACACTTGACATAGAATTATACTCACCGGGCTGCGAGGGTGCTGTGAGCCCTCCAGCCAGATAACCTGGCTCCAAAGATGTATCCCCACTGCCTCGATCTGACACCACGACTCCGCTGACTTGCTCCTGACGTCCAGAAACCCCGTCGTGACTTCCAGAAGAGAAAGGCCTAAACCCCATTGGGGATCCAGCCCGCTAATCCTGAAATAGCGGTGACGACTGGGTCGCAGTAGCACCCGACGATAATTTAAAAACATCTTGAGCCTCATTCCTAGCAACAGCAGCGTAGGCAGGCCGCCCCACGTTCAACCCACAGCAACGGCCCCCCGATCCATCTGGAAACCCACCGACTATGGGGGGTAAAATCTGCTGTCCCGTAATGCCGACCGATGCCTCGGCCGCCGAAACTCTGGAGTCGTCAACAGAGGCAGGCCGCCGTGCAGAAACACTGCCGCTGCGGCCCCCCGACGAACCTGGAACCCCGCCGCTACCAAGGGGGGACAATTGCTGATCTGATAAGCCGGCCAATTCATTAGCCGCCGACGCACCTGCGTAGCCGTCTGAGGCAGATCGCATTGCAAGCCGATCGCAACTGCGACCTCCCGCGGACGCAGCTCTCAAAAGACGCCCAGCGCTTAGCGGCTCCAACATGACGCATCTCCGATGCTGCCTGAGGCAGGCCGCACGGCAAGTCGCTCGCCACTGCGACCTCCCGAGGACGCAGCTCTCCCACTACGCCCGGCGCGTAAAGGCTCCAACGCCGACGCACCCGCGATGCTATCTGAAGCAGGCCGCACAGCAGGTCCCTCGCCACTGCGACCTCCCGAGGACGCAGTTCTCACATGACGCCCGGCGCATAATGGCTCCGCCCCCTGACTTGAACGCGCCGGAGGAGAGGTTACCGCCACAAGGCCTCGCCGGCTGGGCGGATTCCTCCCAGGCTGAGGCCTGCTAGCACGAGCTCCGCGCGGCGCCCGGCATGGAGGGGCCCGTGAGGGGCTCCTGCGCCGACGCGAGGCCCGAGGAGCCTGATCCGGCGAAAGTCGCTCTGGAGGCCTCACCCTTCTTGGACGCCTCTCCCGCTGCGCTGCACCAGACGACGGACCCGACGCTCCCTGGACAAGAATCACCACCTGCGCCTCCAGCCATCCTGGCGGCTGCGACAGGGCCGCAGACCTGAGGCGCTCCAGCGCCGAATTCACAGACATGGTAATCTGTACTACTGATGGGGCAAGACAGGAACTGACCCTGGAACCGCCCCATCTCTGCCTTATAAACCTCCCCACCACACCCTCTCATTTAAATGTTCCTCCCTCATTGTAAACCCCTCCAAACCCCCGTCATGCCGGCCTCCGCCCACGCCTATTTCTTGAGGGGAGGGAGGCTCTGCTCCGGCCATTACTTACTAGGCTTTTAAAGTATTTTCAATTCTTCTTCCCTATCACTGAGAGGATTGTGAAACTCCTCATTACCTATAGTTTGTTGGTACATTTCTTGTCTGTTTTATAAAAAAAACTTATGATAAAAATGCCAAAAATACATGGCGTAAATGCCAAATGCCAGAATAGAGTATAAGATATACTCAACAAGAAAAAGAAAGACATATCTATCCCACAGCCCCAAACAAATATTATTGTACAGCATAACATACTGTACATCTTCATAAGCACAAAATATCACATTGCAGCCCAACATACCTCCCCAGATATGCCAAACTAATACCACAGTACTACAGCATAAATAACATTCATAGAAGTGTCAAACATATAACACAGAGTAGGTTGTTCTGCAGAGGATAGAACTTGAGCCAAAGTTCCCAAAATTTGCAGTTTCACATAAATTTTTGCATTTTGAGATTTGATTTGTGGTTCACAAAAATAAAAATTTGATCAGCACTATTTCCCACACTGCTGAAGCATCAGAGAGCAGGCTAATGTAATTTTGTGCTGCTCTGTAGGACTCCTCATAATATTCTGTAGATATGACATTTTATATATTATCATACCTAGTATAATGGTGGCAAATACCTGATCTTCACAGATCAGCGGTTCCCAGCAGTGCACAGTTGGTACGACAGATTAATTTTCCATTTCCAGAGTCACTGGATAAGTCTCTCTCTCCTGTAGAGTGTAAGCTAAAATAGCTAGCATGGTCCTTTCTCTTCGTAGAGTGAAAGCTCTTAGAATCAATGATGTTCTCTTTCTTTCAATCTTCTTTAGTGTTTAGTGCTTTTATGATCAGCAGGGTCCTTTTTCTTTCTCTACTCTAGAGTGTCACCTGAGTTCATAACAGCTGTTTCTCTTTCTCTGCAAGTGCCAGTGCTGGACTGATGAATAGCCGTGAGTGTGTCACTCTGGCACTCAACAGTCAGGCACTGGAGCTAGCGTGAGACCGGGTGGTTTGAACTCAGGTAACCTCTCAGGTTGCCAGAGTTCCGAGACTCAGCCTCAGTACCTGAGGTAACCTCAATGATATCATCGCTTGTCAATGACGCTGCACTCACAGCAGCTCATCTCTCAGTGATTCTCAGCCTGGACGGTTGCATCTTGGCACGGTTCAGGTTGAAAACTGTTTATCCCCAGACATGCTTTACAGCGTGGGACAGAACAACAAACATGTGCGAGGTAAGATTTTTTTATTTTTGCTTTATTACATGAGGCCATGGCTTCAGTGGAATAGGTGATGATGTATGTTTAATTTAGATTCATTAAAGGAGTCTGTGTCACTCTTTTAATTAAAGGACTTTATACTGGCTGTGCATTAATTTACAATATAACTATAGGATTAGTAAAAGATAGGTGTCTTATAGACGCCTCTCCATTACTGACCCATGGGCTTGATGTCACCAGACAATACAATGGTGACATCAACGCCACAAATATGAACTCCTCTTGCCACCACCAAAGAGCAAGTGGGAAGAGCAGGACAAAGTGCCAGAATTGGAGCATCTAATAGATATGCCTTTTCTGGGGCAGCTGCAGGCTTCTATTTCTAGGTTGGGGGTTAAAATCCGTGGCCCTTTCCTAGCCTGAGAATACCAACCCCAGCCATCTTCTTTAGCTTGGCTAGATGTCAAAAATAGGGTGGACCCCATGCCATCTTTTTAAATTATTTATTTAAATAATTTAAAAAGACGGCATGGGGACCCCTCTATTACTTGATAACCAGCCTTGCTGAAGCTGATTTCAGAGGGTTGCAGCCAGCAGCTACCAGTTTTGATTGTCTGGTTATCAAAAATACAGGGGAACCCCACATCATTTTTATAATTATTTATTTATCTATACTGCAGCCGGCGTCTGAAAGAGCTCTTACTGAACACAGTCATTTACTGAACTTTGGCCGACTTTTGCAAATTTTTAGGAAAAATGCTTGTGAATCCGAACATGAATCAGAATGAACTACGTTCGTGCCAAATTTGAGATTTCCAAACAAGTTCGCTCATCTCTACAAGGTAATCTTTCTTTCTATCTTTTTTCTCTCTATTTTAGTGTGTAAGCTTTTATGAGGAGCAGGGTCAGGTCCTCTCTCTTTCTGTTTCTCTCTTGGAGAGTGTAAGCCGTTATAACTAGTGTTGAGCATTCCGATACCGCAAGTATCGGGTATCGGCCGATATTCGCTGTATCGGAATTCCGATACTTAGTTCCGATATTTTTCCTATATCGTATACCGGAATCGGAAGTTCCCATAATTCTTTGAGAGGCACTGTGATTTTAGTCAGCCAATGAGGAATCCTACGAAGTGTGGGCACATCCTGTACTGCTGCGGTCATCTTAACTAATGGCATGGCTGTGATTGGCTGCTGAAATGATGTCAGAATGCACTATAAAGGCGCCGCCGCCATTTTAGCGTCACTGTGCTGTGAACTCAGTTAGGGACAGAACGCTGCTCTGCTGACTCTGAGGGACAGTTAGAGATTGCGATTTTGTGTACTGTGCTTTAGGCAGGCTATTTTACCAACCGCTGTGTAAAGCTTCCTTTTGCCTTGCAGTGTTGTTTTAACAGCTCTGTGCAAGGTGTGTGTGTGAGAGTGCAGGTGACGCTGCAGTTTGCTCTGCATCCACCGCTGTTTGTAGGCATCTGCACGTGTCACTCACTGACTCTTTTTTTTATTTTATTTTGTGGAATTGGTGCAGCTCCATTCAATAGAAATTAACAGTGATCTATTAGTGTGATGCGCTTCCATCCGTATACAATACATTGGTTGCAAACACTATAGAAGTACAGAAAGGAGCCTTTCACAGATAGTGAACAGTTGTGTGCAGTGTTCACTGTAGTCTGTGAGCTTTTCATTTTTGAGTGCAGATTACTCTCCAGTTAGTTCTTCAACCACTGCTGGTTGTAGTCTGCTGAGCGTGTGTCACTGCCTCATCCTTCACATTTTTCTCAAATTGGTGCTGTTCCATTATATTTGAAAAAAATCTAATCTATTAGTGTGACGCGCTTCCATCCGTATACAATACATTGGTTGCAAACACTATAGAAGTACACAAAGGGGCCTTTCACAGCTACTGAACAGTTGTCTGCAGTGTTCACTGTAGTCTGTGATCTTTTCATTTTTTGAGTGCAGATTACGCTCCAGTTAGTTCTTCAACCACTGCTGGTTGTAGTCTGCTGAGCGTGTGTCACTGCCTCATCCTTCACATTTTTCTCAAATTGGTGCTGCTCCATTATATTTGAAAAAAATCTAATCTATTAGTGTGACGCGCTTCCATCCGTATACAATACATTGGTTGCAAACACTATAGAAGTACACAAAGGGGCCTTTCACAGCTACTGAACAGTTGTCTGCAGTGTTCACTGTAGTCTGTGAGCTTTTCATTTTTTGAGTGCAGATTACGCACCAGTTAGTTCTTCAACCACTGCTGGTTGTAGTCTGCTGAGCGTGTGTCACTGCCTCATCCTTCACATTTTTCTCAAATTGGTGCTGCTCCATTATATTTGAAAAAAATCTAATCTATTAGTGTGACGCGCTTCCATCCGTATACAATACATTGGTTGCAAACACTATAGAAGTACACAAAGGGGCCTTTCACAGCTACTGAACAGTTGTCTGCAGTGTTCACTGTAGTCTGTGAGCTTTTCATTTTTTGAGTGCAGATTACGCTCCAGTTAGTTCTTCAACCACTGCTGGTTGTAGTCTGCTGAGCGTGTGTCACTGCCTCATCCTTCACATTTTTCTCAAATTGGTGCTGCTCCATTATATTTGAAAAAAATCTAATCTATTAGTGTGACGCGCTTCCATCCGTATACAATACATTGGTTGCAAACACTATAAAAGTACACAAAGGGGCCTTTCACAGATAGTGAACAGTTGTGTGCAGTGTTCACTGTAGTCTGTGAGCTTTTCATTTTTTGAGTGCAGATTACGCTCCAGTTAGTTCTTCAACCACTGCTGGTTGTAGTCTGCTGAGCATGTGTCACTGCCTCATCCTTCACATTTTTCTCAAATTGGTGCTGCTCCATTATATTTGAAAAAATCTAATCTATTAGTGTGACGCGCTTCCATCCGTATACAATACATTGGTTGCAAACACTATAGAAGTACACAAAGGGGCCTTTCACAGCTACTGAACAGTTGTCTGCAGTGTTCACTGCAGTTTCTGAGGAATAACCACACTTAGGCCTTATAACTTTTCTGACTTTCTTTATCAATCTACCAAGATGAAGAAGGCAGGGAGTAAGGCACGTGGTCGTGGCCGTGGAGTTTCAGCAGGGAGAGTACGTGGGGATTCTGTGGCTGCTGCCGCACCCAGTGACACAGCATCCACCAGTTTTCCCCGTGAGCGTTCCTTTATGCGCACTTTTGTAGGAGCTCGGCGTACCCCCCTGCTGCGGGAAGAACAAATTGAAGCCGTTGTTGGTTGGATGGCAGCCAATGCATCGACTTCAATTGCTTCCACCTCCTCTCAGGACCACAGCACTGTTGAGCAACCATCTGTCTCTTCACCGCCTGCCAAATTGCCCAGGCATTCAGAGAGCTCTGTAAAGGAGCCAGCTGAGTCTCTGCTTCTGTTCTCAGAATCTGTTGGCTTGCAAACAGGGGCCCAGCCAAGCAGCATTCTGGAATGTGAAGAAGAGGCAGTATGCAGTGATGCGCAACAGCTGTGTCTCTCTGAATGTGAAGAGGCGGGTGAGCCATTGCCGATGGTCAGCACACCGCAGAACGCATCTGATGATGATGAGACTCAGGTGCCAGTTTCTGTTGAGCATGGTGCTGGCCAGACCACCCAACAGCAGCAGGTGTTGGAAGAGGGTAGTGGAGATGATGAGGTCCAAGACCCAACATGGCGTGAGGAACAGGAAGGTGGTGGTAGCAGCTCTGAGGAAGAGATTGCCCCAACGGTCCAAACAGTAGGGAGAGGTAGGCTGCAGACTCGGTTGCCTGTAGCCTCCAGTTTGGCACCCGTTCGTAGCAGTTCTCTTCCAACAGCCAAAACGGGCGCTCCCAGGACTTGCACTGCGTGGTCCTTTTTTTACACACTTGCAGATGATATTTGCTATGTCAAATGCAAGCTGTGTAATCAAAAAGTAAAAAGAGGTAAAAGTGTCAGTAACCTTAATACCACAAATATGTGGAAACATGTGCGGTCAAAGCATGTGGTTCAGTTACAAAGACACACTGGAGATGTAGGCCAACCTACAGCAGCACCTACATCTTCAGCTCGTGTTGGAGCCTCTTCCTCCAGCTCACACACAGCTGGTTCGGCTTCCTCACAGGATCGCCATGGAAGAACCTCTGTCACTGTTGTCCAGAGACCCAGTGTTATTCCACCCACAGCTGCAAGTTCCCTGTCATCCTCACACTCCCAGGCCACAAAACAGCCATCGGTAGCACAGGCATGGGATAAAAGACGGCCATACTCGGCAAACCATCCACGAGCACAGGCTCTGAATGCTGGCATTGCAAAACTCCTGTCCCTTGAAATGCTGTCATTCAGGCTGGTGGAGACTGACAGTTTCCGTAACTTAATGGCATTGGCAGTCCCACAATACAATGTGCCAAGCCGATTTTATTTCAGCAGGCAAGCCGTCCCTGGTCTGCAAAAGCATGTTGAGGGAAAAATTAAACATGCGCTACTAAACGCCGTCAGTAGCAAGGTCCACCTGACCACCGATGCGTGGACCAGTACCAATGGCCAGGGACGATACCTTTCCCTCACTGCCCATTGGGTCAATGTTGTGGAGCCGGGTACAGATCTTGCGAGTGGCGCTCTACGTGTTCTGCCAACTCCAAGGATTGCAGGAATCCAGTCTGTCCACATTGACTCCTCCTCCTACTCCAGTTCCTCAGAATCATCGCTGCAGGAGCCGTCACGGTCTACCTCCACATGGACCCGTGAACGCTTACCTGTTGCGACCGATATGAGCACAGCCGTGGCCAAACGTCAACAGGCCGTCCTGAAATTAATTCCCATGGGGAATCGGATCCACACAGCGCAGGAGCTCTGGAATGCCATCAAGCAGGAGAGCGACGTGTGGTTTTTGCCAGCGAATCTCCAGCCAGGCTTGGTAGTGTGTGGCAATGGCCGAAATCTGGTGGCAGCTCTGGGCCTTGGCAACCTCACTCACATACCATGTCTGGCACATGTGCTCAACTTGGTCGTGCAGAGTTTTTTGAGGGACTATCCGGATCTTGATGCACTGCTGCACAAGGTCCGCCTAGAGTGCGCTCACTTGCGACGTTCCAGCGTGGCCAGATCGCGCATTGCAGCTCTGCAACACAGATTTCGCCTTCCTGAACATCGCATCATATGTGACGTACCCACCAGGTGGAATTCCACGTTACATATGTTGGAGCGGTTGTGTGAGCAGCAGCCAGCAGTAATGGAGTATCAGCTGCATCAGGCGCAATCAACTCGCAATTTGCGCCGTTCACACTTCACCACTACTGAGTGGGCCTCTATGAAGGACATCTGCCATGTTTTGCGTGCGTTTGATGAGTCAACGCGGATGGCGAGTGCAGATGATGCACTAGTCAGCCTGACTGTCCCCCTTATCTGCCTGCTTCAAAAAACACTGCAAGCACTAAGGGATGAGGTTTTGGAAGAAATATGTGATTCTTCATTTTTTGTTTTAGTCTTAGCCTGATGAAGAGACCTGAGTAGTCTCGAAAGCTTGGAATTTGTTACCATCTTTTCAGTTAGCCATTAAACGGTATCAACCACTGAGGACTCTCAAGTCTAAATATTTTTCTATTCTTGGAATTGAAATTCATCATTTTATTGTCCTAGTAAAACTTCATTTATTCTTGTTTGTAGTACATACATTTGCAATGGCCACGTAACAAGGCAATAACTCAATATTTTATGCCTACACCCTCCTTGACCCTGGGCTTCAACACCACCAGTTGCTGCTCAGAAGTGTTAGATGCACAGATGAAAACAATCGCTGATGTGTTTGTGGGGTTCAGTAACGCCTGCTGTTCCCCTGCTGTGTGTCTGGCAAAAATTACTGCTGCTAACTACAACTTCAACTTCAAACATCTCATACAAGGCCTCTGCCTACACCCTCCTTGACCCTGGGCTTCAACACCGCCAGTTACTGCTCAGAAGTGTTAGATGCACAGATGAAAACAATCGCTGATGTGTTTGTGGGGTTCAGTAACGCCTGCTGTTCCCCTGTTGTGTGTCCGGCAAAAATTACTGCTAGCTACCTACACATGGTGAAAAAAGCATGACATGTCAAAGTGTCTAGTGCTACACATAGATATGAGGCTACACCCTGATTTCTAAGCTGTAAACATTTGAAACGTCAGCTTTAAAACCATAAAATGATTAGTCTTTGTCACAAATCTGTAACAAAATAATTGTGACATATTATTTCAGATATGCACATGTCGAAAACAAATGCTAACACAAAAGCCTACTTATGCTATAGGATACTGATGGTCAACCTTGTCACTCCATAGCTTCGACAAATCCAACTCACATCATGACTCAAATGCTGCAATGTTGGAAGTGCATAATGTGGGTTGAACTTTGACAACAGCTGCAGTGCGAAGGTTAGACTTCAGTGTTCTTGGCTTTTAAATAAAAGCATACAAGTAAATATAATAATCCAATGTTGATTAAGGGACGTGATGTACACCTGTAATATTGTGCAAACAATGCATGTAGGAATAGTCCTCTTCAACATTACTTATATTTGTGTCATTTTAAAAAATACATATTTAATTAGAAAGTTAACAGCCCATATCATAAAGGTCCTTCATGTAAACATGATAATCGCTAACAAAATTCATGCATTACCTTGTTAAAGTCAATAGTGCATAGTCACAATAGCAAAATATATACCTGTAAGTGGTGCTGAAAGAACGACAACTGATAGAATAGGTGAATGATATCTATTTATCAGACTGAATAGCGACACCTGTACAATGTCGATATAATACTGTACCTTAACAAAACAGCTGTGTCACACCTCACACTCGTTTTTCTTGTAGCTTGTTATGTAATAGGGCACATGCGTGTATGTTTCATTATAGGTGCATGTTTACTGAGTAAAGCAGTCATGACAACGCCTTTGTGTTGTCGGTACGCTTGCGATGATGAACGATGCGCAAAGTGAATGTTAGTCTGCGTCATAAGACGCACAGACGCTCCAATACCCAACGCGTCACAGCAGGAAGCCAGTCTGTGCGTCCAAACGAAGGCGCAACCATACATGCACGTAACCTTTTATAAAGCTATATAAAAAAAAGGATGTAGTAGTAACGCACACTTTATTGAGGTACAGTATTACATCTCCATTCAACATCTGTGGCTATGCAGTCTCATCTATATATACCTTATCTATCCGTTGTCATGCTTGCAAGTCCACAGTCAGGCATAAATAGCTGTTTTGACTATGCACTATGCACTTTTTAAAGTTTTTGTTTGTTAATATAAATGATTGGCACATATTATCAGTATTACATGATGGAAATTTTAGATATTTTTAAAAACTTTTTAGTGATATTATTCACCAAATGTAAACTTTTATGAATGTCAAAGATAACTTGTAATGCTGATTATGTTTTTAAGTCAGCCATTCATTGTCTACACAATAGAAATGGTGTACATACTGTTACTTAGCCATCATTAATGGATTCTGATATGTACTTGTATGCTTTTATTTTAAACCGTATAGCAGATTATTTAACCTATTTTAATTGTGGTTTGCATTGCTTTTCAACATGTTAATGTATGCGTTTATGTTTGTAAATTATTAATTTACATATATTTTTTTAAGTAAAATCATCATCTTATGGTACTAAAGGTTATATTTCTCTTGTTTGGAGTATAGACATTTTTAATTGACACGTAACAAGGAAAATACTTGATCTAGTATTTAAACATCCTCCTTGACCCTGGGCTCCAACACCGCCAGTTGTTGCTCGGAAGTGCTGTTAGCACAGTCAACACTTGCTCCTGTGTTGCTGGGGTTCAGTAATGTCAGCTGTTCCCCTGCTGTGTGTACGGCAAACAGTCCTGCTGCCTCCACCATGTTCTCTTCTCATCCCTGGGCTACAACACCGCCAGTTGTTGCTCGGAAGTGCTGTTAGCACAGTGAACACTTGCTCCTGTGTTACTGGGGTTCAGTAATGTCAGCTGTTCCCCTGCTGTGTGAACGGCAAAAAGTCCTGCTGCCTCCATCCTGTTGTCTTCTCATCCCTGGGCTCCAACACCGCCAGTTGTTGCCTAGAAGTGCTGTTAGCACAGTCAACACTTGCTCCTGTGTTACTGGGGTTCAGTAATGTCAGCTGTTCCCCTGCTGCGTGAACGGCAAAAAGTCCTGCTGCCTCCACCCTGTTGTCTTCTCATCCCTGGGCTCCAACACCGCCAGTTGTTGCCTGGAAGTGCTGTTAGCACAGTCAACACTTGCTCCTGTGTTACTGGGGTTCAGTAATGTCAGCTGTTCCCCTGCTGTGTGAACGGCAAAAAGTCCTGCTGCCTCCAACCGGTTCTCTTCTCATCCCTGGGCTCCAACACCGCCAGTTGTTGCCTGGAAGTGCTGTTAGCACAGTCAACACTTGCTCCTGTGTTACTGGGGTTCAGTAATGTCAGCTGTTCCCCTGCTGTGTGAACGGAAAAAAGTCCTGCTGCCTCCAACTGGTTTCTTCTCATCCCTGGGCTCCAACACCGCCAGTTGTTGCCTGGAAGTGCTGTTAGCACAGTCAACACTTGCTCCTGTGTTACTGGGGTTCATTTAATGTCAGCTGTTCCCCTGCTGTGTGAACGGCAAAACAGTCCTGCTGCCTCCACCCTGTTGTCTTCTCATCCCTGGGCTCCAACACCGCCAGTTGTTGCCTGGAAGTGCTGTTAGCACAGTCAACACTTGCTCCTGTGTTACTGGGGTTCATAATTTGTCAGCTGTTCCCCTGCTGTGTGAATGGCAAAAAGTCCTGCTGCCTCCACCCTGTTGTCTTCTCATCCTGGGCTCCAACACCGCCAGTTGTTGCCTGGAAGTGCTGTTAGCACAGTCAACACTTGCTCCTGTGTTACTGGGGTTCAGTAATGTCAGCTGTTCCCCTGCTGTGTGAACGGCAAAAAGTCCTGCTGCCTCCAACCGGTTCTCTTCTCATCCCTGGGCTCCAACACCGACAGTTGTTGCTCAGAAGTGCTGTTAGCACAGTCAACACTTGCTCCTGTGTTACTGGGGTTCAGTAATGTCAGCTGTTCCCCTGCTGTGTGAACGGCAAAAAGTCCTGCTGCCTCCACCCTGTTGTCTTCTCATCCCTGGGCTCCAACACCACCAGTTGTTGCCTGGAAGTGCTGTTAGCACAGTCAACACTTGCTC
Organism: Oophaga sylvatica; assembly: GCA_033576555.1. Taxonomy (NCBI): domain Eukaryota; kingdom Metazoa; phylum Chordata; class Amphibia; order Anura; family Dendrobatidae; genus Oophaga; species Oophaga sylvatica. Next base: position 230,572,740 of record JARQOD010000003.1, on the reverse strand, counting down.
CTGTGTTACTGAGGTTCAGTAATGTCAGCTGTTCCCCTGCTGTGTGAACAGCAAAAAGTCCTGCTGCCTCCAACCGGTTCTCTTCTCATCCCTGGGCTCCAACATCGACAGTTGTTGCTCGGAAGTGTCATTGGCACGGGTACTAACTCCTGCCCAGACTGGTTACAGCACGCCATCTGTTTCCTGTCAGTGTAAACGTCACTTAGCCTCCAATAAGTTGTCCTGTCGTGTTGCGGTCGGGTTACCCGACTCTATGGTGCCTGGAGTTTAGGTGCTTCCTATGTGTGGTGCGGGATATGCAAATAAAGGCTGTTTCCGTTGTGACAATAGGACAATCACCCACTGTAGTACTGTGGGATTCGGTAACTGCGGCCGGCTCGCGGCCTGTCAACTTAAATTTCCATGGGTACCTTCTGCTACCCGTCCGGGTTCCAGTACCGTCAGCTGGTTCTCCGCAGTGCCTTTGGCCTAGGTGCCTCCATCTCGGTATCCGAGTTCCAGCAACGTCTGCTGGTCCTTGGTAGTGCTTTGGAGCACAGGTACCTCCTGCTTAGTAACCGTGTCCCAGTAACGTCAGCTGGTCCTCGGTTGTGCCATTGGCTCTTTTCCTTCTGCTGCCCCTCCAGGTTCCAGCACAGTCAGCTGGTCCTCGTTACTTGCATTGGCTCTTGTACCTTCTGCTACCCGTCCGGGTTCCAGTACCATCAACTGGTTCTCCGCAGTGCCTTTGGCCTAGGTGCCTCCATCTCGGTATCCGAGTTCCAGCAATGTCTGCTGGTCCTTGGTAGTGCTTTGGAGCACAGGTACCTCCTGCTTAGTAACCGTGTCCCAGTAACATCAGCTGGTACAAGGTTGTGCTACAAATACAAGATACAGAACAAGAGACACAAGAACAATAAGCAGAAGATCTAAAAGCAGAAGAACATGAAGTATAAGACCAAAATGAAGAGCAAAATATATGCTCTAAATTATAAGCAGAAGAAGACTAAGCAGTGTATGGGGGTGAGTCCGTTCCTCCTCGTGGTGCCCCTGGTAAATGCCTGATGCTGCAGGCTAAACTGAACACGGACAAATACTGTTGTAATTTAAATCTTTTGTGGCAGCAAGAACGGAACGATGAAAAAATCATACTTTTACAGATTACAAGTACAGGAATCTCTGTCACAAATAAGAATATGATGAAGAAGATGAAGGACTATAATATGAAGAAGAATAATAGTTTAAAAAGAACAATATGAGTAATGTTAACAAAAAGATGAAAAGCAATAAGTTTTAGAAGAAGATAAAGAAGGTGAAGATGAAGAATAATTTGATGACAAAGATGATGCTGCTGAAGATTATGAAGGAGAAAGTGTGGCAAAAGTTAAAAAGGTGAAGAGCATGGAAGTTGTGAAACATACATATTTGCCAAAATAGAAAAAAGGTTAACAACATTGTCAATTTCTTCGTCAATCCGAACGTATTTCCTAAAAAAAAAAATTAATGCTATTCCATTGGATTGGGTTAAACATCTATGCCTTTAATGTCTCCTCAACCTCCCCCAATACATTCTACATTACTCTTTGTTGTTTTCCTTCATGTACAATTAACCTACAAGGCAAGAATGGTGTTTTTTTAATTTCGATATTTTGTTCCCATACTTACATTGGACTTCCGGTATCGGTATCGGGTATCGCTGATATTTTTTGGGTATCGGCGATACCATTCCGATTCCGATACTTTTGGATATCGGAAAGTATCGCTCAACTCTAGTTATAACACTGATCAACACAAAAAAAATTAACATCAAAGGTAATATGTCTGTTTTATGGAGTTTGATGTGCTGATTCCAAAAATATGCTTAGTTTTGCTCTATCACATAAAGTTTTTGAGATAGAAGTATTTTTGTTATTATTGTATGTTATTTCTGCATTTTCAACGTATGTGGTTTTTCCTATGTTCCCATTTCTTTGCTTGTCTTACTTAATTGTGAAATTTCTTACAGGGACAACATCACTAAAGGTTTTAGTGAGTTTTATTGGAAGGAGTATTGTCAGTGAAGTGAACCAATGACTGCTTCTCGGAAAGTCACATTTTATGGCGAGGAGCTAACTTTTTGAGGCAGTAAGATTTGAGTCAGTCAGAAAATGATGGTGATGGCAGCAAGGACTGGTATATGAGACTGCCGTGAAGCGGGTTCCCAGAGTCGCTGCTGGAGGAGGCAGGAGTGAGGTGATGCTGCAGGCCGCAGGCTGGGATGAGGGGGTGTTCAGATGTGTGGCGCGCTGCTGCGGGTGTCCGGTGTTGATGCAGGTGTCCGGCGCTGCAGGGCTGTCCGACGATGCTGCCCGGTGCTCTTGCAGGCGTATCCGGAGCTGCGGGTGCCCAGTGGTGCTACTGAGGTGTCCGGGGCTGCAGGCTTGTACAGCGGTGCTTCCCAGTGCTCCTGCAGGTGCCCGGCGATGCTGCTGGTGTCTCCAGTGTCCGTGGAAGGCTCTGCCAACAGTTTGCAAAAGGCCAAAGCCTCCTCAGTTCCGTGGTTTCCTGTGCGGTGTACTCTGGGAAAATGGCCGCCGGGGCGGCGCATGCGCAGATGGAGATCTCAGCACCAAGATCTCGGGAGATGAGATTTCAGCGCTGATTTACTGCAACTGTTACTCAACATTGATGTTCAATCTTTTTTTTCCACTGATGCCATCCGTTATATTCCTCTAGACCAGTGTTTCTCAACTCCAGTCCTCAGGACCCACCAACAGGTCATGTTTTCAGGATTTCCTTAGTATTGCTCAAGCATTAATTCCATCACCTTTGCAATACTAAGGAAATCCTGAAAACATGACCTGTTGGTGGGCCCTGTGGACTGGAGTTGAGAAACACTGCCCTAGACCTTAATACAATTTTTTTTTTTACAAAAACTATGTTAGAGAAATTTCAAGCCATGAAAGCTGAACAGACTTTCTTGAAAATATTTACCCTTCAATAGCAACTAATATAGTATTGTTGATTCCTGTTTTTTCCATGCTTAGTAGTTCAGGTGGTGGCTCAGTTCTGTAATTGACAGCTTCAGCATTCATACATGAAGGCTTCTACAATTGAATAGCACTGCCGAATGGAATTTTAAGCATAGTAAAAGCATGGATTTTCATTTCTACATTACAAGCTACACTGAATATTTTCTTGAAGGCCATTTTAGATGTTATAATCCATGCTAAAAAAGGTTTAGTTATTTCATTGAAAATGTACTTGCAGGATCTGGCCAGGGATCATAGCTGGAGATCAGACTATTCTGGCTTCTCCCTCGGCCACCTTCTCCCAGCACCACTGCAGGTGATTGACGGGTCTCTCCCTACGTCACATGAGTGATAGATCTGTCACCTCTAACAGCATTGGAAATAGCCAGCCAGTTCTTCAAAGTGTAATTTCTCTGCAATTGTGCAGCTGCGATTCATGCTGCCTGCAGTTTTGCCTGCATGAATTACCTGACAGGTTTCCTTTAATGATTTTTGTTAGAAAGACAGCATTTTCATTTGTTGCAGTAATTTACAGTAACCTTTATACAATGTAACACAAAGAGGAAGCAAAACATATGTTATACTTATGTTGAACTTTATTCTAGCTATTTATGAGAATCAAAATTACAATGATAGTTATTAAAATGCGGAACAAAATACCATTTCAGTTCTGTAGAAAGCAATTCTCAGTGCAAGAGCAGTTTATTAAATATCTATAAACCTAAGGAGGATTTTGAATACAATTTCAACATTTATACCAAATTCTTTGTGCATCCACTGGAGAATAAATGTGCTCTTTACACAGGAAAGCTCAGCTTTTAAAGTGCTTTTCTCTCTAGGAGAAATCTATCAACAGAAATAGATTCTGAAAATTCTGAAACATACTAGTTTCTGATTTACTTCCATGTGTGTTAATGGCTTTATCAATAGTTAACAACTTATTAGTATTTTTTCTAGGTCTACTTTCAAAGTGAAATCCCCCTGATGACTATATTGGGCACTGTATGTCCCTTGCCTAGGGTGGCAGGTTGTGGAGAGCGTCACCAGCCACTACAAAACCTTTTTATTTTTAGGTACTGAACTTCTGACATCTTTTGTGTAGTTGGAGTCTGCAACTGCAAGGTAGGTATCTGTCAGATGCAGAGTATCGCAGTTGGATTGCGGGTAAAAGCAGTAATTTGCAGAGAGAAAGGGAGAGACAGAAAATCCCTATTGTCTGCATTACCAAGTTTGATCTGCACTGATTGTCAGGGAGCTGAAAGAGAAAAATTTTATTGTGACACAAATTTCCCTTCAAAATCTATGTGATTTGCAGAATTTGAATCTCGGCATTTCTGCTCATTTTTATTAAAATTTCATCCATTTTCATGCTACTAAAATTTGCTTTATTACTATTATGCTTTTGCTTATATAGCGTTATCTTATTCATCAGCACATTACAGACATTATCATCACTGTCTCCAATGGGTCTCAAAATCTAAATTCCCTATCAGTATGTCTTTAGAGTGTGGGAGCAAACAGGAGTACCCGGAGGAAACCCACGCTTTAGATTTTTTGTTTGCAAGTGTGAACATAAAATCCATAATATATCTGCCACGTGTGAACATACCTTTGTAAATTGAACACATGTCAAATGTACAGTTCATAATAATTTTTCTCACTGCCTACATTTTTGCACTTCTTTGGATGTTGGTAACATTATTTTTCTGTATGCTCTAACAGTTCTTGGTCTTTTGGCTGAGGATACGGAGCTCTTGTTTCCCAGGGGACCTCTACTGTCTGTGACCGATGCCAAGGAGCTACACTATACATAACAACATAGCATTATATAGGATAATACTAGTCTTGCAAAAATATCATGCTTTTCGATGTCACTTTCAGGTATCAAACTGTACCTGTGAATAATGATGGAGTCAGTGGTGGCCTCGTAAATTTAATGCAGTCAGTGCTTGTATCAAGTTTTTGCGCAGTAGCAGCTGAAGCCAAGGTCACTATACCTCACTTAACTGTGCTCACACAAAAGGCGACTGGAGCTTGATTGCCAGCACAAATTGCACGACTACACTGTATGCAGAACTATTAGGCAAGTGAATATTTTTGCCATATCTTCAATTTTATGCAGATTTTCCAACTCTAAGCTCTATAAAATTGAATGCTTAGTGGATTTAGCAGTTCAGGTGATGTGTATTTGTGTAATGAGGGAGGGTAAGGCCTAAGGATATCATCACCCATTATCAAGGTGTGCAAAATTATTAGGCAGCTTGTTTTTTTCAGGTAAAATGGGCCAAGAAGAGATTTACCTGACCCTGGAAAGTCAGATATTGTTTACAGTCTTAAAGAGGGATGCAGTACTACTGAAATTGCCCAAATATTGCCGTGTGATTGTGGAACCATAATCGTCAACATAATAGTCAACAGGATAACAAAAAACGTTTGAGAAAAACAGGTGCAGATTAACTGTCAAAGATTTGAGAGGAATCACATGTGAAGAAACCAGGAAGCCATTATCTTCCAGTGCTGTCATATTCCAGAAATACCTCGAATGGAGGACCCAGAAGTGCAAGGTGTTCAGTGCTCAGAGAGACACGGCTAAGGTAAGGGAGGCCAAAACCCATGCACCATTGAATAAGACACAGAAATGTAAACAACAATAATGGACCAAGAAATATCTGAAGAAGACAGATTTTTCAAAGGTCTTATGGACTGATTAGAAGAGAGTAATTCTTGACACACTAGATGATGGGAGCAGGGCTGGATCAGTAACAAGCACAGAAATCTACTTATCTTTGTGACCCAACACACACTTTGCCTTGCTTGATAATCTTCAGCTCTTCACCTCCTGGATTAATTCATCCATTGCAGTAAACTAATATTCTGTGGTTGGCCAAAAAATATTTGAAGACAGATTTTTCAAAGGATTTAGGGATTAATGAAATAATTGACTCTTGACTGACCAGAAGAATGAGTTTATGGTTATATCAGTAACAGACATAGACTTCCACTTTGACTCAGATGCTTTTAAGGAAGAGGTGAGATATTACTATGGGCTGGTATTATTAACCCCTTAACGACCGCCGATACGCCTTTTAACGGCAGTAGTTAAGGGTACTTAAACCACAGCGCCGTTAATTCACGGTGCTGTGTAGAAAGCATATAGCGCCCCCTAGAGTCGGATTTTCTCTGGGGTCTCGGCTACTGAGAGTAGCCGAGATCCCAGAGAACATGATTCGGGTCGGTTTTTACCGAACTCGCTTTTGCGATCGCTGTTATTAACCATTAACGGCGACCGCAAAAAAAGAAAAAAGCCGCAATTCTCCAATTAATTTCTCTCTCCTCTGATGTGTCCCTCCCTGTCCTCCCATGGCTCCCGGAGCTGCTTGCTCTTCTCCTTGCAAAGAAAATGGCGGGCGCATGCGCAGTGTGCCCACGAGTCAGATTTTCTCCGGGGTCTCGACTACCAGGGGTAGCCGAGACCCCAGAGAACATAATTCGGGTACCCCGCTTTTGCTATCGCCATTATTAACAATATAACGGCGATCGCAAAAAAAAACAGTAATTCTGTAATTAATTTCTCTCCCCTCTGAAGTGATCACACATCAGAGGGGAGAGAAATAGGGGACCCGACCCCCCTGGTACCTCCCGGTGTCCCCATGTCCTCCCATGGCTCCTGCAGTTTCTGGTCTTCATCCTGCAAAGAAAATGGCGGGTGCACCCGCCGAATCTGCCAGCCGGCAGATTCATTCAATCATTCATTCAGTGCAGGACATTTTGATCACTGTGATAAATGCTATCACAGTGATCAAAATAAAAGAATAGTAAATAAAAACCCCCTTTATCACTCCCTTAGTTAGGGACATATAATAAAATAAAGAAAATATATTTATTTTCATTTTTCCATTAGGGTTAGGGTTATAATTAGGGTTAGGGTTATAATTAGGGTTAGGGTTGCAATTAGGGTTAGGATTAGGGTTAAGGTTACAATTAGGGTAAGGGTTACAATTAGGATAAGGGTTACAATTAGGGTTAGGGTTACAATTAGGGTTGGAATTAGGGTTGGGATTAGGGTTAGGATTAGGGTTAGGATTGGGATTAGGTTTAGGGTTTGGATTAGGGTTAGGGGTGTGTTGGGGTTAGGGTTGGAGCTAAAATTGAGGGGTTTCCACTATTTAGGCACATCAAGGGGTCTCCAAACATGACATGGCGTTCAAAAAGTCAAATGGTGCTCCCTCCCTTGCGAGCCCTGCCGTGTGCCCAAACAGTGGTTTACCCCAACATATGGGGTATCAGCGTACTCAGTACAAGTTGCGCACCAATTTTGGCATTATAATTTCTGCTGTTATCCTTGGGAAAGTAAAAAAATAGCTGGCTAAAAGTCATTTTTGAGGAAAAAAATGATTTTTTATTTTCACGGCTCTTTGTTATAAACTTCTGTGAAGCACTTGGAGGTTCAAAGTGCTCACCACACATCTAGATAAGTTCCTTATGGGGTCTAGTTTCCAAAATGGGGTCACTTGTTGTTGGTTTCCACTGTTTAGGCACATCAGGGGCTCTCCAAACAAGACATGGCGTGCAGCCAATTCAGTATTGAAAAAGTCAGACGGCGCTCCTTCCCTTGCGACCTCTGCCATGGGCCCAAAAAGTGGTTTACCACCACATATGGGGTATCGGCATATTCAGGAGAAATTGGACAACAAATTCTGTGGTTCATTTTCTCTTTTAACACTTGTGAAAATAAAAAAAATGGTTCTGAAGTAAATTTTTTTCAAAAACAGTTAAATGTTAATTTTTTCCTTCCACATTGGTTCAGTTCCTGTGAAGCACATAAAGGGTTAATAAACTTCTTGAATGTGGTTTTGAGCACCTTGAGGGGTGCAGTTTTTAGAATGGTGTCACTTTTGGGTATTTTCTATCATATAGACCCCTCAAAGTGACTTCAAATGTGATGTGGTCCCTAAAGAAAAAAATGGTGTAAAATTGAGAAATCGCTGGTCAACTTTTAACCCTTATAACTTTGTTACAAAAAAAAATGTTGTTTCCAAAATTGTGCTGATGTAAAGTAGAGATATGGGAAATGTTATTTATTAGGAAATTTGTGTGATATATCTCTCTGATTTAAGGGCATAAAAATTTAAAGTTTGAAAATTGCTAGACTTTCAAAATTTTCGCCATATTTCAATATTTTTCATAAATAAATGCAAGTCATATTAAATTTTTTTTTACCACTAACGTGAAGTACAATATGCAATGAAAAAATAATCTCAGAATCAGAAGGATATGTTAAAGCGTTACAGAGTTATAACCTCATAAAGTGACAGTGGTCAGAATTGTAAAAATTGGCCCAGTTATTAAGCTGCAAATTGGCTCTGTCACTAAGGGGTTAAATATCAGCTCAAAATCAACCCCTAAACCTACTGTCAGCTTTTATAAGTGGAAAAAGGAAATAGGAAAAAAATCTACCTCTTTAAAAAAAAATACCTTTCACTTTTATGCACAACATTGCTCTGTTGCATGCATCAAAGTACTCCACGGCTTGGCTAGCCAGAGCAGGCATTAAAGATGAAAAAATAATGACATAATACTCTTCCTCACCTGATCTAAACCTTATTGCAAACTTGTGGATCCTTCTAAAATGAGAGTTTTTCAGTGAAGCAAAACAGTACACCTCTCTGAACAGTGTCTGAACAGCGAGCAGTCAGCTCACTGTTCCATGAATAGCTTCCTTTATTTATTTTTTACATAATTCCACAATTAATGGGGGGACATAATACTGTGTAAGGGGGCAGTGTAGGGATATCATTCTGTATGGAGCATATTTAGGAATATATAACTGTGTTAGCTGGCTGTGTGGTGACATAATACGGTGTAAAGGCCTGTTCAGGACATAATACTGTACAAGGGGGATGAGTAGCAACATCATTTTGCATGGGGGATGCGTGGGGACACAATATTTTGCAAGAAAGCTTAGTGAGGACATAATACCATGTAAAAGGGTTGTGTGGGGACATAATACCATGTAAAAGGGTTGTGTGGGGACATAATACCATGTAAGGGAGCTTTGTGTGGACATAATACTGTGTAAGGAGGCTGTGTGAGACAATACTGTTAAAGTCAACGTATAGCAAACTAACTTACATTCTCATTTTTTTCCTTTCTAATTCCCTTAACCTTCTGGCTCTTATAGAAACCTGGATCCAGCTTCAGACACCACTGTCACTGCTGCCCCCTCGTTTGGTGTTCTGAAATTATAGCATACCGCCAAACCTGAGAACAGACAAGGTGTAGGCTTTGGTCTGCTCCTTTCATCACAATGTGCTTTCCAGGTTATCTCCCCAGTACCTTCACTTTTGTTTCCTTCCTTTGAAGTCCACACTGTTAGACTCTTCAAACCCTTCTCCCAGCGATTGACAGATGTGTATCACCCTCTTAGCCCCTCCCATCAGTTCTTGGATCACTTCCAACAACCATGGACTTGGCTTCCTCACTTTCTATCCTGTGACATTTCCACTCTCATCATGGCAGACAATAATATTCCCATTGATGATCCCCTCTCCCTCTCCCAATCTGCATCTCATCTACTTTCTCTAACCTCATCATTCAGTCTCTCACAGTTTACTAGCTCTCCTACTCATAAAGAATGGAATGCTCTGAACTTGGTCTTCTCCCGGCTCTGCTCAGTGCATGACTCTGACCAAACAGTTCTTTCCTGCTGTGTCAAGAACTGTCTACTCACTCAGGACACCCCCACTTACCACACTTATAGGAATACAAGTACTATTAATACCCAGCAGCTTACGGACAATCTACACTCATCTTTAGCTCCCATCTCCTCCCACTATTATTAAACTACAATAATACAATGCAAAGTGCCCTGGATGAAGAAGCACCTGCTACACACAGAAAGACAGACGATGGCAACACTGGCAAATAATGCAAACGCATTTTCTTCAGCATTGCTCAAGGTGCGCTGAGCATCAGTGGAGAAAATCACTTTTAGCAGAGAATGTCATGCACTAAAAGTTCACACACAGATGTCCTTGGGAAAGCCGGCAATTCATGTGCCGTGTACAATAAAATCACAGCGTGACAGGTTAGAATTGAACACATAGAGTAGATATACACACATAGAATAGACAGATATATAGATGTCAGTGATGCACACACACACACATATATACTGTATATATGTGTTTATATTAGATAGATAGATAGATAATGATAAGATAGATAGATAGATAGATAGATAGATAGAAGAAAAGTCGGCAATTCAGGAGCAACGTACTGTGAAATCTCAGCAGGAACCAACAGCATAAAATAGATGGATTATATAGAGTATATACACATAGAATAGGTAGATATATAGCTGTCAGTGACGCAAACAATTAGTACAGTGTGTGTTCTTCTTACTGTAGATATTATGTTTCAGAAAAAAATGACGTGGACTTCCGTGTAATTTTCTTAATCCCTTTATTCCATCCGACATACTATTCCATCCATGTGACCCTGGACCTAATTCCCATGGACGGAATAGTACATCATGGGCGATCAGCTGCGCTCCCGGGGGGAGCACAGCTGATCGCGGCCGGGTGTCAGCTGTTTATCACAGCTGACACCCAGCACTATGTGTCAGAAGCAGTCACAGACCGCTCCCGGCACATTAACCCCTGGCACACCGCGGTCAAACATGATCGCGGTGTACCGGGGGCACAGGGGAGGATGCACAGGGAGGGGGCTCCCTGTGCGCTCCCCTGAGACCCTCAGAGCAGCGCGATGTGTCGCGCTATTCCGAGGGTCCATCCTCCCTCCAGGTCCCCGGTTCCAAGATGGCGCCAGGGTCCTGCAGGGAGGCGGCTTCCTCAGCGCCTGCTGAGAGCAGGCGCTGAGGAAGCCTGCAGCGATGCAGGGCGATCGCTGGTGTGACAGAGTGCTGTGCACACTGTCACACCAGCGATCTGATAAAATACTGTGATGTCCCACCCTGGGACAAAGTAAAAAAGGAAAAAAAATAAAAATAAAAAGTGGTAAAAAAAATCATAAAAAAAAAAAAATATTCCCCAATAAATTCATTTCTTCCTGTAAATAAATAAAACAAAACAATAAAAGTACACATATTTGGTATCGCCGCGTCCATAACGACCCCCCCTATAAAACTGTCCTACTAGTTAACCCCTTTAGTGAACCCCTTAAAAAAAAAAAAAAAATAAGCAAAAAATCAATGCTTTATCATCATACTGCCGAACAAAAAGTGGAATAACACACGATCAAAAAGACCGATATAAATAAACATGGTACCGCTGAAAACGTCATCTTGTCCCGCAAAAAACGAGCCATAAAACAGCATCATCAGCAAAAAAATAAAAAAGTTATAGCTCGCAGAATAAAGCGATGCAAAATAATAATTTTTTTATATAAAATTGTTTTTATTCTATAAAAGCGCCAAAACATAAAAAAATGACATAAATGAGGTATCGTCGTAATCGTACTGACCCGAAGAATAAAACTGCTTTATCAATTTTACCACACACGGAACGGTATAAATGCCTCCCCCAAAAGAAATTCATGAATTGCTGATTTTTGTTCATTCTAACCTCCCAAAAATCAAAATAAAAAGCGATCAAAAAATGTCACGTGGTCATAAAGTGGTACCAATAAAAAGTCACCTCGTCCCGCAAAAAATAAGACTTCACTTGACTATGTGGGCCAAAATATGCAAAAATTATAGCTCTCAAAATGTGGTGATGCAAAAAACTATTTTTTGCAATAAAAAGCGTCTTTTAGCGTGACAGCTGCCAATCATAAAAACCCGCTATAAATAGTAAATCAAACCCCCCTTTATCACTCCCTTAGTTAGGGAAAAATAATAAAATTAAAAAAATGTATTTATTTCCATTTTCCCATTAGGGTTAGGGTTGCGGCTAAAGTTAGGGTTAGGGTTGGCGCTAACATTAGGGCTAGGGTTGGGATTAGGGTTAGGGGTGTGTTAGGGTTAGGTTTGTGGTTAGGGTTGGGACTAGGGTTGGGGGTGTGTTGGGGTTAGGGTTGGAGTTAGAATTGGGGGGGTTTCTGCTGTTTAGGCATATCAGGGGCTCTCCAAATGTGACATGGCGTCTGATCTCAATTCCAGCCAATTCTGTTTGAAAAAGTCAAACGGTGCTCCTTCACTTCTGAGCTCTGCCATGCGCCCAAACAGTAGTTTACCCCCGCATATGGGGTATCAGCGTACTCTGGACCACAAGATTTATTGTGCAATTTGTCCTATTTCTTCCGTTACCCTTGGGAAAATAAAAAACTGGGGGCGACAAAATCATTTTTGTAAAAAAAATGATTTTTTTGTTTTTACGGCTGTATGTTATAAAACTTCTGTGAAGCTCTTGGGGCTTCATAGCGCTCACCACACTTCTAGATAAGTTCCTTGTGGGGCCTATTTTCCAAAATGGGGTCACTTGTGGGGGTTTAAACTGTTTAGGCGCATCAGGGGCTCTCCAAATTCGACATGACGCCCCCAGACCATTCCATCAAAGTCTGCAATCAAAAACGTCACTACTTCCCTTCCGAGCCCAGACGTGCACCCATACAGTAGTTTCCTCCCACATGTTGGGTATCAGCGTACTCAGGACAAATTGGACAACTTTTAGGGTCCAATTTCTCCTGTTACCCTTGGGAAAATAAAATATTGGGGGCGAAAAAATCATTTTTGTAAAAAAAAAGATTTTTTATTTTTACAGCTGTACGTTATAAACTTCTGTGAAGCACTTCGGGGTTCAAAGTGCTCAACACACTTCTAGATAAGTTCCTTGTGGGGTCTATTTTCCAAAATGGGGTCACTTGTGGGGGTTTCCACTGTTTAGGCACATCAGGGACTCTCCAAATACGACATGACACCCCCAGACCATTCCATCAAAGTCTGCAATCCAAAACGTCACTACTTCCCTTCCGAGCCCAGACGTGCACCCATACAGTAGTTTTCTCCCACATATTGGGTATCAGCATACTCAGGACAAATTGGACAACAAATTTTGGGGTCCAATTTCTCCTGTTACCCTTGTGAAAATAAAATATTGGGGGCGAAAATATCATTTTTGTAAAAAAAAAAGGATTTTTTATTTTTACGGCTGTACGTTATAAACTTCTGTGAAGCACTTCGGGGTTCAAAGTGCTCACCACACATCTAGATAAGTTCCTTGTGGGGTCTATTTTCCAAAATGGGGTCACTTGTGGGGGTTTCCACTGTTAAGGCGCATCAGGGGCTCTCCAAATGCGACATGACGCCCCCAGACCATTCCATCAAAGTTTGCAATATAAAACATCACTACTTCCCTTCCGAGCCCCGATGTGCGCTCAAACAGTAGTTTACTCCCACATATTGGGTATCAGCGTACTCAGGACAAATTGGACAACAACTTTTGGGGTCCAATTTCTCCTGTTACCCTTGTGAAAATAAAATATTGGGGGTGAAAAAATAATTTTTGTTAAAAAAAAAGGATTTTTTATTTTACGGCTGTACTTTATAAACTTCTGTGAAGCACTTTGGGGTTCAAAGTGCTCACCACACATCTAGATAAGTTCCTTGAGGGGTCTAGTTTCCAAAATGGTGTCATTTGTGGGGGTTTCCACTGTTTAGGCAGATCAGGAGCTCTCCAAACACGACATGGCATCCAGCCAATTCTGCGTTGAAAAAGTCAAACGGCGTTCCTTCCCTTCCAAACTCTGCCATGCACCCAAACAGTGGTTTACCCCCACATATGGGGTATCAGCGTATTCAGGACAAATTGCACAATAACTTTTGGAGTCTTGTTGCCCTTGGGAAAATAAAAATTGGGGTGAAAAGATCAATTTTGTGGAAAAAATATGATTTTTTAATTTTACGGCTCTACGTTATAAACTTGTGTGAAGCACTTGGGGGTTTAAATTGCTCACCAAAGATCTAGATAAGTTCCTTAGGGGGTCTAGTTTCCCAAATGGGGTCACTTGTGGGGGGTTTCCACTGTTTAGGCACATCAGGGGCTCTCCAAATGCAACATGGCGTCCAATCTCAATTCCAGCCAATTTTGGTTGGAAAAAGTCAAATGGTGCTCCTTCCATTCCGAGCTCTGCCATGCGCCCAAACAGTGGTTCCCCCCCACATATGGGGTATCAGCGTACTCAGGACAAATTGGACGACAACTTTTGTGGTCCAATTTCTCCTGTTACCTATGGGAAAATAAAAAATTAGTGACTAAAAGATAATTTTTGTGGGAAAAAAATAGGATTTTTTATTTTCATGCCCGGGCATTATAAACTTGTGTGAAGCACTTGGGGGTTCAAAGTGCTCACCACAGATCTAGATAAGTTCCTTAGGGGGTCTAGCTTCCAAAATGGGGTCACTCGTGGGGAGTTTCCACTGTTTAGGCTCATCTGGGGCACTACAAACAGAACATGACCCCCATCAATGTTTGCATTCCAAAATATTACTGCTTCCTTTACAAGCCCTGCCGTGCGCCCAAACAGTATCCCCCCCACATATGGGGTATCAACGTACTCAGGACAAATTGGACAACAACTTTTGGGGTCCAACTTCCTTGGGAAAAATCAAAAATTTGGGACTAAAAAAATCATTTTTGTGGAAAATTGTTTTTTTTTTTTTCACACCCAGGCATTATAAACTTTTGTGAAACACTTTGGGGTTCAAAGTGCTCACAACAGATCTAGATAAGTTCCTTAGGGGTCTAGTTTCCAAAATGGTGTCACTTGTTTGGGATTTCCACTGTTTAGGCGTATCAGGGGCTCTCCAAACACGACATGGCGTCCAATCTCAACTCCAGCCAATTTTAGTTTGAAAAAGTCAAACGGCGCTCCTTCCCTTACGAGCTCTGCCGTGTGCCCAAACAGTGGTTTTCCCCCACATATGGGGTATTGGCGTACTCAGGAGAAATTGCACAATAACTTTATCTGCCCATTTTCTCCTTTTACCCTTGTGAAAATAAAAAAAGTTTGTTAAATTTCATTTTTGTGGCTAAAAAGTTAAATATAAATTTTTTCCTTCCACGTTGCTTCAGCTCCTGTGAAGCACCTGAAGGGTTATTAAACTTCTTGAATGTGGTTTTGAGTACATTGAGGGGTGCAGTTTTTAGAATGGTGTCACTTTTGGGTATTTTCTGCTATATAGACCCGTCAAAGTGACTTCAAATGTGAGGTGGTCCCTAAAAAAATGGCTTTGCAAATTTTGTTGCAAAAATGAGAAATCACTGGTCAACTTTTAACCCTTATAATTTCCTAACAAAAAAAAATTTTGGTTACAAAATTATGCTGATGTAAAGTAGACATGTGGGAAATGTTATTTCTTAACTATTTTGTGTGACATATTTCTCTGTTTTAAGGGAAAAAAATTCAAATTTTGAAAATTGCAAAATTTTCAAAATTTTTGCCATATTTGCGTTTTTTTCAAAAATAAACGTAAGGTATATCGAATAAATTTTACCACTAACGTGAAGTACAATATGTCACGAGAAAACAATCTCAGAATCGCGAAGATCCGTTGAAGCGTTCCAGAGTTATAACCTCATAAAGAGACAGTGGTCAGAATTGTAAAAATTGGCCCGGTCATTAACGTGCAAACCACCCTTGGGGGTGAAGGGGTTAACCAGCAGAGGGAAAGCCAACAGCTGGAGGCTGATGTTTACAGTCTTGGAAGGGGGTAATACCCATGGAGCTTCCAAGGCTATTAATTTCAGCTCACACCTGTAGACTTAGCCTTTACTGGCTATTAAAATGGGGGACCCCCCTGAAAAAATGATGTAGGGTCCCCTATAATTAATAACAAGCAAAAGCTATGCACACAGCTGCAGGCTGAAATTAGTAGCCTCAGAAGTGGCCAGAAAAGGCGCCTCTCCAAGATGTGCCAATTCTGGCACTTAGCATCGCTCTTCCCACTTGCCCTCTAGCGGTGGCAAGTGAAGTGTAATACATGATCCCACAGGTTACCATAAGTATGAGCTCCATTACTTGTTGAGTATACCATGAGCAAGGAATGAAGACAATATGACAGACGTGCCACTCATGCGCTGCCGATGATGAATTCACAGTATATCCAAAGGGATATGTTGAATGATTTATTGAATAGGTTTACAGAGTCAACGCTTTTCAAGGTCTGCATCAGGGCCGGACTAGCCATCCGGTAATTCTGGAGAATGCCAGAAGGGCCTGTCTGATCAAGGGCTGCCTTGTCTGCTACGTTGTTAACAGAATCGGTGTTCTCAAGACACCCATACTGTTAAGAGTTGTGATGGAGCAGAAGGTCGCTGACTCCTTCACTTACCACAGCAGGCCACGGGTATCATTAAAAATATTGGTCTTGTAGTAAATCTTCCTTTCCTCCCTCCAGGGTAATATTAGTAATATATTCCATCTGGTTCTTGGGGAAGGGGACAACATGGGCCTGTGTGATTTCAAATACCAGGGCTGAATTTCAGCCCCAGTCCATACCTGGTCTGCATGACCTCTTCATCAGGACAAAGGTTTCTGTCCTGATGTAGAGGTCTTGCATGACCTCGAAATGTGTTGATTATTTAAACCTATTCAATAAATCATTCAACATATCCCATTGGATATACTGTGGATTCATCATCGGCAGCATACGGATGGCACCTCCGTCATGTTGTCTTCATCCAATTTGGTCCTTTTCAAGGCCAGTGTACTTGCAGCAGACATAAGATAATTATATATGCGAGGTACACGTTGCTTCATAGCAACCATACTAAGTGAGTGGATTCCCTTCCTTTACACCTCATTTTGTCTTGTGATTACATAAATTAAACTACAGTATAGATTTTTAACCCTTTCCGATATCGGGCGTAATAGTACGCCGATGTCGGAATCCCTTCCTTTGATGTGGGCTCCGATTCTGAGCCCACATCTTTCCTGGCACATGTCATTTGTTTTGTCGGCACTCACAGCAAGTGAGCAATTCTGCTACCTAAAGGCCATCTGATCATCGCCTGTTGTGAGCATGTTGGAAATGACTTCTGGGTTGGGGCTCCCTCTGGTGGTTGCTGAGGGTATTGAACCAGTGTTGAATAGTAGAAGTCCATCACCTGTGTGCGATGACTGGCAATCAGAAGAGACGGACTGGGCTGATATAAGTGAGCTGCCTTCCCATGATCCTCGCCGGTGATCAATTGATGTTTCCTGGTTCATTTGGAAGTCAGCTGGTATCTTGCCTTCGTCTGCTACATTCAGATAAGATATTTTCTGCTTGTTTCTATCGTTTTTGCTATTTCTATTTTTTGTCTGCACTTTTGTGGGAGGTTAGCCGGATTCCCCTCCAGGGGCCTGTGCTACATTCTGTTTTTCAGTAGCCACTGTTTATTTGTTCCATTGCTCTGTCCCTGCTATTTGAGTGGCTGCGGGTTAGCCGCTTGTTCACACCGGAGATCTGATTTAGCGAGTGGCGAGATCGTTTGATCTCAGCATTTTTGAAATCAGCAGTGTTGGAAGTTTTTCTAGGGTTTTGCTGGGTTGCAGATAGTATTCTGTCCTGTCCTGTCCTATCTAGGCAATGTTTGGCCCCAGTGTTTGCTCACTCTATTTTCTGCCTGCGTTTGTATTTCGTCTTGTCTAACCGCCATTATATGTGTGGGGGCTACCTATTCCTTTGGGGCTCTACTCCGGGGCAGTTAGCTTTCCTGTTTCTATCTTTAGGTGTAGCTAGCTTTCCGGCTATGCCGAGGCGTCTAGGTCACCGTAGGTACGTCCCACAGCTGCTTCTTGTTCTGCGGTTAGTTTAGGGATCTGCAACCCATTAGTTCCCAACCTCTCTGGTGTTCTGCTTTGGCTGTTTTTTGCTCCTGTCCTCCTCAGCTACCAATTCATAACAATCGCCTGTATGTAGCAGAGGCGATCAGACAAGAACATCTTCTAGTCTCCCATGCAGACTATTGAAACATGTCAAAAGTAAAAAAATGTTTTAAAAAATATTAAAAAAATAAAAAAATATAAAAGTTCAAATCATCCATTTCACCCCATTTAAAATAAAACAATAAAAAAATCAAACATGCACTTATTTGGTATCACCGTGTTCAGAATCACCCGATCTATCATATAAGAAAATAATTAACCCGATTGCTAAACGTCGTAACGAGAAAAAAGTCAAAATTCCAGAATTACTTTTTTTTGGTTGCCACAACATTGCATTAAAATGCAATAATGGGCGATCAAAAGATCGTATCTGCACCAAAATGGTATAAATAAAAATGTCAACTCGGCACGCAAAAAATAAGTCCTCAGCCAGCACGAGATCATGAAAAATGGAGACGCTACGGGTATCGGAAAATTTCACAATTTATTTTTTTTAACAAACTTTGGAATTTTTTTTCATCCCTTAAATAAAAAAGTACCTATACATGTTTAGTGTCTATGAACTCATACTGACCTGGAGAATCGTAATGGCAGGTGAGTTTTAGCATTTGTGTGGGATTGCACGTTTTTTGCAATTTCACCGTTCTAGGAATTTTTTCCCTTTTTCGAGTACACGACATGGTAAAACCAATGGTGTCATTCAAAAGTACAACTCGTCCCTCAAAAAATAAGCCCTCACATGGCCATTTTGACCAGAAAAAATAAAAAAGTTATGGCTCTGGGAAGAAGGTGTCACACTGTCTCTGCATACAGGAGGACCGGGGTCTAAGCTGACCCTAAGCTGGGGTCCTGACTAATCCCTCTACCTGGAGGTACTGTTGTTGGTACAGAGGTCCAGGCCGCCAGTGTAACCCTATCTCCTGTGAATCCCTGACCACTGTAATCTAGTCCTGAGAATGACCCTGATTACCACCACAGGGAACGGGAAGGTAACTGCCTACACACAGTATAAGACGAACGAGACAGTACAAGGGGTAAAATAAAAGACACCTTGCATACAAAACTACCGCTGCAGAGGGAACACCAACGGGTAAGGAGATAAATAATAAAGCGAGGAGAGGAGAAAACCACAACAGGTACTCTTAGCTTTAGATTTCTCAATATGATTCGCTCTGCTGGTCTGCATGAATGCTTTCACCGACACTTCCCTAGCAGACAGGCAGGTATTTGAAGGAATCCAATTATCGCAACATTAATTGCAGCTGAGCGAGGCTGGTCTTGTCCAGCACAGAGAGAGGGAGAATTAACTCTCTCACTGCCGAAAAACACCCAGCAGCAGAAACTCAGCTGTGAGAAGTCAGGGTGTGCAATCGCGACGATCTTCGCAGCGACACACCCGTGACAGAAGGGGAGCAAAAAATGAAAACGCAAAACCAAAAACACCTCTGGTTGTTAAGGGGTTAATGGCATGAATAAAAATAATTTTATAGTGTTTGAGTGTTCCAACTAGACATTAGGATCTATTTTCTTTAAATTTACCAAGTGCTGCTCTGACACGTCCATGAAGGGAATCATCTGTGGCTACTATACCTATGAGGGGTAAGCTGGCTTTTCCTTTTGAAGCTAGAACAGATTCCTCCAATCCAGCCTCCTCTGTATATACTATTCCCTGCATTTTACAGCTCTAAGGCTGTGTTTCCACCGTCAGGAAACACAGCGCATTTGACGGAGCGGAAATTCCGCTCCGTCTAAGCCCCGCCCCCTTTCTGACGCGCGTTCTTTCCGGAGGTATTCAGGACACCTCTGGAAAGAACGCAGGGCTCCATAGCCCTGTGCTAAATTCCGTTGCGGTGACGCAGCGTCGCCGCAATACGCTAGGACATGCTGCGGTCTGAAAAGACGCGCAGCATGTCCGGATACGCAGGTCTTCCGCCTGCGTGTTGTTACGCATAGTGGAGACGGGATTTCTTGAAATCCCCTCCACTATGCTGTAACATCTGGACGCTGCGTGTTTGGCGCTGCGCCAGCGCACAGCGCCAAACACGCAGCGTTTCCTGACCGTGGAAACTCACCCTAAGGGTCAGCCGGCCGGATTAGAGGTTTATGCTGTTACATCTGAGCATGACTACAGTGGCAGGAAAATAAAGATTGACTACGTATGCATAGCCACAGTGCCACAGGTCCTAGCTCCTAAAGGAAACCGATCAGCTTGATTTTACCTACTCTCCAAAACTGTTTATACATGCATATAACTCTTGTAAAGACTAGTCCTTCCTTACCTTTAGATAACCTCTGTTCAAGAAATCAATATGTAAATTAATTAGCACTCTGGATATGATGAAACACTTCCCATCCTAGTGCAGCCTTCTTCTGTATGAGTGACAGCTCCTTTTCTAGATTTCACACAGCAACAAAGGACCGGTTAGTTAGGCAAGAGAAGAAGGCTTCAGATGGGGATTAGAGCTGAGGAGAGAGAGGTTTGGAAAGTGTTTCTTCATGCCAAAAAGCACTTTAGGCTAATAAGCATATTGAGCCAATTTCTGAACTGGAATGGCCTGGTTAGAAAAAAATAATGATGGACTGCTCTTGGGAGTCCAGTGGAGATGGTGGCTTCGTGACCATACGACCTGCCTGATACAGGCTCTGGCACCAACTGCTCCCTTCACAACCTGGTCAGTCCTTTTATCTACTATATAATCGTCTAATTCTGTCTGTAAGGGAAATCCTGTGTCGCTGATTGGTCGTGCCCGGCCGGACGCGACCGCCCACCTCTCTGCTCAGCTGCCTCCGGATTGGATGTGGGTGGTGCTGGGGGAGTGGTGCAGGCACGTCCCTTGGATACACAACCGCGGCCTTAGCAACGTCACAGGGACTGTCACAGAACCTGTGTTAGATAGCAAATGGAGGGGAAAATTAGCAAATGGAGGGAAAATAATCATTGCGGCGTGATGGCATGATGTGTGTGGGGGGCAGTGGGTGCTGATGGTGGCCCTGCATAGTTCACTCATGTTTACTAAACAAGTTCTGTCAGCCACAGTGTGATGTAGTTCAGTCACGTTTACTGGACAAATTCTCTCAGTCACAGTGCGACATAGTTCACTTACGTTTACTGAACACGTTCTGTCAGTCACAGTGTGACGTACTTCTGTCCCAGAAAATCCTGTGTATTCATTGCATTGTTCTTAAATCTTCATAAATAAACTACATACATATTCTAGAATACCCGATGCATTAGAATTTTATTTTATAACTGAGACACAATTGTCACCTGACCCGGTATTGTCTTCAATCCCTATGAACATGCACTTCCACTCTCTGGGTTCCTACTACTATAAATATTTTTTTGCTTTCACATTCTCATTTGATCAGCAGATGGCAGTGTTCACTTTCAATTGCTCGTTTAGGCATTAACTGCACCATTCTTCTCTTTTGTCTACCTCCTTACATATATGGTCCTAAGAACTTACAGGCTGGTAGCTGCAAACTTTCTGCATGTTCTAGCAGCACAAAGTGGTCACATATTACCCATGCCTGTGATTCTCTAGTTTCCCTTGACATCACGTCTACAGAGCAACTTTTATTTTGCTGCTCTGCTATGTTGACGGGGCATCTCTAAAGATGTCATGCTGATTGAAATCCGGTTCCCAGCTGCCTAACTACGGTAAGTCGGCTGTCAGTTGTCATAATGCCTGCAGTGACATCCTGTTGACAGAGCAGCCCTGAAGAGGAAGGGCTGCTATGTTGACAAAAGATGAAATGAAGCAGCAGAATCACTGGCTAACTCGACAGAGATAGTCCCAGTGCATAATAGGCAGGTAGTTAGCAACTACCTGAATGTTAGTTCCTAGCGCCATACATAAAAATAATAAAAGTCCTGGATAATCACTTTGAAGGGAATCTGTCACCACACTTGACTAATATAAACTATTAATATGTGCATACATGTTACAGACTGCTGAAAAAAGTGCAACCCGTATGTTACGCTTCCCGAGTTCGGGGCGTCGGGACATGGAATAGCTTGACCACCAGACCATGACGACGTGGGGCATGCATCCCAGATGGTAAGGGAATTTGGACCCACTGGACCACAGAGGGGAACCTGGACCTACCCGGACCAGGGGAGGCCAGTGACCGGGGTCTGTGGCAGCTGAGCCTGTGGGCAAGATGGTGACATGCAGGACTAGATGGGTATGTTTCCAAGTTCAGGAAACAGTCCGGATTAGCTGCATGTTTGACACTGTGCGTTGGCGCAGCGTCAAACACGCAGCGTCCAGATGTTACAGCATAGTGGAGGGGATTTCAAGAAATCCCGTCTCCACTATGCTTCTAAACACGCAGGCGGAAGACCTGCGTTTCCGGACATGCGGCTTGTCTTTTTAGACCGCAGCATGTCCTATTCCCTTGCGGCGACGCTGCGTCGCCGCAAGGGAAATAACACAGGGCTGTGTAGCCCTGCGGTCATTCTGGATGTGTTCCGGATGTGTTCCATGAATACATCCGGAATGACCGCGCGTTCAGAAGGGGGCAGGGCTTTGGGCGGAGCGGACTTTCCGCTCCGTACAAAGCGCTGTGTTTCCTGAGCGTGGAAACACAGCCAATGACACCGCACAACTTAAGGTATGAAAAAACATAAAGTTTACTTAAACACAAATACAGTACATAAACATAACAATTCCAGGCTCCCGATTCTGCACATCAAGGAAGGGTACACGTCTCAGGATAACAGACAAAAGCAGGAGGACATCACGGGTTGATGCAGTCCAGGGTTATCTGGAACGGGCATAATAGGGCGGCCTCTCTCTTAGGTCTCAGGCGTAGCACAGGCTCAGCAGGAGAACATGAAACACTGACCTCAGACAGACGTCAGACAATGGCAGGGGTAATCATGGGTTGATGCAGTCCAGGGTCATCTGGCACAGACATACTAGGACGGCCTCTCTCTCAGGCCTCATGTGTAGCACAGGCTCAGCAGGAGAACATCAGACACCGACCCAGGACAGACGTCATCACAGGGTGGAACCGGCAGGACATCGGGACACAGGCAAGACACAGACAGCACAGGTCCAAGAACATCGGCATGGCAGCTCATGACTTCGGCTATTCAGATCCAGAACACACAGGCAGAGCCGTCTCCGGGAAACAAGGCTGGAGACTCCCCAGGAACGAGGAGGAGGAGTCCATCCTGGAACACAAATGGGACCGACTCTAGAACTCAAGCTGGGCCACCAGGATCACGGACTGGACATCTGGACACAGGCTGGACATTGGGACATCTGGACACAGACTGAATATCAGGACATCAGGACACAGGCTGGACATCAGGACATCTGGACACAGGTTGGACATCAGGACATCAGGACAAAGGCAGTACATCAGGACACAGGACACAAGCAGGACATCATGGACACCGGCAAGACATCGTAATACAGGCATGACCCTGGGACACCGGCAAGACACCAGGGACACCGGCAGGACATCAGGGACACCAGCAGGTCATCGGAATACAGGCATGACCTCAGGACATCGGCGTGGCAGCTAAGGTCATCAGCTGGGACATGGACTGCACAGAACTAGTAACAACAGCGTGGCAGCTCAGGTCATCGGCTAAGACATGTATGGCACAGGACCAGGAACACTGGCCTGGCAGCTCAGGTCATCGGCTGAGACATGGAAGGCAAAGGACCAGGCAGCGGTGGTCGGGATCCGGGTACAAGACAGCGGTCGCCAGACTCGAAACATTGGACACGAGCTCCAGGCACCAGGCAGCAGTCGTCAGGCTCCCAACTATGGTCGTCAGACTCCGGGCATCGGACCTAGAAAGGAACTCAAGCGGGATGGTGCAAACCACCGGGTTGGATTGGGGCCAGACGGAGCTACACCACATAGCAGGCTGAGCACAGCATAGTAGATGCTCAGCAAAAATGCCGGACTCCATTTTAAACAGACAAACCCAGGTTGGTTCACAGGATACCAGTTACAGGAAACTCACAGTCACTGGGTACATGGTTCCAGATACGGAGGGACTTCAAGAACATAACATAAAGGACACAGTTCAGACTGGGTCAGGTACAGGAACAGATCCAGGATCAAGTATTTAGGTCTGAGTATGCAGCAATCAAACAGGCGAGAAACAAGACACAACGGGCCTAGATATACAGCCTCCAGGGTAGGCGGAAAAAACAGGACATAAATAGAAACGGATCTGGGTACTCTGCCCCCAGAGCTGGTGGAAAAACAGGACAGAACAAAATACATCAGCTTTCCCAGAACTGATCACAAGCAGAGCAGGAGCTGAACACACAAACACACATGGCAAGGTTCAGGAACTTAATGCAAAGCTCTGGCCATGCCCAACAGGTAAGAGGAACTTTATATAGGAGCTGCTCCTCAGCAATAGGCTGGGGACAGCAATTAAGCACACACACTGCACTAATAAAATCAGGGAAGGTGTGGCCGCGTGCATCTAAGCACAGACAGAAACCATTACAGCACAGTGACTGCGGCTTAAGGCATCGGGCAGCGGCTGCAAGCCTGGACACATGTGGAAAGTCATGCACCAGCTGCAGAGGACCTTGCAACCCATGGATAGCTTCTACAGTGGCAGCCAGGGACCGCACATGCGGATGGTCATGCAGCGGAGTAGACACATCACGACACATGTACAGCTACGCAGCAGAGGCGGGAACAGAGCAGTATCCATACAGCTAACAGACAACAGTATCCCAGCTGGTTAGGGGCAAAGGAGCAAAGGGTTAAAGCAGAGACATGTAAAGTAACGCCGGGGAAACAAGGTACAAGCATACCGGCGTTACACTGTATATCTCATATCAAATGCCTGGTTGTTAAGAAATCATCTTTTATTACTTTATGTAAAAGACCTCTTCCAGGCTCTGGGGAGGATGGGGCCTGGAAGATAAATCTGTCTCCAGAGCTTATTTTTCATGAAGGGGGAGTTACCAGTGTGAGTCAAGTAACTAACACAGAACAGGAGAAATTAAATTTGTGTTCTTGCAGACACATTTTGGCAACTCTCAGCTCTGTAGATCTGCAGATGCGCATGATCAGACACAACTCTGCAGTGAGATCAGGAGAGCAGAGAACGGCCATTATGTATCACACTGGTAAAGCCCCCTGCATATTTAAAATAAGCTCCTCCACATAGCCTGGTAGAGGTAATTTACATATAAGAAAACGTGAATTTCTCTGGAATAAGACATCAGATTGCAGATATCAAAGTATCATTTTATTCAGCTTCCTATGACCTACATGCCCACAGCTTTATAAGCATTCATTATTTTTCCTTGGAGTAAACTGAAAAACTAAAAAAAATTCAATTTTCTTCATACATATTGTGACACAACTCCTATAACTATTCCTTGTCATGGAATCCCTGTAATGGTTATATTTGTTTGGTTAATATTTTATATGTTGTAGTAAATTCTATAACTATACTTACTATGCCACATTGTGGTGGTTATACAGTATGTACAATGCATTTTGTCATACTCATGTCAACAATTTGTGATCCACCTGTCGAAGATCGGTTGAAAATTCAGGTCTACATGTAACTAAATAGGAAACACAGATGTCTCTACATGAATTTCATAATGATATCTGTTCGCTATTTTACATATCTGTATATTTTTGAGCATGTCTGGCCATGCACTCTGGGAATCTATGTATATTATCAGCTGCTGGCAATAATGAAGATTCAATGTGTATCATTTAGCATCTGTGGAAGTGCACAGTAGTAAACAACGTACATCCCTGAATGTAGCAGTTTGTAAGTGTAGCATCATTCATTAAATTGTGTTGCTTAGCAACACCCCACCATACACCATGGAAATCGACAAGAAAGCATTGCAGAAGGGGCACAGCTTGACAACATAATAAAAGGCAATCTAGACAGACGTAGCCCTAGCGTAGGAGCTAATTGAACTAATGGTAGTGATCTCTTTTCTAGGCGTAGGTGTCTACGTTAATAAAATACACTCTAAATGCCACTGGAAGGGTTAAGCTGATTAAAAAAATGTCTAGCCTACTTATACTTACTATCAGAATGAGCTGAGATAATCTCACTAAACACTGTTATTGTCATTTTTAGTGCTATTCATAAAAA
>JARQOD010000003.1:230477864-230546702 GCA_033576555.1 Oophaga sylvatica | reverse complement strand
GGCCCCCTTTTTTTTCACACGTTTTAATTTTTGGTTTCCTTTCTTCCTGGCACTAAGAATGTTAAGGCGGATGCCCTCTCGGGAGTTTCCTTGCGGACTCTCCTGAGTTATCTGATCCTGCTGTTATTTTGAAAGAGGGTGTAGTTTTTTCCGCCATCTCACCCAATTTTGAGACTGGCTCGGGAAAGGGGTGTCAGGAGGATAAACCCGAGCGCTGCCTATTGGGAAATTGTTTGTCCCAGACCGGTGGAAAAGGTGTGATGTCTGGATTCATTGTTCCGCTTTGGGCCCGGTCTTCCCGGAATTTTTGGTACCAGAGATGGTTAGTCGGTCCTTTTGGTGGCCTATTTTGTCTCGTGACGTCAGGGAATTTGTGCAGTCCTGCGGGACTTGCTCTAGTCCAAGCCTTGCTCTCGCTCTAGTGGTTTGTTGATGCCATTCCCTGTGCCCAAGAGACCATGGACCCATATCCTAGGATTTAATTTCCGACCTCCTGTTTCTCAGAGAATGACCGTTATCTGGGTGATTTGGGATAGGTTTTCCAAAATGATACATCTTGTGCCATTACCTAAGTTGCCTTCCTCCTCTGAATTGGTGCCTTTGTTCCTTCAGCACGTGGTTCGGTTACACGGCATTCCTGAGAACATTGTGTCTGACAGAGGAGTCCAGTTTGTTTCCATATTTTGGAGGACTTTTTGTTCTAAACTTGGTGTTCAAATGTCTTTCTCCTCGGCTTTTCATCCTCAGACCAATGGACAAACTGAGAGAACAAACCAGACATTGGAGACTTATCTGAGATGCTTTGTGTCTGCTGATCAGGATGACTGGGTCTCTTTTTTGCCTTTGGCTGAGTTTGCTCTTAATAATAGGGCTAGCTCTGCCACTTTGATGTCTCCATTTTTCTGCAATTTTGGGTTTCACCCTCGATTTTCTTCAGGACAGACGGAGGCTTCTGTCTGTCCAGGTGTTGACTCTGTTGTGGAGCGTATGCAGCAGATTTGGGACCAGGTAGTGGAGAGGTTGTCCCTCTCTCAGGAGAGGGCCCAGCGGTTTGCCAACCGGCATAGGACTGATGGTCCTCGGTTTGAAGTGGGGGACTTGGTCTGGTTGTCCTCAAGAAATATCCCTATGAGAGTTGCATCTCCTAAGTTTAAGCCTAGGTTCATTGGACCTTATAAGATCATGGAGATTCTTAATCATGTTTCCTTTCGTTTACTTCTTCCAGGGACATTTAAGATCCATAACGTGTTCCACAAGTCCTTATTGAAGAGGTTTGTCGAGCCAGTGGTTCCTATGGCTGTGCCTCCAGACCCTGTTTTGGTTGAGGGCAATCTGGAGTATGTGGTTGAGAAAATATTGAATTCTCGTTTTTTCTAGACGGAAACTCCAGTATTTGGTTAAGTGGAGAGGTTATGGTCAGGAGGACAATTCTTGGGTGTTTGCTTCGGACATCCATGCTAGGAGACTCATCCGTGCGTATCACAGAGCTCATCCTGACCGACCTGGTTGCTCAAATGAGGGTTCGGTGACCCCTCCTCAAGGGGGGGTACTGTTGTGAATGTGCTAGAAATGAATTCTGAGCACAGGCTCCCTCTGGTGGTTGCAAACAGTGCTGAACTGTCCAGTGAAGATTGTGAAGATTGGCGATCAGGTTTTGCTGACTGGTCTTATATGGGGGAGGTTCCCTCCCATCAGGGTTGCCGGTGATCAATTGTTCTGGTCTCATCTTTGATTCCTGTTCACTTTGTAGCTTGCTGTTTCGTGCCTGCATCTTCTGCTAACAGATAAGAAATTTTCTTCTTTTAGTTTTTTGTGCTTGCTTTTTGCATTTTGTCCTGCACTTCTGTGGGGGTTTGCCGGGTCCCCTCCGGGGGCTTGTGCTCCTCTCAGTTTAGTTCAGCCACTGTTGTTTGTTCATTTGCCTTTTCCAGTTTTTTCAGTGGCTGCTGTTTAGTTTTGTTACACCAGAGAACTAATTTAGGTGGTAGAGGTCGTGTGATCTCAGGTGTTTTTGTAATTAGTAGAGTTGGTACTTTTCAGGGTTTTTTGGGATTGCAGTAAGTGTCCTTCCTATCCTTTTCTATTTAGGAAGTTTGGGCCCCAACGTTTGCTCATACTATTTTCTGTCTGTGTCTGTATTTTCCTCTTGTCTAACCGCCATTACATGTTTGGGGGCTTTCTATGTTCTTTGGGGATCTGCTCCGGGGCAGATAGTTTTCCTCTTTCTGTCTTTAGGTGTAGTTAGCTTCTCAGGCTGTGACGAGGCGTCTAGGACCAACGTAGGTACGCTCCACGGCTGCCTTTAGTTGTGGTGGTTAGTCAGGGTACTGCAATCCCATAGATTCCAACCTCTCTGGTGTATTTCCTTTTTTGCCTGCTCTCCTCAGCTACCAAATCATAACAGAGCTTCTGCTCAGAATTCATTTCTAACACTCTCACAACAGTACCCCCCCTTGAGGAGGGGTCACCGAACCCTCATTTGGGCAACAGGTCGGTCAGGATGAGCTCTGTGATACGCACGGATCAGTCTCCTAGCATGGATGTCCGAAGCAAACACCCAAGAATTGTCCTCCTGACCATAACATCTCCACTTAACCAAATACTGGAGTTTCCGTCTAGAAAAACGAGAATCCAATATTTTCTCAACCACATACTCCAGATTGCCCTCAACCAAAACAGGGTCAGGAGGCGCAGCCATAGGAACCACTGGCTCGACAAACCTCTTCAATAAGGACTTGTGGAACACGTTATGGATCTTAAATGTCCCTGGAAGAAGTAAACGAAAGGAAACATGATTAAGAATCTCCATGATCTTATAAGGTCCAATGAACCTAGGCTTAAACTTAGGAGATGCAACTCTCATAGGGCTATTTCTTGAGGACAACCAGACCAAGTCCCCCACTTCAAACCGAGGACCATTAGTCCTATGCCGGTTGGCAAACCGCTGGGCCCTCTCCTGAGAGAGGGACAACCTCTCCACTACCTGGTCCCAAATCTGTTGCATACGCTCCACAACAGAGTCAACACCTGGACAGACAGAAGCCTCCGTCTGTCCTGAAGAAAATCGAGGGTGAAACTCAAAATTGCAGAAAAATGGAGACATCAAAGTGGCAGAGCTAGCCCTATTATTAAGAGCAAACTCAGCCAAAGGCAAAAAAGAGACCCAGTCATCCTGATCAGCAGACACAAAGCATCTCAGATAAGTCTCCAATGTCTGGTTTGTTCTCTTAGTTTGTCCATTGGTCTGAAGATGAAAAGCCGAGGAGAAAGACAATTGAACACCAAGTTTAGAACAAAAAGTCCTCCAAAATCTGGAAACAAACTGGACTCCTCTGTCAGACACAATGTTCTCAGGAATGCCGTGTAACCGAACCACGTGCTGAAGAAACAAAGGCACCAATTCGGAGGAGGAAGGCAACTTAGGTAATGGCACAAGATGTATCATTTTGGAAAACCTATCACAAATCACCCAGATAACTGTGATTCTCTGAGAAACAGTGAGGTCGGAATTGAAATCCATAGAGATATGGGTCCATGGTCTCTTGGGCACAGGCAATGGCATCAACAAACCACTAGAGCGAGAGCAAGGCTTGGAGCGAGAGCAAGTCCCGCAGGACTGCACAAATTCCCTGACGTCACGAGACAAAGTAGGCCACCAAAAGGACCGACCAACCAAGTCTCTGGTACCAAAAATTTCGGGATGACTGGCCAACGCGGAACAATGAATCTCAGACATCACACTCTTTTTCCACCCATCTGGGACAAACAATTTCCCAAAAGGGCAGCGCTCGGGTTTATCCTCCTGACACCCTTCCAGAGCCAGTTTCAAATTGGGTGAGATGACGGAAAGAACTACTTCCTCTTTCAAAATAACAGCAGGATCAAATAACTCAGGAGAGTCCGCAAGGAAACTCCTCGAGAGGGCATCCGCTTTAACATTCTTAGTGCCAGGAAGAAAGGAAACCACAAAATTAAAACGTGTGAAAAACAAGGCCCACCTGGCCTGTCTAGGATTAAGTCGCTTGGCTGATTCCAGATAAACCAGATTCTTATGGTCTGTGAGGACCACCACCTGATGTTTGGCTCCCTCCAGCCAATGTCTCCACTCTTCAAAAGCCCACTTCATGGCCAATAACTCCCGATTACCCACGTCATAATTACGTTTAGTTGGAGAAAATTTTCGAGAGAAAAAGGCACAAGGGTTACTTTTAGAGGTCTCTGGATCTCTTTGGGACAAAACGGCACCTGCCTCAATTTCAGAGGCGTCAACCTCCACCTGAAATGGCAGAGAAACATCAGGCTGCCGTAGAACAGGAGCAGAAGTGAATCTCTGCTTAAGTTCCTGAAACGCAGAGACTGCCTCAGGAGGCCAATTCACCACATCAGAACCCTTCTTGGTCAAATCAGTCAATGGTTTAACAATAACAGAGGAATTACCAATAAATTTACGATAAAAATTGGCAAAACCCAAGAATCTCTGAAGAGCCTTTAATGAAGTAGGTTGGACCCAATCACAGATGGCCTGAACCTTGACCGGGTCCATTTCAATAACAGATGGGGACAAAATGAATCCCAGAAATGAGATCCTCTGAACGCCAAAAAGACACTTTGATCCCTTCACATACTGTTAGGGTTCGAGTTCCCGCTGCTGCACAAGGGGAGTCTCGAACCCATCCCACTGCGGTCTCCCATTCATCTCCGGCCGCAGTGGAGCCTGCTCAGCAGAGACGTCGGTCCAGGCGTCTTGCCCACTCCTCTACTGTGCAGTGACTTGCTGATGCCTTTCCTGGATCTGCTATTATAGCCAGTGCTGGAGCAGCCGTCTTTGAGACAAAGTCCTGCATTTTCCCATCTGAGCATGCCCAGAGTGAGATCTCTCATTGGAGATCAGAGGTCACATGTTCAGGTGCTGCAGCGGCTCCTATTGGTCCACCAGGAAGGTCATGTATCTACGTGTGTTTGTAACAGCTTCTCATTGGTCCTTGTTCCTGGAAGGTCCTGTAGCTGTTGCTATAAAAGGGTAGCATGGCTGGGCCGCCATGCGCTAATATCAACCATTGTATGCTATGCGCCAGTGTGATCATGCGTATGTGTGGTTAGGGACCCGGCTGAAATAAGCCACTAGAATACCGACTTAATCGGTGAGGAGTTTGGTATGGTAGCTGGCCAGGGTCGGTGTCCTAGATGCCCTAGATTACGGCGTAACCGGTGAGGAGTTTTGATTGCCGTATTCAGGGTCTGGCGTTCAGACGCCATAGATTGTGGGTGACTCCCGCGAGGACATTAGCACATGATCACGCGTTATGTATGCTTAGCACTTAACTGTGTACCTGAGAGCCTGACAGGACACAGCACTTTTCCTCAGCGGCCCTGTGACGTAACAGGGTTTGCTTTCGACGCTAGACAGCGCCCTAGCGTTTTACTTTGCGGCTCACTGAAGCTAAGTGAGTTCGCACCTATCGCCATATAGCGCTGTGGCATTTCCGTTAGCGGCTCTGGGTATTAACAGAGTTCACACTTACTGCCACAACGCGCTACGGCGTTTATTTTAGCGACTCTGCAGGATAACAGAGTTCGCTACTTTCGCCATTTTACTAGCAGCAGGTTCCGCCTGCACGGTGGACCCCGGGCTGCGAACGCACCTCTCTACCTCATATATTTGGTGCGTTCCGCAGACCCTAACATAATATTAGCGCCAGGGTCTGGCTGGTAAAATGGCGGATGACCAGCGTCTACTACGGGACATCCAGCAGCTGGAGGGTAGGTTGGCGGCTCTTGAGTGCACAACCTCAGCTGTGGATGTTACCGCAGTCGCTGTTCAGGCTGCTAGCGTGGCTGCAGCCAGTGTGTCCACTGCCACCTCTGCCCCCACAATATCCCACTTCCCGCTTTCAGACAAGTTTGCTGGTGACAGCAAGCAATGTCGGGGATTCGTGAGTCAGTGCTCTATACAACTCGAGCTTCTGGCTGCACGTTTCCCCACGGATCGGGCACAAGTGGGCTTTATAATTTCGCTTCTGTCAGGCAGAGCGTTGGAGTGGGCCACCCCGCTGTGGGAGCGTGACGACCGTGTGGTGCGGAGTGCTCCTCGTTTTCTGGAGGCTCTAAAAAAGGTCTTTTTAGGACCTCAGGTCACCCACGATACGGCGCTACAACTGCTGGCATTGGCACAGGGTTCGTCTTTGGTCAGTCTGTTTTCCGTCCAGTTTCGGACTCTGGCCTCAGAGCTAGACTGGTCGGATAAAGTACTCATTCCAGTCTACTGGCGAGGACTGGCTGATCATGTTAAAGATGCTTTGGCTACCAGGGAGATTCCCGCCACACTGGAGAAGCTTATCGCCATATCTACCCGCATCGACCTCCATTTTCACGAGCGGAGGTTGGAGCGGTCCCAGTGTAGGCAGAGGTTCCGGCTGGCTCCCACCTTCGCCAGACCTCTGGAATCTTCCAGCCAGGCGCCCGACTCCCATGAGGCCATGGAGGTTTCTCGAGCGGGACCTAAGTCCCGGGCCGCTCGAGTACACGTGGTCTGTAACATCTGCCAGCAGTTAGGACACTATGCCAACAAATGTCCACAGCGGTCGGGAAAACGGTCGCGTCTAGTGACCTTGGGAGGAGGTTCACTAGACACTGCGGCATTTTCCACCAAGTTGTCCTTTAAAGGGACAATTACAGTAGGTCCATCCACGCTCTCCGCTGAGCTCTGTGTGGATTCCAGAGCCGAGGGGAATTTCATGTCCTCTGCATTTGCTCTCCGCCACACTATACCTCTGGTGATGCTCGCCCAACCGGTGACTGTGCGAGTAGTGAATGGATCAACTCTGCCCTCCCAAATCACCCACCAGACGATCCCTCTCACTTTATCTATGTCCCTGTCCCATCAGGAGAGTATTTCTTGTCCTGCCCGAGGGAATAGACGAGGTGTTGCTGGGAGTACCTTGGCTCCGTTACCACTCTCCCCATATTGAGTGGTCCTCTGGGAGGATACTGGGTTGGGGTGACTCATGTAGAGGCAGGTGTATCAGGGAGTGCGTTCAGGTCACCACCACAGAGATACCCGTAGATCTCACTTCTCTTCCTCAGTGTTATTGGGCATATGCAGACGTTTTCTCCAAGAAGGCGGCGGAGACTCTTCCACCTCATCGCCCCTACGACTGTCCTATTGATCTCTTGCCTGGAGCAGAACCTCCTCGGGGGAGAGTATACCCCCTCTCGCTCCCTGAGACGGAGGCCATGTCCCAGTACATTCAGGAGAATCTGGCAAGAGGGTTCATTAGGAAGTCGGTGTCACCAGCAGGGCAGGGTTCTTCTTTTTGCAAAAGAAGAATGGAGAATTACGTCCATGCATTGACTACAGGGGTCTTAACGCCATCAACGTCAAGAATAAGTACCCGTTG
Organism: Oophaga sylvatica; assembly: GCA_033576555.1. Lineage (NCBI taxonomy): Eukaryota > Metazoa > Chordata > Amphibia > Anura > Dendrobatidae > Oophaga > Oophaga sylvatica. Next base: position 230,539,305 of record JARQOD010000003.1, on the reverse strand, counting down.
CCCCTAATCTCTGAGCTCTTTGATAGGCTCCGAGGAGCAAGAGTATTTACCAAGCTTGATCTACGTGGTGCCTATAACCTAATTCGCATCCGTGAGGGGGACGAGTGGAAGACAGCTTTTAATACCAGGGATGGGCATTACGAATACCTGGTGATGCCCTTCGGGCTCTGTAATACTCCAGCTGTTTTCCAAGACTTTGTCAATGATATCTTCCGGGATATGCTCTCCACCTCTGTGGTAGTCTATCTGGATGATATTCTCATCTTTTCACCAGATATAGACTCTCACCGGAGGGATGTCAACAAAGTCTTCGACCTCTTACGGGCAAACTCCCTCTATGCCAAGCTGGAGAAATGTGTGTTTGAGCAGGAGTCCTTACCTTCTCTGGGCTATATCATCTCTGCCCAGGGATTGGCTATGGATCCTGCCAAACTACAGGCTGTAATGGACTGGCAAGAACCCCATTCTCTTAAAGCGGTGCAGCGCTTTATGGGGTTCATTAATTATTATCGCCAGTTCATTCCCCATTTCTCGACTTTGGTAGCTCCCTTGGTAGCCCTCACCAAGAAGGGAGCAAATCCCAAGTTGTGGTCTGAGGAGGTCTCCAAGGCGTTCCTTCCATCAAGTCGCATTTTGCCAGTGCTCCCATAATACATCGCCCTGATGTTGATAAACCGTTTGTTTTAGAGGTGGACGCCTCTTCTGTTGGTGCTGGAGCAGTCCTATATCAAAAGGATGCTCAAGGTCGGAAGCATCCCTGCTTCTTCTTTTCTAAGACCTTTACACCAGCAGAGAGGAATTATTCCATCGGGGACAGGGAGTTGCTGGCTATGAAATTGGCCTTCTCAGAGTGGAGACATCTTCTGGAGGGAGCTCGTTTTCCCTTCCAAGTCTTCACCGACCACAAGAACTTGGTATATTTGCAAACGGCTCAGCGGCTAAATTCTCGCCAGGCCAGATGGTCCCTATTCTTCTCTCGGTTCCATTTCACCCTCCATTTTCTCTCCGGTGAGAAGAATGTTCGGGCCGACGCTCTCTCTCGCTCCTTAGTGTCATCAGAGGAGGAGGATGAGGAGCCTCAGCTTATTGTCCCTGAAGAAAGTCTGAGAACTGTAGCCCCGGTTTCGCTAGAGTCTGTGCCTCCGAGCAAGACTTTTGTGCCCACTAATTTGCGACCGGAGGTACTCTCTTGGGCACACTCGTCCAGGGTGGGTGGACACTTTGGGGCAAAGAGGACAACTGAGCTATTGGCGAGGACATACTGGTGGCCACATATGGTCCGTGACGTCAGGGAGTATGTTCAGGCATGTGTCTCCTGCGCCAGGAACAAGTCCCCTCGACAACGGCCAGCTGGGTTACTTTTTCCTTTGCCGGTGGCAGACAGGCCCTGGGAGATGGTCGGGATGGACTTTGTGGTGGGCTTACCCAAGTCTCGGGGTTGCACTATCATTTGGGTGATCACCGACCACTTCTCCAAAATGGTGCACTTAGTGCCGCTACCACGGTTACCTTCCGCACGGGCCTTGGCAGCATTATTTATTAGACACATCTTCCGTCTACACGGTATGCCAGACAAGATTGTCAGCGATCGAGGTCCCCAATTTGCGTCTCGGTTCTGGAGAGAGTTGTGTCATCTACTCTGCATTGAATTGAACCTCTCCTCTGCATATCATCCCGAGATGAATGGGTTGGTAGAGAGGGCCAACCAGACCTTGGTCACCTACTTGCGACATTTTGTCTCTGCCAGGCAGGATGACTGGGCATCTCTGCTTCCGTGGGCGGAGTTTGCACTAAACAATGCTGTGGCTGACTCCACCGGACAGACCCCATTCCTCTTAAATTTCGGCCAGCATCCGCGGGTACCGGTGCCCATGCCCGTTGCTTCCGCTGACTCCATGGTGGCAGACTGGGCTGTGGAAGCACGGGACATATGGGACCGCACCCAGGATGCCATTCAGGCTTCCAAGGAAAGGATGAGGTCTTCTGCTGATGCTCATCGGCGTCCCGCTCCGACATTTTCTCCTGGCGACCTAGTTTGGCTCTCCGCCCGAAACATCAGGCTACGGGTGGAATCCACTAAATTGGCACCCCGCTATTTGGGTCCCTTCAAGGTTCTCGAGCAGGTGAACCCTGTGGTTTACCGTTTGGCCCTTCCGCCTCGCCTTGGTATCTCCGACACCTTCCATGTATCCCTCCTAAAACTCGTGGTCATCTCCCGGTTGCCTGAGTCATCTGCCGGGACGTCGGGTTCGTCTTCGGACGACTACGAGGTGAATGCCATTGTTGGGTGCAAGGTGGTACGAGGCAAAAAATTTTATTTGGTGGATTGGAGGGGTTATGGGCCTGAGGATAGGTCCTGGGAGCCTGCCGAGCATGTTCACGCTCCGCAGCTCATCGCTGCCTTTGAACGCAGCAAGGCCCAGAGAAGGGGGGGCCGTAGGAGGGGGGGTAATATTAGGGTTCAAGTTCCCGCTGCTGCACAAGGGGAGTCTCGAACCCATCCCGCTGCGGTCTCCCATTCATCTCCGGCCGCAGTGGAGCCTGCTCAGCAGAGACGTCGGTCCAGGCGTCTTGCCCACTCCTCTACTGTGCAGTGACTTGCTGATGCCTTTCCTGGATCTGCTATTATAGCCAGTGCTGGAGCAGCCGTCTTTGAGACAAAGTCCTGCGTTTTCCCATCTGAGCATGCCCAGAGTGAGATCTCTCATTGGAGATCAGGGGTCACATGTTCAGGTGCTGCAGCGGCTCCTATTGGTCCGCCAGGAAGGTCATGTAGCTACGTGTGTTTGTAATAGCTTCTCATTGGTCCTTGTTCCTGGAAGGTCCTGTAGCTGTTGCTATAAAAGGGTAGCATGGCTGGGCCGCCATGCGCTAATATCAACCATTGTATGCTATGCGCCAGTGTGATCATGCGTATGTGTGGTTAGGGACCCGGCTGAAATAAGCCACTAGAATACCGACTTAATCGGTGAGGAGTTTGGTATGGTAGCTGGCCAGGGTCGGTGTCCTAGATGCCCTAGATTACCGGCGTAACCGGTGAGGAGTTTTGATTGCCGTATTCAGGGTCTGGCGTTCAGACGCCATAGATTGCGGGTGACTCCCGCGAGGACATTAGCACATGATCACGCGTTATGTACGCTTAGCACTTAACTGTGTACCTGAGAGCCTGACAGGACACAGCACTTTTCCTCAGCGGCCCTGTGACGTAACAGGGTTTGCTTTCGACGCTAGACAGCGCCCTAGCGTTTTACTTTGAGGCTCACTGAAGCTAAGTGAGTTCGCACCTATCGCCATATAGCGCTGTGGCATTTCCGTTAGCGGCTCTGGGTATTAACAGAGTTCGCACTTACTGCCACAATGCGCTACGGCGTTTATTTTAGCGACTCTGCGGGATAACAGAGTTCGCTACTTTCGCCATTTTACTAGCAGCAGGTTCCGCCTGCACGGTGGACCCCGGGCTGCGAACGCACCTCACTACCTCATATATTTTTTGCGTTCCGCAGACCCTAACACATACAGAGCATTCTCTCTCAAAATCTGGAACACAGTCCGAACATGTTTCACATGAGAGTCCCATACATTGGAAAAAATCAAGATATCATCCAAATAAACAATCAGAAATTTATCCACAAAATCCTGAAAATGTCATTCATGAAGGACTGGAAGACGGAAGGAGCATTAGTGAGCCCAAAGGGCATCACTAGGTACTCAAAATGCCCCTCTGGGGTATTAAATGCCGTCTTCCATTCATCCCCGTGCTTAATGCGAATAAGGTTATACGCCCCCCTGAGGTCAAGCTTGGTAAACCAAGTAGCACTTTTCACCGTGGAAAACAGGTCAGAAATCAAGGGTAACGGATATTGATATTTCACAGTGATATTGTTCAAGAGACGATAATCAATACACGGCCTTAATGAACTATCCTTTTTGGCCACAAAGAAAAACCGGCACCCAAGGGTGAAGAGGATGGTCTGATATGACCCTTCTCCAATGACTCCTTGATATAAGACCGCATAGCGTCATGTTCAGGTACAGACAAGTTAAAAAGGCGACCTTTAGGGAATTTACTACCAGGCACTAATTCAATAGCGAATATAAGAACGCTAACCAGCTCACCGGTTTGTAGAAGCACGGATCCTCCGCATGATCAAACGTGAAGATACATAAAAAAATGAAGGAAAAAGGGATCCAGCTTCAATAAAATCTTCATCTTTATTGATTCATAAAAACATGAAAAATGGCATGCTCCTGGACAAGCTCAGGACAAGGCTACGCGTTTCGATCACAGGGATCTTTATCACGGCTGACATATTCAGACAAAGGCACATATTTAAGACAAAGGAAGACCAATCACGATCAGAAAAAATGTCATGTGATTTTTGACAAGTCCTTTAACAATTTGCACATAACGAATAAAGAAACAAAACAATATTTGCACAAATAAAATCAATGCAAAGAAATAAAATTAATAATGGAACATCAATTTGTTTCTTTTGTTGAGACCAAATGGATGTCTGGTATGTAGATTAAAGATCCAGAAAGCTTCACGTGTGAGGAGTCGCTGACGTGCATCTCCACCTCGGGCAGACAGGTTAACACTTTCAATACCTGTGACTTGGAAGGAAGAAACATTGCGAGCATGCTGAAAAATAAAATGTTTAGCAGCAGCAGAAATATTGCGATTTGAAGAGACATTCTTTATATCCTGCAAATGTTCAGCGATCCTGATTTTTAATTTCCTAGTGGTGCAGCCTATATAAGATAAATTGCAAGTAGTGCACATAATTTTATATACCACATAGCATGAATTACAATTGATATATTTGTTAATGGTATAAATCGCAGTGCTGTCATTATTTTCAAAGGTTTTCGTTACACAAACATATTTGCAAAGTGCACATCTATTGTGGCCACATTTATAAAAACCTTTATGTTCTAACCACGATGTTTTATGAGAAGAGAAATTATTACTGAACATGCTTGGAGAAACTTTGTTACCAATAGATGGCGCTTTCCTTGAAACAACATTAATACCTGATGAAAGAATGTCGGCAAGAGAGGGATCTTCATATAAAATAGGCAGCGATCTCAAATGATTTTTTTGATGTCCCCAAATTGAGGACTATATTGAGCACAAAAATATGGTTTCACTAATGAGATCCTCTCTGTTTTTATTACTTACAATTGTTCGTGCTCTTTTTAATGACCATTTGGGATAATTTCTGTTTTTTAATTTTGTATCCACACAATTAAATTCCGTTTCCAAAGCTGCAGGATCGCTGCAGTTTCTCAAAATTCTGGTATATTCACCCAAAGGAATCGATTTGATAGTGTGTTTGGGGTAACTGCTTGCTGCATGCAAGATAGAATTACCAGCACAAGGTTTGCTGAACGTTTTAGTAATAATAACAGAGTAATGTACCCCATATAAATCAAGGTTTTAAGGCAAAAAACAACTTACAGTTATTTTTGAAATTCAGAAATTTAGCTCGATCCCCTAAAAACAAATCTGGCATGGGGATCCTAGGTTTCACAACCGGCAACCCTGCAAGATAGGTAGCAATACTCCAAACTTCAGTGGCAAGCTGATCCACACGGCCAGACAACTGTGCAAACTCCATTGAGAGAAAAAAAAATCCTCAGCACCCAGAGAAAAGGAGGGAAAGAAAAAAAATATATATATCTCTGACAACTCTGACAACTTTTTTTTATTTTTTTACACTATCTTTCCCTTCTGTGAGTACCATATAATTTTCAGTATGGCCGGTAATACTGTTATGATTTGGTAGCTGAGGAGAGCAGGCAAAAAAGGCAATACACCAGAGAGGTTGGAATCTACTGGATTGCAGTACCCTGACTAACCACCACAACTAAAGGCAGCCGTGGAGCGTACCTACGTTGGTCCTAGACGCCTCGTCACAGCCTGAGAAGCTAACTACACCTAAAGATAGAAAGAGGAAAACTATCTGCCCGGAGCAGATCCCCAAAGAACATAGGAAGCCCCCAAACATGTAATAGTGGTTAGACAAGAGGAAATACAGACACAGACAGAAAATAGTATGAGCAAACGTTGGGGCCCAATCTTCCTAGAAAGAAAAGGATAGGAAGGACACTTACTGCAATCCAAAAAAACCCTAAAAAAATACCAACTCACTAATTGCAAAATCACCTGAGATCACACGACCTCTACCACCTAAATTAGTTCTCTGGTGTAACAAAACTAAGCAGCAGCCACTGAAAAAACTGGAAAAGGCAAATGAACAAATAACAGTGGCTCAGATAAACTGAGAGGAGCACAAGCCCCGGTGGGGACCTATTATGATTTGGTAGCTGAGGAGAGCAGGCAAAAAAGGAAATACACCAGAGAGGTTGGAATCTATGGGATTGCAGTACACTGACTAACCACCACAACTAAAGGCAGACGTGGAGCGTACCTACATTGGTCCTAGACGCCTCGTCACAGCCTGAGAAGCTAACTACACCTAAAGACAGAAAGAGGAAAACTATCTGCCCCGGAGCAGATCCCCAAAGAACATAGAAAGCCCCCAAACATGTAATGGCGGTTAGACAAGAGGAAAATACAGACACAGACAGAAAATAGTATGAGCAAACGTTGGGGCCCAAACTTCCTAAATAGAAAAGGATAGGAAGGACACTTACTGCAATCCCAAAAAACCCTGAAAAGTACCAACTCTACTAATTACAAAAACACCTGAGATCACACGACCTCTACCACCTAAATTAGTTCTCTGGTGTAACAAAACTAAACAGCAGCCACTGAAAAAACTGGAAAAGGCAAATAAACAAAAACAGTGGCTGAACTAAACTGAGAGGAGCACAAGCCCCCGGAGGGGACCCGGCAGACCCCCACAGAAGTGCAGGACAAAATGCAAAAAGCAAGCACAAAAAACTAAAAGAAGAAAATGTCTTATCTGTTAGCAGAATATGCAGGCACGAAACAGCAAGCTACAAAGTGAACAGGAATCAAAGATGAGACCAGAACAATTGATCACCGGCAACCCTGATGGGAGGGAACCTCCCTTATATAAGACCAGTCAGTAACACCTGATCGCCAATCTTCACAATCTTCATTGGATAGTTCAGTACTGTTTGTAACCACCAGAGGGAGCTTCTGCTCAGAATTCATTTCTAGCACATTCACAACAGGACCTGGCTGACCTCCACAGAAGTGCAGGAAAAAATGCAAAAAGCAAGCACAAAAATAAAAGCAGAAAATATCTTATCTGTTAGCATAAGATGCAGGCAAGACACAGCAAGCTTCCAAGTGAACCAGGAAACAAAGTTGAGACAAGAACAATTGACCACCGGCAACCCTGATGGGAGGGAACCTCCCTTATATAAGACCAGTCTGTAACACCTGATTGCCAATCTTAACAATCTTCATTGAATGGTTCAGTACTGTTTGTAACCACCAGAGGGAGCTTCTGCTCAGAATTCATTTCTAACACATTCACAACAGTCCTGTATATGTCCTGTGTTTGTCAAGTATATTTGCAAAAATGCTACTTATTCTAAGTCTAAACCAGACATTTATTGTAAACTTATTCTAAACATACAAGTAAATGAAAACGAAAAGAAATAATAACATTTAGCGACAAAGACTAGCAAAATATATGTAACGAATGGAAGCGGAGGCAGAGATGGTGAAGTTCACATTCGTCTTTATTTTTTAATGTGGAACCTCGAGACCGCGGTTCGGGGGGCTCCGAAGGGGGCGTGACTAGTGAGCCCCGGGTACCCATAGTAAGGCCCCTCGAACAGGACCAGAATGGAATACCCGGAGGACACAGGTGCTACCTCCAGTTAGACCCCAGACACGTGGCAGCTGTCCCAGAGGGACCAAAAGGAAAACAGGTATATAACAGAGACCGTGGAGGGTTTTTGACGGAGATGAGGAAGGTCCTGGTCCATAGTGGATGGTGGCAGGCTGGCTCCAGTGACCTTGTCGCAGTCCACGGATACGGATGGCTGATGGTGGAACGGGATGACACTTGCGCTAGTAATAACTGAGATTGACCAAGTTAGCCGGATACGGGTTACCAAAGATCTGTGGAGACAAATAGCATGAACGAAGCACAGAGACTGCAGACGCAGCGCAGACAGATCAGGAACAGAACTGGATGTAGCAATGATAGAACACGTTGCTCCGGCACTCCCCTTATGGTGGAGTGACCAGATATAGTACTGAGTGCGCTGCCATTGGTTAATTGACTATTTCAAAAAATGCACGCTGCCCCTTTAAGAGAGACGGTGGGCGCGGCCTCTCGTCCTAAGCAATCTTCCTGGAGGCCTGCTGGCAGCGTGCCAGGAACTGGGGGAAGACGCAGGACGCTGAGGAGTAGATGGAGCAAGAGACCTCAGCCTGCGCACAGACAGCTGCAGAGGGACAGCCAGAGGAGCAGAAGGTAAGTGACCAGAACGGAGAGCAGAGCCAGCACGGGGACCGAGTGTAACAATATAATAGGGAGTCAAAATGACTCCCTTTGGTAATTAAAGGTAAATTTGAAATAAAGGTACTCTTTTTTTTCAAAAATTATTTATTGTCACAAAATCTTTTTTCGCATCCTAAATGTGTAAAAGTCACCAAGTCTCAAGCCGGAATTCGGAAAAGTGTAGTCACAGAAGAGACATATAAATTGCGAGGAGTCAAAATTACTCCATCGGTAGTTCTAGTGTTAAATTGCATCAGGGATAGATATACTTTCTAAGAAATTATGTATATTGCTGAAAAGTATAACGGGCTGAGGCAGCAAAGCTGGATGAGAAGCAGCGAGTAATTGGTAGCTAATTGGTCCTGATTATGTGGTAAAATATCTTTAGAACAGGCTGACCCATTATGTTTGAATGGTAGATTCCTCAAAGGAAACCTTAATCTGTATTACTTTTCATGCATCTATTTCAGCTCATCTTATGTAGCAAGACTGCAACTCAATCTAAAGTACCTCCGTAAGCTTTATATTTAAATGGGTTGTCTGGCCTTAAGTTACAAGCCTGCAGTCACTATATGTGACTGCAGACTTGTGAATCCTCACACTGTGCGCACAGCACGCTGTAAGGCTTCTCTGGTGACGGCGCCAGGAATGGGCGGTCATGTGGCTACGAGTATGCAATTTGCACACAGTATTTCTGTTCCTATTCCGACTAGACTGTATCTGGCCTCTCACAATACACTTGCAGTGAGCCACACAATGCCTATCTAGTCTGCACATGACCACATGTATGCAAATCACAAGACTGTCTCTCCCTGTGCCAGCGCTGGAAAATCCTCACAGCAAAGTGCTCACATTGTGAGGATTCACAAGTCTGTAGTCACATACATTGACTGCAAACTTGAATTATAGGGCAGGAAAACCCCTCTAAGCCTGCCAGACGTGCCAATATTATGCGGTATGAGGTGACACAATCTATTGTGCATTGGGATCTATTTTATAGCTTCATTGAAGATCCATGTTAATCTAATGTGATGATTCGATTCTATAAGATAAGAATCAGAAAGCTTTATATAAAAGTTTGGTCCATGACTTCCTAAATGGGGTTTTGCAGGATTAGAAAAATATTGGTCTCTAAACAGTTCCTATAGAGTATGTTCAGTATATACAATAATATACTTACCGAGCTCTTTCTACTGCCATTTCTGGCACTGCTCGGGTCACTCTCCTGTTCATGTGACAGCAGTTGTAGTACATCGGCTCACTCAGCGTTTTTTGGGCAAACCAGAAGTCACTTTATCAATGTAAGTGTATGGGATTCAGAACGAAGTTCTTACATTAAGAATCAAAGTAATGGCCCCTTGTGTTAACAGGCAAAAAGGAGCTGTGGTCATATTATTGCAAGAGAGGAATGGAGCAGCCCTGGAAACGGCACAAGACAGCCATCAGTAAGTATTTGAATGCATACACTGAGCATACATTAATGACTGCTAACAGGTGGGTGAAAAAAAGAAATACTGGGACGGGAATTTATCATACACCATTGGAAGACAAAGCTCCTATACAAAAAAGATGATACACTCTGTGATTATTATGTATCCAGAGCCGAGTTTTTCAAATTAGACTAAATGAATATAGGTGGTTTATTTAATCTTATTAAAATATATTCTTTAACCCCAAAATGGTAACTTAGTCAGCAAATCAGTATTCTGTTACAGAGCACCAAATCCTTGATAATGTTCTCTTTTAAAATTACAAGTGATTACAAGTGCATATAGCGGAAAAAGAACCATTAGGTACTTAGCAACAAAAATGAAGAAAACACAACTTTGGTAATTATTTTGAATATTGGATAACCAAGTCAACACTTTTTTAAATAATTAAAAAAGCTTATAGATGCGTTTGTGTCTTGAAATAATTTTAAAATATTTTCAAACAATTCACACCAAGCATTCCACTATCTAGAAGTCCATCTACAAGTGGAGAAGATTATAAATAATTGACCATCAAGCATAAGGCTCATTAAGACATCCAATTTTTCCAGGCATGAAAAAAATTTACAGATTTTTTGGATCACATTTTAATCATAATTTGTTCAGAATGTGGTCCAATTGTCATCAATTTTTCTCATGCACGGTGAAGCAAAAAAAAAAGTTTCTTCATCTCCATTCTGACAGTGAAAATCATATAGCTGTCCGATTTTTTCACAGACCCGTAGACTTGCGTTGCTGATTTTGATCTGAGCCCCAGATTAAAATCAGACAAGTCTCAGATATTTTTCAAGGACCACTTGGTACAAGGAATAAATCGGTCATGTGAACAACCCACTAGAATATCACGGATACGAGCGCTGTGAAAAAAATATGATAGAGAAAAGATTGCCTCTGAATTACCCTAATTCCTAAAGCAGAAAGCAAGATTGTAAAAAATCACCTCAAGGACTCTAGAATTTTATCACATAATCTGCACTTAACTGTGGTCAGTTTTAATATTATCGGTTACAGTGCACCGGTCTACAACTATACAGAGGCTCCAGAATAGTAGATCTGCATGGAAGGTATGCCACAAAGAATAAGAAGTCAAAATTAAACATAATGTAATCGTGTGGCATTTGAATAAGTATTAGATCACTATATCATTAGTATTACAAATGTATAATAAGGATGGGCTGTCTTCTATAACAAAAATTGAATCAGGGTTAGTGATGAGTGAACGTGCTCGCCTCTACTCGTTACTCGCCCGAGTATCACTGTATTCAGCGAGCACCGAGCATTTCTGGTATTATTCGGTGGGAGCTCAGGTCTCTGCCCTGCAATTTTGGCACTCTTTAGAGCGCCAATGAACAAGCAGGGATTGTCAGCCATGCACTGTAATGTTGCAGCCATCTTTGTTGTGGTATTACAGTGATTGGCTGGCCGCACGGCGTCATCAGGTCTTTAAGAGACCGGATGACACCGTGCTTGCACATTCAGCTCTGGATTCAGACAGTGTAGGGAGAGTTGCTGCTGAGATAGGGAGAGATTTGAGCTTTTATTAGTTAGTGTGGGCATACCATTGTTCAATCCACAATTTCATTTAAACCAACAGTCCTTTTAAGGCCGGGATCACACATGCGAGTAAATCGGCCGACACTCGCATGTGAAATCCCAGCTCTGGCGCCGGCACTCGGGAGTGGAGCGAGCGGCTGCATGTATTTATATGCAGCCGCGCGCTCCACTCCTAAGTGCCGGCGCCAGAGCTGGGATTTCACATGCGAGTGTCGGCCGATTTACTCGCATGTGTGATCCCCGCCTAAGGGCTAATTAGGGGGTATATAGATTGCAGTGCTAGGTAGGCTGTGGAGTCTATGTGCGCATATCCACATCAGTGCAAGACATGTAGGCACTGTATGTGAGTGTATAGATCTGAGTGCATACTTCAAAAGGGTCCATTACTGTCTGGTGCTGCCTATTATAAATAGACTAGATGGTGGCCCGATTCTAATGCATCAGGTATTCTAAAATATGTATGTATTTTTTTATGAAGATTTAAGAATAATGCAATGAATACACAGGATTTTCCGGGTAAAACATATACAGTATCATTAAATGTTATTGCTTATAGAACTTAATACAACTGAACAGAGGCTGCTGGGGTGTATATAGAGGCTAATGAGGTATATATAGAGGCTGCTTAGCTGCATATAGAGGCTTCTGGGGTATATATAGAGGCTGCTGGGGTGTATATAGATGCTGCTTGGCTGTATATAAAGGCTTCTGTGGTGTATATAGAGGCTGTGGGGGTGTATATAGAGGCTGCTGGGGTGTATACAGAGGATGCTGCTGCTGTGGTGTATATAGAGGCTTCTGGGGTGTATATAAAGGCTGCTGGGGTGTATATAGAGGATTCTGGGGTGTATATAGAGGCTTCTGGGGTGTATGTAGAGGCTGCTGGGGTGTATATAGAGGCTGCTGCAGTGTATATAGAGGCTGCTGCTGCTGGGGTGTATATAGAGGCTGCTGCTGCTGGGGTATATATAGAGGCTGCTGGGGTGTATATAGAGGCTGCTGGGGTGTATAAAGAGGCTGCTGCTGGGGTGTACGTGGAGGCTGCTGCTGGGGTGTATGTGGAGGCTGCTGCTGGGGTATATGTGGAGGCTGCTGCTGCTGGGGTATATGAGGAGGCTGCTTCTGCTGGGGTATATAGAGGCTGCTGCTGGGGTTTACGTGGAGGCCGCTGGTCGGGGTACTTCCGCTGGCGCCGGTCATCTCCCAGCTGCGTCGCCGCTGACCTCCATGTGGCAGGAAATGACCCACGGCTACCGTCAGGAGATCAAAGGCTAGAGCTGCTGATCTCCCGAGGATAGTGGTGGTGTGCGTGGTTCAAATCCTGCGCCAATTCGCGGCCGGACTGCGCCTGTCACCGAGTGCCCGCAGACAACATCCCACACTTGAACTTCGAAGAGCTGTTTAGTTGTCCATTTAAAGATTCTGGCCTCTCGCACGGTTCACTTGAAGCGGGGCATACTGAGATTGCATGTAGCAATGCCCAAGTATTTGAGCAGCCACATTCACATGAAGGCGATGGTGGGAATGTGTCACAAGAGGTGGATGATGATGAGACACAATTGCCAGAAAGTCAGGAGGAGGACCAGGGTGTGAAAGTGTAAGAGGAGGTGGTGGATGATATAGTAACTGACCCAACCTGGCAGGAGTACATGCAGAGCAAGGACAGCAACACACAGGGGGAGGGAGGCATAGCACCACAACTGGCAGGAAGAAACACTGTGGTGGCTGCAGACAGAAGGTGGGCAACCATTCCTCGTAAAACCAACATGACAGAAGTTGTCATTACAACTGTTCGGTCTTCCCGAGTCTGGTTGTTTTTTAAAGACTCTGCATATAACCCCAAACAGGCCATTTGCACCACTTGCCATGCCTGCATCAGCAGAGGTAGCAAAACTACCAGCCTGACCACCAACAGGCACATGGCAGCGAAGCACCCGACTTTGTGGGCTGCACCCCAGAGTCCAGGAACAGTGTCTGCGGGTGAAACCACTGATTCTTCCGCTGTTGTGCATGGAAGCCAATTCCCTGTCCATGGTGCCTGCGAAGATGCCTCCTACCCTGCACCTGTCGTTGCACACACTCAACTACCAGCCTTCAGTTTTCCATACCCCAGTCATTGGAGCGAAAGCGGAAATATGAAGCCAATGCCCACAGGCCACAGTACTAAATTCACACATTTCTCATCTGCTCCAAATGTTGCCTTTTAGGCTCGTGGAGACCGAAACTTTCCGCAACCTGATGGGGCCTGCCGTCCCAACGTACTCGGTCTCCAGCCGACACTATTTTTCCCGGTGTGCCGTCCCGGCATTACACAAGCACGTGTCCCATAACATTACCCGTGCCCTCAACAAATGACCACATCAGTCGCAAACTGGAAGCACTGCAGCACTGCTTCAGCCAAGCGTCAACAGGCTGTGCTGAAGCTAATATGCTTAGGTGACAAACCTCACAATGTTGAAGAGTTTTGGACAGCTCTGAAAGAGCCTACAAGCCAGGCATGGTGGTGTGTGACAATGGCTGTAACCTGGTGGCGGTTCTGAGGCGAGCTCACACACATACCATGCCTGGCCCATGTGCTTAACCTCGTGGTTCAGCGGTTTCTCAAAACCTACCCAAAGCTGCCGGATCTGCTTGTGAAAGTACGACGTCTGTGCGCCCATTTTAGAAAGTCAGCTACAGCTTCAGCCGCCGTTTCCATGATTCAGCAGCGTTTGCAGCTTCCGGCTCACCGACTGGTGTATGATGTCCCCATGCATTAGAACTCCATACTGCATATGCTGGAAAGGATTTTTTAGCAGAAGAGGGCCATTGTTGAGTACCAGCATCAAGAACGGTGTCGGTATTCAGTTCAGACGCGACACATAAGACAAAACTTTGAGGAGTCCACAAAGATGGTGAGTGTCGATGTCACCATAATTAGCGTCACCATCCCGCTTCTCTGTATTCTGAAAAGCTCTCTGCTCACAATCAAAGAGGATGCATTGCAGGTGGAGCATGATGAGATGGAGCAAGGAACCATACAGGGTCATTACACACAGCCCAGCATCATGTCATACCAAAATGGATTGGTAAACAATGAGGAAGAGGAGAAGGAAGAACAGGAGCTACTTTCCTGTGCTACAGACGGTACTACAAGCACAACTGTCCTACCATCTGTTTAGCGTGGATGGCCTGAGGACAAGGAGTAAGAGGATGAGGAGGAGGATGACAGCATGGTCAGTCGTCCTGTTGGTGAGGACACGGAAGGCTTGCCAGTTATCAGTCTGGCATGCATGGCAGACTTTATGTTGCACTGCCTTTCCCGTGACTCTCGCATTATCAAACTGTTGGCGGACACTCAGTACTGCTTGGTGATACTTCTAGACCCATGCTAAAGAAGAACTTTCAATCTCTTATTCCAGAGTCAGATAGGTGAATTAAAATGATGCTGTACCATTGTTGTGGAATTACTGAAAAAAATTCTCATCTGAAAATGCTGGCGGCAGAGGTCACAGTTCGTTGGCCAACCAAGAAGTAAAGGCGACAGAGACCGAACTACAATCCAGCAGAGGCAGGGGAACACTGGCAAAGTACTGGGAGACTTTTCTCAGACCCTCCCATCGTCCTGACCCAGAGTAGTCTCACAAGGCCTGGAAAGTGTGGGAAGATGTTGAATGAGTACCTTGCTGACCATGCAAACATCATCCATGATTCCTCTGTGCCTTTTAATTATTGGGTATCCAAGCTGGACACGTGGCATGAACTGGCTCTCTATGCCTTGGAGGTCCTGGCCTGCCCTGCCGCTAGCGTTTTGTCAGAGCGGGTTTTTAGTGCGGCTGGTGGAATAATAACTGATAAGTGCATCCGACTGTCAAAAGAAACTGCTGACAGGCTGACTCTTATAAAAATGAACAAGGCATGGATTGGGCCAGACTTCTGTACACCACCGAATGAGAACAGCGAAACATAACCTTCAATACAGTATATTTTTTCCATGCACCTCTTCACACCCACACATGGGTATACGCTTCCTGACTTTGGATATTTGGTGTGTTTTATCCTCTTTCTCCTCATACTCATCATCCAAGACCACTAGAACACAAAGGTTATCGTGGTCCGTGATGCAACGGCCAGTATTAATTTTTTCTAAGTTGTTTTGCTGCCAGTTCAAAAAATGTTTACACTCTATGTTGATTTGCCAACCCCCAGGGGAAAATGTTTTTCACCCTATGCACTTAAGATGTCCGTAACTACAAATATTTACACAGTCGGTTGATGTGCCCCACCCAGGGCCGGCGTCAGCACCCGGCACACCCGTGCAAGTGCCGGGGCCCTGAGCAGGTGGGGGGGCCCACTCGCAGTCTGGCACCCCCGCGCCCGTTAGCGGAGGAGAGCGGTGTCAGCGCCGCCACTGGCCCCCCCGGCCCGCTCAGGGCCCCGGCATCAGCTGTCACAATACTTACCTCTCCCGTGCCTCCGCTGCCGCAGCTCCGGGCTCCAGGGGGCGCCGGCGCTTCCTCTCACAGCAGCGCTGCTGAATGACGTTATCATTCAGCGGCCGGCTGTGGCAGAGAGCGCGGACACTGGGCTGGTAAGACGTATGTGTGTGTGTCTCTGTGTGTGTCTGTGTGTATGTAGTGCCGTGCTTTGTGTGTGTGTGTGTGTGTGTATGTGAGAGAGTGCTTGTGTGCTGTGATGCTGTCTGTGTGTGATGATGGGCAGGCATTGCTGATAATGAGGAGGCATTGATGATGATGATGGGGAGAAGATGATGATAATGGGCAGGCATTGATGATAATGGGCAGGCATTGATGATGGGGAGAAGATGATGATGGGCAGGCATTGATGATAATGGGGAGGCATTGATAATGATGGGGAGAAGATGATGATAATGGGCAGGCATTGATGATAATGGGCAGGCATTGATGATGGGGAGAAGATGATGATGGGCAGGCATTGATGATGATGGGGAGGAGATGATGATGGGCAGGCATTGCTGATAATGGGGAGGCATTGATGATGATGGGGAGAAGATGATGATAATGGGCAGGCATTGATGATAATGGGAAGGCATTGATGATGGGGAGAAGATGATGATGGGGAGGAGATGATGATGATGGGCAGGCATTGATGATAATGGGGAGGCCATGATGATGATGGGGAGGCAATTATGATAGAATCATAGAATCATAGAATCATAGAATGGTAGAGTTGGAAGGGACCTCCTGGGCCTTCTGGTCCAACCCCCTGCTCAAAGCAGGATTCTCTAAATCATCCCAGACAGATGTCTATCCAGCCTCTGTTTGAAGACTTCCATTGAAGGAGAACTCACCACCTCTTGTGGCAGCCTGTTCCACTCATTGATCACCCTAACTGTCAAAAAGTTTTTTCTAATATCTAATCTGTGTCTCCTCCCATTCAGTTTCATCCCATTGCTTCTAGTCTTTCCTTGTGCAAATGAGAATAAAGATGATCCTTCTACAATGTGACAGCCCTTGAGATATTTGTAGACAGCTATTAAGTCTCCTCTCAGTCTTCTTTTTTGCAAGCTAAACATTCCCAAATCCTGCAACCGTTCCTCATAGGACATGGTTTGCAGACCGGTCACCATTCTGGTGGCTCTTCTCTGAACTTGCTCCAGTTTGTTTTGTCTTTTTTAAAATGTGGTGCCCAAAACTGGACACAGTATTCCAGATGAGGTCTGACCAAAGAGGAGTAGAGGGCAATAATGACCTCACGTGATCTAGACTGTATGCTTCTGTTGATACATCCTAGAATTGCATTTGCCTTTTTTGCTGCTGCATCACACTGTTGACTCATGTTAAGTCTGTGATCAATTAGTATACCCAAGTCTTTTTCACATGTGCTGTTACTTAGCCCTATTCCTCCCATTTTGTATATGCTTTTTTCATTTTTATTGCCCAGATGTAGTACTTTGCATTTTTCCCTGTTAAAATCCATTCTGTTAGTTGCTGCCCACTGCTCCAGTTTATGTATATCTTTTTGAATCCTCTCTCTCTCTTCTCTAGTATTAGCTACCCCTCCTAGCTTTGTGTCATCAGCAAATTTGATCAGTTTACCCTCAATTCCTTCATCTAAATCATTGATAAAGATGTTGAACAATACAGGGCCCAAAACAGAGCCTTGTGGTACCCCACTTGAGACATTCTTCCAACTGGATGTGCAGCCATTTACAACCACTCTTTGGGTCCGATCACTAAGCCAGTTATGAATCCACCTAACAGTTGCCTTGTCCATTCCATACTTAGTCATTTTTTCAATAAGGATTGTGTGAGATACTTTGTCAAATGCTTTGCTGAAGTCAAGATATACTATATCTACAGCATTTCCCTGATCCACCCAGTCAGTGATTCTGTCATAGAAGGAAATTAAGTTAGTCTGACATGACTTATTAGTTACAAACCCATGCTGACTCTGTTTAATCACTTCATTCTTATCCAGGTACTTGCATACATGTTCTTTAATAATTTGTTCAAAGATCTTTCCTGGTATAGAAGTAAGACTCACCGGCCTGTAGTTCCCTGGGTCCACCTTCTTCCCCTTTTTGAAGATAGGAACAACATTTGCTCTTCTCCAGTCTTCTGGGACTTCTTCTGTTCTCCAAGAATTTTCAAAGATTATGGACAGTGGTTCAAGAATTTCTTCTGCTATCCCTTCAGTACCCTGGGGTGTAAATCATCTGGATCTGGAGACTTGAATTCATTTATGTTAGCTAAGTGTTTCCTCACTGTCTTTCTGTTTATAGATATCCTGGATTCTTCTATTCCTTTAATAGGACAGTGAAGATCAGTTGATGTTACATTTCCTTTCTGAGAGAAAACAGATGCAAAATAGGAATTTAAAAGTTCAGCCTTCTCAACATCCTGACTTACCATTTCATCATTTTCATCCTGTAAAAATCCTATAGCATCTTTGACTTTTCTTTTACTTTTGACGTATCCCCAAAATCCTTTTTTGTTGCTTTTGACGTCACTTGCAAGCCTTAATTCATTGTCAGCTTTAGATAATCTGATTTGTGCCCTGCAGGTTCTGCAGACGGCATTATATTCTTCTTTAGATATGCCTCCCTCTCTCCATTTGATAAACATTTCTTTCTTCCTTTTTAGCATGTGTTTAAGTTCTATGTTCATCCATCCTGGTTTCCTTAAATGCTTCCCATTCTTCCCTCTTTTCGGAATTGTTAACGATGATGATAAGGAGGCAATGATGCTGATGGGGAGGTAATCATGATGATAATGGGGAGTCTTTCCACAGCGCCCTTTCCTGAGCGTAACAGTGCAGAACGCAGTACAGCTCAGAGGAGAGCTCCATATTTTGTATGGAGCATTATATGGGGACCAGTATCCTGTATGGAGCATTATATGGGGACCAGTATCCTGTATGGAGAATTATATTGGGTCCAGTATTCTGTATGGAGCATTATTTTGGGTCCAGTAATCTGTATGGAGCATTATATGGGGGTGACATCCTGCATGGGGTATTATATGGGTGATGAGGGGGAGACTGTGGTGCCCATAATATTGTATGGAGGACTGTACTGTCCAGTCTGTACTGTGCGCTGTGAGGATTTGGCGGTTTTTGAGCTATTGTACAATTTACAATAGGTATCAGTCATGTAATGGAAGAAGTGAAGTATTTGGCATTGTACTGTACCCATATTTCTCTGCTGTATCTGTGCATCATGAATCGTGGTCTGTGTTAAAGGGGCCCACTGAGGCTCTTTCGCCCGGGGCCCATAAAAACCTGGAGCTGGCCCTGGCCCCACCTCATGGGAAAATGTTTTTCAGCCTATGCAGTCAGGCTAAGTTCACACGTTGCGGAATTGCCACGGAAATTTCCGCGGCAATCCCGCACTTCTCCCGCGGGAAATACGCATTTTTTTTGTATGCGTATTCCCGCCAGAAACTAGCGTTTTGCAAGCGTAATTAGCTTGCAAAATGCTAGCGTTTTCCTAGCGATCTGTAGCATCGCTTGGAAAACTGATTGACAGGTTGCTCACACGAATCAAACATAGTGTTTGACACGTGTGACCAACTTTTTACTATTGATGCCGCCTATGCCGCATCAATAGTAAAAATATCTAATGTAAAAATAATAAAAAAAATAATAAATAATGATATTCTCACCTTCCGACGGCCCCGCAGCTTTCCCGCCTTCAGCGACGCTCCCGGCAACTCCCGGTCCCAAGAGTCCTTTGCGACAAATCACCCCGATGACGTAGCATCACGCGAGACCGCTACGCCATCTGGGTGATTCTCGCAAAGGACTCTTGGGACTGGGAGTTGACGGGAGCGTCGCTGAAGGCGGGAAAGCTGCGGGGGCCGCCGGAAGGTGAGAATGTCATTATTTATTATTTTAATTGTTGTTTTACCAGGGATATGGTACCCAGGGGCTGGAGGAGAGTCTCCTCTCCTCCAGCCCCTGGGTACCATCGCACATGAACCGCTTACATTCCGCAAAATTAATGAACATGTTGCTATTTTTTCCGTGAAGCGTTTTTTTCGCGGAAAAAAACGCAACATGTGGCCAAAACATGCAGAATCAATTAACATGTATAGGATGCTTAATGCTTGCGGTTTTTTCACGTTTTTACTGCGGAAAATCACGGAAAAAAACGCGAAAAAAAACGCAAATATTCCTGAACGTGTGCACTTAGCCTTAGTGTATGGGCATTACAAGTATAGGAGATCAGCTCCTTTAAACTGGGAAGACATTTTTCCCAGGCCATACTCCACGTCTCTTCAGACACCACCACTAGATCACCAGGATGAACGTGTTCCATTGATGATACAGCCACTACATTGTTTTGCAAGGGTGTTTAGGATGTTCATCACTACAAATATTTACACAGTCGGTTGATGTGCCCCACCCCAGGGAAAATGTTTTTCAGCCTATGCAGATAGTGTATGGGCATTACAAGTATAGGAGACCGCTTCTTTAAAATGGGAAGACCTTTTTCGCAGGTCATACTCCACGTCTCTTCAGACACCATCAGAAGATAACCAGTGTGAACGTGTTCCGTGATGATACAGCCAATACATTGTTTTGCAAGGGTGTTTAGGATGTCCGTAACTACAATTATTTATACTTTTGGTTGATGTGTCCCACCCCAGGGGAAAATGATTTTCAGCCTATGCACTTAATGTATGGGCATTCCAAGTATAGGAGACCCGCTCCTTTAAACTGAGTAGTCCTTTTTCGCAGGCCATACTCCACGTCTCTTCCTACGCCACCCCTAGGTCACCAGGGTGACCGTGTTCTGGGATGAAACAGTCACTAAATTGTTTTGCCAGGGTGTTTAGGATGTCCGCAACTACAAATATTTACAAAGTCGATTAATGTGCCCCACCCAGGGTAAAATGTTTTTGGGCCTATGTACTTAGTCTAAGACCATTACAAGTATAGGAGACCCGCTCCTTTGTAATGGAAACTGATGTTTAGGAGGACTTCATACACGTCTCTTCAAAGTGGTTTTTTTTATTTGACAAAATTTGGGGCAGGCCTTCCATTTAATGCGTAGGAAAATAGTGTGGGAGACCCACTTCATATAATGTGAACTTTGTTGGTTGTTAATATTCTTCAACAATGCAATTCTTCTATGCCAGTTCTTCCGCCTCAACAATGCAATGCTAAAATGCAGGGTCTTCAGACTCACAACAGCAATTGATCAATGCAGGTTCTTATGCCTCAACTGTGCAATTATCCACTGATGGTTCTTCAGGCTCAACATTTAAATGCTCCACTGCAGGATCTTTAGCGCCAACACTGCAATGGTCCACCTCTGCACTATGTCTTCAGCATCAACACTGCAATTGTCCACTGCCGGTCCTTCAGCGTCAACAATGCAATTTTAAACTACAGGGGTTTTAGCGCCAACATGCAATGGTCCACCGCTGGGTCTTCAGCGTCAACACTGCAATTGTCCACCGCAGAGTCTTTAGCATTAACACAGCAATTGTCCACTGCCAGTTCTTCAGCGTCAACAATTCAATTTTAAAGTGCAGGGTGTTTAGCGCCAACACTGCAATGGTCCACCGCTGGGTCTTCAGCGTCAACACAGCAATTGTCCACCGCTGGGTCTTTAGCATCAACACTGCAATTGTCCACTGCCGGTTATTCAGCCTCAAATATTCACTGCTTAGCCAAACAATATGGGAGTAACAAATTAATAGGAAGAATGCTTTCAGGTAGCCATCAAGCACGTGGTTTCAAAGACTTTTTGGGGTGCATATGAATTTGATGCAGGGCGGGCCTTGCATTCAATGAAGAAGCTCACAGTATGGCAGTGACAAAAGAGTAATGTGAAGGTGGTTTGACTGTGTACATCCACTAGGTCGCTTCTAAGCCTTTTTGCAGAAATGGGGAAAGGAAGAATTATCTCCAGCGTGAAAACTTGGATAAAAAGGCTAATTTATTCAAAAAATGTATTAAAAATAAACATCCATAAAGATACGATACATGGGCAGGGTCCCTGGTACAACCAACGCGTTTTGACCCATTGGGGTCTTAATCATGGTATAAATTGTGGTTAGACCAGTGAAACATTTATAACAAACACAGAGTGAGAAACAGGTGCAATGATTAAAAGTCTCATACTGAGACATAAATAGAAACAGACCAGGATCTGTTAGACAGATATCCACAAAAGAGGAAAAAAAAGGGGGAAACCACAATCAATTGCAAAAAACACTGTTAGAAAGCAAGAATTAATTAGAACTAACAAAAAAATAAATAAATCACATCAGAACAAGCACCAAAGCAGAGAAAAAAAAATATTTTCAATCATATTGCAGGATTAAATCCTGTCATTTGTTTAAACCTAGAGGTAGTCTAGTCTGGAGTTTAAAGATCCAAAAAGATTCCTGATTTAAAACCTTGCGTCTGAAGTCTCCACCTCTAGAGGGTTTGCCTGTTAGCATATGCAACAGATTAGAACTTATTATAAGTAAAAGGAGGACTTTATGCTGACCTGACAATAGATGGCGATGTTGTGTAACGTTTCCTTCTGTTTAATGTATTGTATAAGAAATAGTCTCACCTGTAGTTTCACTTTTGTTTTGTTCCTGTTTCCTGATGCAATGCTGAAATGACTGTGCATTTTCCTTTTAACCCATGTTGTAAGAAGTAAAAGTTTGTTATCCCATGCTGCCTGCTCTGTGAAGTTTTCTACTGCAAAGGTGTGGATTCAGAAGCTGTGTAACATTGCCAAGCTTTTCAATACCAGTAACTTTAAGGATGTTAGTATTACCAGCATGAAATAGTCTGCAATGGTTAGAAACCGCAGAAATGATATGGGTGTTAGAACCAGAGGCATCAGACAAATGAATTCTGATCCTTTTCTTGAGAGGTCCAATAGTGCACCCAATGTATTGTAATCTGCTGACCATACATTCAATTAAATAGATCAGCCTTTTTGGGGTGAGTTTGAATTTGATGCAGGCAGGGCCTTGTACTCAATGCATAAGCTAACAGAATGGCATTGGCAAAAGTGTAATGTGAACGTGGTTTTCCTGTGTCCATCCACTAGGTCGCTTCCAAGACTTTTTGGGGTGCGATTCAATTTGATGCAGGCAGGGCCTTGTATTCAATGCATAAGCTAACAGTATGGCAATGGCAAAAGAGTAATGTGAATGTGGTTTTCCTGTTTCCATCCAGTACCTGGGTTTAAAGGCTTACTGGGGTGCATGTTACTTAGCTGCAGGGCAGGCCTTGCATTTAATGCATAGGCTAACACTATGGGAGACCTATTTTCTTATAATTGGAACACTTTTTCATGAGGCCCTCCTGTACATCTCATCACAGGAGTATTGAGATGCATCCTAATTTTTGGCAGTCCAGCCACTCAGTGCCTAGACAATAACAGTATAGGAGACCCACTGTTTAATATTGTCCCTTTAAGAAGATTAATGCTGCCTGATGCCCCTTTAAAAATTGGCTTTGTGACTTTAGGAGTCCCTCCTTCATAAATGAAACAAGATGTGTCTGATGATGTATCACACACCACATTGCCTGCTAAGTTTGTTAAATGCTACAATGACATTTCACAGTAAATGAATTTGTATTGGTTGAAAGCAATGGTAACGTTGAAAAACGCATCAAAAACGCTACGTGTGAACATAGACAAATTGGTGGAGGAACTTTTTTACTTTGAGTTAATTATTTTGCCTTATATAAAAGTTATTAGCATGGAAAGGATGCTCATTGACATATTTCCCAGGAAAATCCATTTTGGTTTCGTTTTTGTATGTTTTTGGTGTGCCTGTAAAAATGGCATAAGACTCTGACAACATTGCTCACAGCTGTAACCTGGGAGTCAGAAATGCTTTCAGGGGCATTCCCCATGATGTTCCTGTGTTATTTGAGCTATGTTTCCATCATTTACAGATGTTTTTAGACTTTAAAAGGACCCCGGGGGGGATCACGGAAAAATGCTCGGTTTTCCCATAGACTTACATTGGGCTTGTTGCTCAGGTCGAGTACCTGAGAATTCAAATTTGCTCAACCGAATAACGAGCACCCAAGCATTTTACTGCTCACTCATCACTAATTAGGGTACATAGCATAGCCTCTTTAAAACAGATTCAAAGCAGACATGGTACTAATAAACATATGGATAAAGACAGTGGCACTTATGTATCAAGCGAAACGTACCATATTTCTGTTGTAATTTGTGCCAAAAAACTGTCATTAAAGACTTACACCATATTATGATGTGTTTTAGACTATTTTCACAACCTGTCTGACTAGTGGGTGTTTCTTTTCTGAAAGTAGGCATGGTTTAGTGGAAAGGATGTGTAAATTAACATGTGACAAGATACCCAAAAATACTTTAAAAAATTTGGCACATCTTTCTGGCACAATGTAAGCCAGATAATATGTGGTATGAACAGACTAGAGTCTTAAAATTAGACAGATTTATCACAACATGAACCACTTTGATAAAACTGGAGAATTTTAAGACTTTTATGCTCAAGTTGGTAAGGCTTAAGAATTAGACAGTTTTGCTGAATAGGCCGCAGTGTATTTTCACTGCTTTGTTGGCTGCCAAAAGACTTTAACCATCTGGGCGGTCCACGCCTACTCTGCATAAAAGCACAGCTAAATGCAATCATACAGCTGCAAAAGCATGGATGTAACCTTCAGAGACAGTCAAAATCCCCATTGAGAAGACGCAGATGGTTTATCATTATCTGCGCCTTCTCCGTCGCTGTGTACACAGCGATAAAGAAGTGAGGTGTACACAGTAATAGGAAGCATTGTCGGCATTTCCTCCTCCATATGCAATGGTCATGTGTTCGCTGTGTATGAGTTGGGAGCAGGAGATGCTGGGACATAGGAGTCCTAGACAGCTCTTCTATGCAAGCAGTAGGCTGAGTTTCCCTTGTAATTGGGGCTAATATACAAGCCCCAGTTACAAGGGAAATAAGATGAAAATAAAAATATTTCAGTTGAAAATAAGTGAAAAATAAATAAATGCCACTGTCAATTCAAATTGTTATTACTAGCCCCATCCCCATAAAAAAGTAATTACCAACATATAAACATTTTTGTTACAGATTGGGGTAAAACTTACTTTTTACATGTATGTTTGTGGTCTTGTGTGGTCAGAAAAATTGAAAATTTGGGAAAACAAACACTTATTTCCTTTATTTTTTTACACAATATCAGCAATAAAAATAAAAAAGGAGAAAATATGATAGCGAAAAATCCAAATAAAAAAAACAAACCAAAAATGGTCAGGTGTTGAGTTGGTTAAAAATGAACATGATTCTGATAAATGAAAAAAATTCATCCATATAACAGAGGCCTTTCAGATAGAAGACACATTTAGAATCCTTATCAGTCGTGGATTACATGAAATGGTTAACAGATATTACGTCCTTTCTATTTAAACTCCTGTCACGGTGACCTCAGTCAATGACCGGAGTGCAGAGGGCCTGTCTCTGGAGATCTTTAAAATAATCTTTAAACTGCGGAGAAATGTAATCGTGATCAATATATTCTACAGTTAGTGTGCTTCTCTTGAGGCGTGTGCAGCTCTGATCAGTAGACGGTTTTATTAGCCTTCTAGCACATTTATGGGATACAAGTACAATAAGACATTAAGCTCAACACCTGCTTTTTTACTCCGCATCTCACTTCTGCCAAGTGCAATTAAATGGCTTCCCAGACTTTTGAGTATCACCTGCAAGGAAACAATTCATCTTGATTTTTCTGCAGATTCTGCTAGAGGATTCATAATCTTAATCCCCCAGCTCCAAAGGCTGTTTAGTTCTGTGGGCTGTTAACATTCTGGAAGAGAATATGCGAGGCAGCAAAAATTAGACTAGTAAAAACAAGAACCTTTAGGCTGAGTTCTCACCATGAGATTTTTGTGCGTTTTGAGGCTGTAGAATTTCTTTACCTCTTATTTAAATTAGGTTACTTGCTTGTTTTTAAATGTGTGTTTATAATTATTATGTATTTGTCACTGTTTTTTATATTTCCTGGCATTTAGCATTGAGAAAACTTTATGGATAAGCGGATTACGTGGGTTTTTGATGTGTTTCTACACACTAAATACGCATTTAATTGCTTTGCTGTGGAATTTCCGCACCTAATGCAAGTTTATGGAGAAAATCTCAACATAAAACTCGCTGTATCCGTGCAAAAAAACTGACAGGCTGCAGATTAGAAACGCGCATCACAGATCAGTTTATGCTGAGTGATAAAATCGCAGCGGGCATGAGATCTCAATAAATCTCATCTACTTTGCTGAAACTGTGAGACACTGTTGTTGACACATTGAAAATATGCAAAACCTCTCTATTTGTTTTTATGGCATTCTTTATACCTGACAGTAAGATTACTCTGTCAGTAGGGTTATTACATCATTACCAAACTTGCATTTTTAAAGTAACATGGTAAAAAAAAAAGCAATTCAGAAATTTGTAATAAAAAAAAAACATCACTTATGTCATCATTCTATGAGACTCCACACTTTTTTAGCTTTTGGCCATTGGAACAGAAATGGCTGGAGCAAAGCCTCCCCCCCCCTCTCCAGGAAGCATGGGCGGAGGCCAACATGACTGGGGGGTTGGAAGGGTTAGGTGTGGGGAGGAGTATTTAGATTAGGGGTCTATATAGGGAAGTGGAGTAGGCTTCAGGTCAGTTCCAGCTTTAGCAAAAAACAGTCCCGCCCTCCCTCCCTGTATTTATTGATAGTAAATTTTATAAAATTTTGGGTCATGGCGGTCCGGGGTGGGGGGGGGAGTCCTTGAAGTTGGTTGGAAATTGGTTTTGGGGGACTTTGGATAGGGTCTCCTCCATCTGAAGTTACGTTGATGGTGATCTGGTGAGATGTGGATGGGGAGTTCCGCAGGAGTGGGCGGATCCCCGAGGAGCTGGGTGAGCAACATATCATGGTGTGCGTTGGTGCTCCTGAGCCTGTGGGGTAATGGCTGGGAGTAAGATGATGGGTGTTGTTCACAGCAATTTCGGGTTAATTGACCAAGATCTTGTGGCTTCAAGGACTCCTCCTCAACGTTCAAGTATTATAAAGCTATGTTATCATTTGGTATTTTGTTAATGTTTGTGTATTTAATAAAAGGCTGCTGTGGCCATTAGAATTCCAAATATTTTGGGCTCTGTGTATCTGTGAGCGGCATATGGGGGTGGGTTATGTTACTGGTTGGGTGGTACAGGTGATAGGTTACATTAGACTCCCGCAGGTAAGCGACTTGACAATACCAACGTCAAGAAATGGCCGGAGCAAAGCCTCCACCCCCTCCTCCAGGAGGCGTGGGCTGAGGCCAACATGACGGGGGGGTTGGAAGGGTTATGTGTGGGGAGGAGTATTTAGATTAGGGGTCTATATAGGGAAGTGGAGTAGGCTTCAGGTCAGTTCCAGCTTTAGCAAAAAACAGTCCCGCCCTCCCTCCCTGTATTTATTGATAGTTAATTTTATAAAATTTTGGGTCATGGCGGTCCGGGGTGGGGGGGAGTCCTTGAAGTCGGTTGGAAATTGGTTTTGGGGGACTCTGGATAGGGTCTTCTCCGTCTGAAGTTACTTTGATGGTGATCTGGTGAGATGTGGACGGGGAGTTCCGCAGGATTGGGCGGATCCCGAGGAGCTGGGTGAGCAACATATCATGGTGTGCGTTGGTGCTCCTGAGCCTGTGGGGTAACGGCTGGGAGTAAGATGATGGGTGTTGTTCACAGCAATTTCGGGTTAATTCACCAAGATCTTGTGGCTTCAATGACTCCTCCTCAACGTTCAAGTATTATAAATCTATGTTATCATTTGGTATTTTGTTAATGTTTGTGCATTTAATAAAAGGCTGCTGTGGCCATTAGAATTCCAAACATTTTGGGCTCTGTGTATTTGTGAGCGGCATATGGGGGTGGGTTATGTTACTGGTTGGGTGGTACAGGTGATAGGTTACATTATGAGTGCTTGGTTTTGGCATGAGTTTCCTTTTATGGGACTTGAACCTGTGATCATCTGATCACCTATACTATAAACTACTATGAACTCAATAGACTGGTATTCATAGGAGTATGGTAATAGCAGGCGCAGGAATCTTCAGCAGTCATGGTAACGCATCAGCATGCCAAAATCACATATCTAGGACATTATTGGGCACTTTGAAAGTAACACACCACAAGACATTGACAACAGAATGTAGCAGTTTGACAGCAGTGGGAGAAGCTCAATTCCATCCAACGCTGTTAGAAGAATATGATGACTGAATAACTCAGGCATTATGTGCTGGGGATGATGCTGCACTTACTCCCTACGAGTGGCTCATCATTAGGCCGGTTTCACACATCAGTGGCTCCGGTACGTGTAGTGACTAGAGTTGAGCGATACTTTCGATATCCAAAAGTATCGGAATCGGAATGGTATCACCGATACCCAAAAAATATCGGCGATACCCGATACCGATACCGGAAATCCAATGTAAGTCTATGGGAAAAAAATATCAGAATTAAAAAAAAACCATTCTTGCCTTGTTGGTTAATTGTACATGAAGGAAAACAACAAAGAGTAATGTAGAATGTATTAGGGGAGGTTGAGGAGACATTAAAGGCATAGATGTTTAACCCAATCAAATGGAATAGCATTAATATTTTTTTTTTAAAGATGTTCGGATTGACGAAGAAATTGACAATGTTGTTAACGTTTTTTCTATTTTGGCAAATATGTATATTTCACAACTTCCATGCTCTTCACCTTTTTAACTTTTGACACACTTTCTCCTTCATAATCTTCAGCAGCATCATCTTTTTCATCAAATTATTCTTCATCTTCACCTTCTTTATCTTCTTCTTAAACTTCTTGCTATTCATCTTTTTGTTAACATTACTCATATTGTTCTTATTAAACTATTATTCTTCTTCATATTCTACTTCATCTTCATCTTCTTCATCATATTCTTATTTGTGACAGAGATTCCTGTACTTGTAATCTGTAAAAGTATGAATTTTTCATCCTTCCGTTCTTGCTGTCACAAAAGATTTAAATTACAACAGTATTTGTCCGTGTTCAGTTTAGCCTGCAGCAGCAGGCATTTTCCAAGGGCACCACGAGGAGGAACGGACTCACCCCCATACACTGCTTAGTCTTCTTCTGCTTATAATTTAGAGCATATATTTTGCTCTTCATTTTGGTCTTATACTTCATGTTCTTCTGCTTTTTGATCTTCTGCTTATTGTTCTTCTGTCTCTTGTTCTGTATCTTGTAGTTTGTCTTAACCTTCTTTGTCCTGTTGGTGATCTTCTTTTGGGTAATCTTTTATTTCTTCTTTGTGATGGTGTTCAGGCTGGTTGGGTTGATGCTCGTCGTCCTTGTGGTCGTCATCTTCTTCGGGGTGGTCATCAGGGTCGTCGTCTTCATTGTTGGAGATCCAGAGTGATTACCCAAAAAAACATTTAAAAAATCTTCAATTTGTAAATGTAGCTGAAGGTACAAGAAGGCTGACTAACTTCCGAGAACCAGCTGACGTTACTGGAACCCGGACGGGTAGCAGAAGGTACAAGAGCCAATGCAAGTAACGAGGACCAGCTGACTGTGCTGGAACCCGGAGGGGCAGCAGAAGGAAAAGAGCCAATGGCACAACCGAGGACCAGCTGACGTTACTGGGACACGGTTACTAAGCAGGAGGTACCTGTGCTCCAAAGCACTACCAAGGACCAGCAGACGTTGCTGGAACTCGGATACCGAGATGGAGGCACCTAGGCCAAAGGCACTGCGGAGAACCAGTTGACGGTACTGGAACCGGACGGGTAGCAGAAGGTACAAGAGCCAATGCAAGTAACGAGGACCAGCTGACTGTGCTGGAACCCGGAGGGGCAGCAGAAGGAAAAGAGCCAATGGCCAACCGAGGACCAGCTGACGTTACTGGGACACGGTTACTAAGCAGGAGGTACCTGTGCTCCAAAGCACTAACAAGGACCAGCAGACGTTGCTGGAACTCGGATACCGAGATGGAGGCACCTAGGCCAAAGGCACTGCGGAGAACCAGTTGACGGTACTGGAACCCGGACGGGTACCATAAGGCACCATGAAAATGTAAGTTGACAGGCCGCAAGCCGTCCGCAGTTACCGAATCACACAGTCCTACAGTGGGTGCTTGTCCTATTGTCACAACGGAAACAGCCTTTATTTACATATCCCACAGCACACATAGGAATGACCAAAACTGCAGGCACCATGTAATCGGCTAACCAGAATGCAACACGACAGGACAACTTATTGGAGGCTAATTGACGTTGACACTGCCAGGAAACAGCTGTCGTGCTGTAACCAGGCTGGGCAGGAGTCAGTACCCGTGCCAAATACTTCCGAGCAACAACTGGCGGTGTTGGAGCCCAGGGATGAGAAGAGAACAGGGTGGAGGCAGCAGGACTTTTTGCCGTACACACAGCAGGGGAACAGCTGATATTACTGAACCCCAGTAACACAGGAGCAAGTGTTGACTGTGCTAACAGCACTTCCAGGCAACAACTGGCGGTGTTGGAGCCCAGGGATGAGAGGAGGACAGGGTGGAGGCAGCAGGACTTTTTGACGTACACACAGCAGGGGAACAGCTGGTGTTACTGAACCCCAGTAACACAGGAGCAAGTGTTGACTGTGCTAACAGCACTTCTAGGCAACAACTGGCGGTGTTGGAGCCCAGGGTCAAGGAGGATGTTTAAATAGTAGATCAAGTATTTTCCTTGTTACGTGTCAATTTTAAATGTCTATACTCCAAACAAGAGAAAGATAAGCTTTACTACCATAAGATGATGATTTCAGTTAAAAAAATATCGAGATAAATAAAGAATTGACAAACATAAACGCATACATTAACATGTTTAACAGCAATGCAAACCACAAAATAATTAGTTAAGGAATCTGCTATACGGTTGTACATAAAAGCATACAAGTACATATCTGAATCCATTAATGATGGACAAGTAACAGTATGTACATCATTTTTATTGTATAGCAATGAATGTCTGACTTCAAAACATCATCAGCATTACAAGTTATCTGTGACATTAATAAAATGTTACATTTGCTGAATAATGTCACTAAATAGTTTATAAAAATTATACAATTTCCATCATGTAATACTCATAATATGTGCCAATAATCATTTTTATTAACAAACATAACCTTTAAAAAGTGCATAGTGCAAATTGCTATTTATGCCTGACTGTGGACTTGCAAGCATGACAACGGATAGATAAGGTATATATAGATGAGACTGCATAGCCACAGATGGTGAATGGCCATGTAATACTGTACCTCAATAAAGTGTGCGTCACTACTACATAATTTTTTTATATAGCTTTATAAACAGGGTACGTGCATGTATGCTTGCGCCTTTGTTTGGACGCACAGACTGCCTTCCTGCTGTGACGCGTTGGGTAGTGAACAGTTGTGTGCAGTGTTCACTGCAGTCTTTGCGGAATAACCACACTTAGGCCTTATAACTTTTCAGACTTTCTTTATCAATCTACCAAGATGAAGAAGGCAGGGAGTAAGGCACGTGGTCGTGGCCGTGGAGTTTCAGCAGGGAGAGGACGTGGGGATTCTGTGGCTGCTGCCGCCCCCAGTGACACAGCATCCACCATTTTTCCCCGTGAACGTTCCTTTATGCGCACTTTTGTAGGAGGTCGGCGTACCCCCCTGCTGCGGGAAGAACAAATTGAAGCCGTTGTTGGTTGGATGTCAGCCAATGCATCGACTTCAATTGCTTCCACCTCCTCTCAGGACCACAGCACTGTTGAGCAACCATCTGTCTCTTCACCGCCTGCCAAATTGCCCAGGCAGTGACAGAGTTCTGTACAGGAGCCAGCTGAGTGTCTGCTTCTGTTCTCAGAATCTGTTGGCTTGCAAACAGGGGCCCAGCCAAGCAGCATTCTGGAATGTGAAGAAGAGGGAGTATGCAGTGATGCGCAACAGCTGTGTCTCTCTGAATCTGAAGAGGCGGGTGAGACAGTGCCATGGTCAGCACACCGCAGAACGCATCTGATGATGATGAGACTCAGGTGCCAGTTTCTGTTGAGCATGGTGCTGGCCAGACCACCCAACAGCAGCAGGTGTTGGAAGAGGGTAGTGGAGATGATGAGGTCCAAGACCCAACATGGCGTGAGGAACAGGAAGGTGTTGGAGCAGCTCAGAGGAATACTATATAATAATAATAATAATATTAATTTATATAGCGCCATCATATTCCGCAGCGCTTTACAGTTTACCAGTTTCAGAACACAAGTCATAAGTAACAACGTTAACAATACAATAATTTAAGCAAAATAAGTCGCCCCTGCTCGTGACAGCTTACAATCTACAATGAGGTGGGGGAGATACAAAGTATAGGTGTTTATATACAATGGTGCATTTACAATGATGGTCCAGCCATCTTAAGGGAGTGAGGAATGGAGATAGTGAATGGGCTAGACACACACACACACACACTTACACAGAATACATAGAATGACTTTGATTAGTGAATGTGATAGGCCGCTCTGAACAAATGTGTTTTGAGGGAGCAGCCTGAAACCATGCAAATTGTGGATAGTCCTAATTTCTTGGGGTACAGCATTCCAGAGGATTGGCGCAGCGCGGGAGAAGTCTTGGAGTCGGAGTGGGAGGTACGGATTAGTGCAGAGGTTAGTCAAAGTCATTTGCAGAGCGCAGCAGTCGGTTAGGCCGATAGATAGAAATGAGGGAGGAGATGTAGGGGGGTGCTGCACTGTGGATAGCTTTGTGGCTGAGAACCAGTACTTTGGTTGAAAGCTGTGAGAGGCCTAGAGAAGTGGTTAGTGATAGAAGGAAGATAGAGGAAGACATTGCCCAACGGTACAAACAGGAGGGAGAGTTAGGCTGCAGACTCGGTTGCCTGTAGCCTCCAGTTTGGCACCTGTTCGGAGCAGTTGTCTTCCAAAAGTCAAAACGTGCGCTCCCAGGACTTGCACTGCGTGGTCCTTTTTTGACACACTTGCAGATGATATTTGCTATGTCAAATGCAAGCTGTGTAATCAAAAATTAAAAATAGGTAAAAGTGTCAGTAACCTCAATACCACTAATATGTGGAAACATGTGCGGACAAAGCACGTAGTTGAGTTACAAAGACACACTGGAGATGTAGGCCAACCTACAGCAGCACCTACATCTTCAGGTTGTGTTGAAGCCTCTTCATCGAGCTCACACACAGCTGGTTCTGCTTCCTCACAGGATCGCCATGGAAGAACCTCGGTCACTGTTGTCCAGAGACAAAGTGTTATTCCACACACAGCAGCAAGTTCCCTGTCATCCTCACACTCCCAGGCACAAAACAGCCATCGGTAGCACAGGCATGGGATAAAAGACGGCCATACTGGGCAAACCATCCACGAGCACAGGCTCTGAATGCTGGCATTGCAAAACTCCTGTCCCTTGAAATGCTGTCATTCAGGCTGGTGGAGACAGAGAGTTTTCGTAACTTAATATCATTGTCAGTCCCACAATACAATGTGCCAAGCCGATTTCATTTCAGCAGGCAAGCCGTACCTGGTCTGCAAAAGCATGTTGAGGGAAAAATTAAACATGCGCTACTAAACGCCCTCAGTAGCAAGGTCCACCTGACCACTGATGCGTGGACCAGTACCCATTGTTATGATCTGCTACAACCACTAAGGAAAGAAGGGAATTCTGTCCCTACAATAGAACTAAGCTGAATCCCTACGATGTAACGGGGAACCTGATCCTGCGACCAGACCCGCTAAAGTCCTCAGCTAGTCTGAACGAAGACCTATAGTTGCGAGGGAGGAATCCCTACAAGATCTAGGGACTGGGAGAAAAGGTGGACACCTCCTAACAGAAATTGTAGCAGGGATAATTAAACAGAAAACAAAATACTTTGAGATCCTAACATCAAGCAAAACTGACTGAGTAAGGCACCTAAGCACCCGGCTAGCTTAACAGTAGATAATACAATGAAGTCAAGCAAAGCCAGAAGGGCGGAGCCAGACTAAATAGGGAAAAAAGGTCATGTGACCAGCTAACTGAAACAAAACCTAACAAGAGGGTTCTAACACCCATGGCCAGGGACGATACCTTTCCCTCACTGCCCATTGGGTCAATGTTGTGGAGCCGGGTACTGATCTTGCGAGTGGCGCTGTACGTGTTCTGCCAACTCCAAGGATTGCAGGAATCAAGTCTGTACACATTGACTCCTCCTCCTACTCCAGTTCCTCAGAATCATCGCTGCAGGAGCCGTCACGGTCTACCTCCACATGGACATGTGAACGGTTACCTGTTGCGACCGATATGAGCACAGCCGTGTCCAAACGTCAACAGGCCGTCCTGAAATTAATTTCCATGGGGAATCGAAGCCACACAGCGCAGGAGCTCTGGAATGCCATCAAGCAGCAGAGCGACGTGTGGTTTTTGGCAGCGAATCTCCAGCCAGGCTTGGTAGTGTGTGACAATGGCCGAAATCTGGTGGCAGCTCTGGGCCTTGGCAACCTCACTCACATACCATGTCTGTCACATGTGCTCAACTCGGTCGTGAGTTTTTTGAGGGACTATCCGGATCTTGATGCACCGCTGCACAAGGTCCGCCTAGAGTGCGCTCACTTGCGACGTTCCAGCATGGCCAGATCGCTGATTGCAGCTCTGCAACGCAGATTTCACCTTCCTGAACATCGCATCATATGTGACGTACCCACCAGGTGGAATTCCACGTTACATATGTTTGAGCGGTTGTGTGAGCAGCAGCCAACAGTAATGGAGTATCAGCTGCATCAGGCGCAATCAACTCGCAATTTGCGCCGTTCACACTTCACCACTACTGACTGGGCCTCTATAATAATAATAATCTTTATTTATATAGCGCCAACATATTCCGCAGCGCTTTACAGTTTAACAGTTTCAGAACACAAGTCATAAGTAACAACGTTAACAATACAATAATTAAAGCAATATAAGCCGCCCCTGCTCGTGACAGCTTACAATCTACAATGAGGTGGGGGAGATACAAAGTACAGGTGTTTATATACAATGGTGTATTTACAATGATGGTCCAGCCATTTTGAGGGAGTGATGGATGGATGGAGATAGTGAATGGGCTACACACACAGACTTACCCATAGAATGACTTTGATTAGTGAATGTGATAGGTCGCTCTGAACAAATATGTTTTGAGGGAGCGCCTGAAACCATGCTAATTGCGGATAGTCCTAATTTCTTGGGGTACAGCATTCCAGAGGATTTGCGCAGCACGGGAGAAGTCTTGTAGTCGGGAGTGGGAGGTACGGATTAGTGCAGAGGTTAGTCGAAGGTCGTTTGCAGAGCGCAGCAGTCGGTTAGGCCGATAGATGGAAATGAGGGAGGAGATGTAAGGGGGTGTGCACTGTGGAGAGCTTTGTGGGTGACAACCAGTACTTTGAATTGGATACTATAATGAATGGGCAGCCAGTGTAAGGACTGGCGAAGGACTCTATGAAGGACATCTGCCACGTTTTGCGTGCGTTTGATGAGTCAACGCGGATGGCGAGTGCAGATGATGCACTAGTCAGCCTGACTGTCCCCCTTATCTGCCTGCTTCAAAAAACAATGCAAGCACTAAGGGATGAGGTTTTGGAAGAGGTGGAGGATGAGGAGTCACAAATTCCGTCACCTTCTGGACAGTCAGCGCAACGTGGTTCCTCACAAAGGGCTGGGCAGGGCTCACTTTGTGAGGAGGATGAGGAGGAGTCAATGGAGGAGAAGACATCGCTCCAGAGGGAGGTACACAACGCTCTAGTCAGTATGTATAGCGAGGGTGGGGTGATGCAGAGCAGGCAGAGATGACGCTCTTCCTTGGCCAGTTGGGAGTCTGCAGCACATGGTTGATTTCATGCTGCAGTGCCTGAGAAACGACCGCCGCATCGCCCACATTCTCACCACGTCTGATTATTGGGTGTCCACCCTCCTAGACCCTCGCTACCGGGACAACTTACAAAGCCTCATCACACCGTTGAACCGGGAGCGTAAAATGCGGGAGTACCAAGACACACTGGTGCAATCCATAGTGTTCTCCATTCCAGCCGAGAGCAC
Organism: Oophaga sylvatica; assembly: GCA_033576555.1. NCBI lineage: Eukaryota > Metazoa > Chordata > Amphibia > Anura > Dendrobatidae > Oophaga > Oophaga sylvatica. Next base: position 230,503,258 of record JARQOD010000003.1, on the reverse strand, counting down.
TGCTGCTACTACTGCTTTACAAAGCAGCTCTGTGCGTCGAGGCAGTGGAGACAGCTCTGCAACAAGAGGGAGCACAAGCAGCACCTCTGCACAGGGCAAGATGTTATGATTTGGTAGCTGAGGAGAGCAGGCAAAAAAGGCAATACACCAGAGAGGTTGGAATCTATGGGATTGCAGTACCCTGACTAACCACCACAACTAAAGGCAGCCGTGGAGCGTACCTACGTTGGTCCTAGACGCCTCGTCACAGCCTGAGAAGCTAACTACACCTAAAGATAGAAAGAGGAAAGCTATCTGCCCCGAAGCAGATCCACAAAGAACATAGAAAGCCCCCAAACATGTAATGGCGGTTAGACAAGAAGAAATACTGACACAGACAGAAAATAGTATGAGCAAACGTTGGGGCTCAAACTTCATAAATAGAAAAGGATAGGAAGGGCACTTTATGCAATCACAAAAAACCCTGAAAAGTACCAATTCTACTAATTACAAAAACACCTGAGATGACACGACCTCTAGCACCTAAATTAGTTCTCTGGTGTAACAAAAACTAAACAGCAGCCACAGAAAAAAGTGGAAAAGGAAAATGAACAAACAGTGGCTGAACTAAACTGAGAGGAGCACAAGCCCCCCAAGGGGACCCGGCAGACCCCCACAGAAGTGCAGGACAAAATGCCAAAAAAAAACAAAAAAAAATAAAAGAAGAAAATGTCTTATCTGTTAGAAAAAGATGCAGGCACAAAACAGCAAGCTACAAAGTGTACAGGAATCAAAGATGAGACCAGAACAATTGATCACCGTCAACCCTGATGGGAGGGAACCTCCCTTATATAACACCAGTCAGTAACACCTGATCTCCAATCTTCACAATCTTCATTGGATAGTTCAGTACTGTTTGTAACCACCAGAGGAGCTTCTGCTCAGAATTCATTTCTAGCACATTCACAACAGCAAGACCAGTATGTTCCAAATGTGGCGAAGTTTTGTGACAGCGCCACCAATGTCTACACCATCCGAGACGGCTCCAGTCAGCAGGAGGCAAAGTTTCCGTAAGATCATGACAGACTATATGTCTTGGCCTCTCAGTGTACTCCCAGATGGCTCTTCCCCATTCAAGTTTTGGGTCTCTAAGCTGGATACATGGCCAGAGCTTAGCCAGTATGCATTGGAGGTGCTGGCTTGCCCTGCTGCCAGTGTATTATCGGAGCGCTTCTTTAGTGCTGCAGGTGGTGTACTAACAGACCGTAGCATGCTACTATCCTCCGATAATGTAGACCGGCTTACTTTTCTGAAAATGAACAAGGGATGGATCTCGCATGAATTTGCCTGTCCGGTTTCAGATTAAATAACTGGTTGGCAACGTTATCCATGTCTCCTGTTATGTTCATCTTTCTACCACCTGAACTCTACTGCCTGGGCTACAACACTGCCAGTTGCTGCTCAGAAGTGTTAGATGCACAGATCAAAACAATCGCTGATGTGTTTGTGGGGTTCAGTAACGCCTGCTGTTCCCCTGCTGTGTGTCCGGCAAAAATTACTGCTAGGTAGCTACACATGTTGAAAAAAACATGACATGTTAAAGTGGCTACTGCTACACATAGATAAGAGGCTACACCCTTATTTCTAAGCTGTAAACAAGTGAAACGTCACCTTTAAAACCATAAAATTATTAGTCTTTGTCACAAATCTGTAACAAAATAATTGTGACATATTACTGCAGATATCCACATGTCGAACACAAATGCTAACACAAAAGCCTACTTATGCTATAGGGTACTGATGGTGAACCTTGTCACTCCATAACTTAGACAAATCCAACTCACATCATGCCTCAAATGCTGCAATGTTGGAAGTGCATAATGTGGGTTGAACTTTGACAACAGCTGCAGTGCGAAGGTTAGCCTTCAGTGTTCTTGGCTTTTAAATAAAAGCTTACAAGTAAATTTAATAATCCATTGTTGATTAAGGGACGTGATGTACACCTGTAATATTGTGCAAACAATGGATGTAGGACTAGTCCTCTTCAACATTACTTATATTTGTGTCATTTCAAAAAATACATATTTAATTACAAATTTAAGAACCCATATCATAAAGGTCCATCATGTAAAAATGAGAATCGGTAACAAAACTCATGCATTACCTTGTTAAAGTCAATAGTGCATAGTCACAATAGCTAAATATATACCTGCAAGTTTTGCTGAAACAACGACAACTGATAGAAAAAGTGAATGATATCTAGTTATCAGACTGAATAGCGACACCTGTATAATGTCGATATAATACTGTACCTTAACAAAAAGGCTGTTTGCAACCAATGTATTATATACGGATGGAAGCGCATCACACTAATAGATTTGAGTTATTTGAAATAGAATGGAGCAGCACCAATTAGAGAAAAATGTCAAGGATGAGGCAGTGAGACACGCTCAGCAGAGTACAAGCAGCAGTGGTTGAAGAACTAACTGGAGCGGGATCTGCACTCCAAAAATGAAAACCTCTGACTACAGTAAACACTGAACACAACTGTTCAGTAGCTGTGAAAGGCCCGTTTGTGTACTTCTATATTGTTTGCAACCAATGTATTGGATACGGATGGAAGCACGTCACACTAATAGATTTAATTTTTTTAAATAGAATGTAGCAGCAAATATAGAGAAAAATGTCAAGGATGAGGCAGTGAGACACGCTCAGCAGAGTACAAGCAGCAGTGGTTGAAGAACTAACTGGAGCGGGATCTGCACTCCAAAAATGAAAACCTCTGACTACAGTAAACACTGCACACAACTGTTCATTAGCTGTGAAAGGCCCGTTTGTGTACTTCTATATTGTTTGCAACCAATGTATTGGATACGGATGGAAGCACGTCACACTAATAGATTTAATTTTTTTTAAATAGAATGGAGCAGCAACAATTAGAGAAAAATGTCAAGGATGAGGCAGTGAGACACGCTCAGCAGAGTACAAGCAGCAGTGGTTGAAGAACTAACTGGAGCGGGATCTGCACTCCAAAAATGAAAACCTCTGACTACAGTAAACACTGCACACAACTGTTCAGTAGCTGTGAAAGGCCCGTTTGTGTACTTCTATATTGTTTGCAACCAATGTATTGGATACGGATGGAAGCACGTCACACTAATAGATTTAATTTTTTTTAAATAGAATGTAGCAGCAACAATTAGAGAAAAATGTCAAGGATGAGGCAGTGAGACACGCTCAGCAGAGTACAAGCAGCAGTGGTTGAAGAACTAACTGGAGCGGGATCTGCACTCCAAAAATGAAAACCTCTGACTACAGTAAACACTGCACACAACTGTTCATTAGCTGTGAAAGGCCCGTTTGTGTACTTCTATATTGTTTGCAACCAATGTATTTGATACGGATGGAAACACGTCACACTAATAGATTAGTTTTTTTTAAATAGAATGGAGCAGCACCAATTAGAGAAAAATGTCAAGGATGAGGCAGTGAGACACGCTCAGCAGAGTACAAGCAGCAGTGGTTCAAGAACTAACTGGAGCGTGATCTGCACTCAAAAAAAAAAACCTACTGACTAGAGTGAACACTGCACACAACTGTTCACTATCTCTGAAAGGCTCCTTTGTGTACTTGTATAGTGTTTGCAACCAATGTATTGGATATGGATGGAAGCACGTCACACTAATAGATTTCATTTTTTTTAAATAGAATGGAGCAGCACCAATTAGAGAAAAATGTCAAGGATGAGGCAGTGAGACACGCTCAGCAGAATACAAGCAGCAGTGGTTGAAGAACTAACTGGAGCGTGATCTGCACTCAAAAAAAAAAAACCTCACAGACTAGAGTGAACACTGCACACAACTGTTCACTATCTCTGAAAGGCTCCTTTGTGTACTTGTATAGTGTTTGCAACCAATGTATGTATTGGATACGGATGGAAGCACGTCACACTAATAGATTTCATTTTTTTAAAATACAATGAAGCAGCACCAATTAGAGAAAAATGTCAAGGATGAGGCAGTGAGACACGCTCAGCAGAGTACAAGCAGCAGTGGTTGAAGAACTAACTGGAGTGTAATCTGCACTCAAAAAAAAAAAAACCTCACAGACTATAGTGAACACTGCACACAGCTGTTCACTATCTCTGAAAGGCTCCTTTGTGTACTTGTATAGTGTTTGCAACCAATGTATTGGATACGGATGGAAGCACGTCACACTAATAGATTTGAATTATTTGAAATAGAATTTGCAGCAACAATTAGAGAAAAAGGTCAAGGATGAGGCAGTGAGACACGCTCAGCAGAGTACAAGCAGCAGTGGTTGAAGAACTAACTGGAGCGGGATCTGCACTCCAAAAATGAAAACCTCTGAATACAGTAAACACTGCACACAACTGTTCATTAGCTGTGAAAGGCCCGTTTGTGTACTTCTATATTGTTTGCAACCAATGTATTTGATACGGATGGAAGCACGTCACACTAATAGATTAGTTTTTTTTTTAAATAGAATGGAGCAGCAACAATTAGAGAAAAATGTCAAGGATGAGTCAGTGAGACACGCTCAGCAGAGTACAAGCAGCAGTGGTTCAAGAACTAACTGGAGCGTGATCTGCACTCAAAAAAAAAAACCTCACAGACTAGAGTGAACACTGCACACAACTGTCCACTATCTCTGAAAGGCTCCTTTGTGTACTTGTATAGTGTTTGCAACCAATGTATTGGATATGGATGGAAGCACGTCACACTAATAGATTTCATTTTTTTAAATAGAATGGAGCAGCACCAATTAGAGAAAAATGTCAAGGATGAGGCAGTGAGACACGCTCAGCAGAGTACAAGCAGCAGTGGTTGAAGAACTACCTGGAGCGTAATCTGCACTCAAAAAAAAAAACAACTCACAGACTAGAGTGAACACTGCACACAACTGTTCACTATCTCTGAAAGGCTCCTTTGTGTACATGTATAGTGTTTGCAACCAATGTATTGGATACGGATGGAAGCACGTCACACTAATAGATTTCATTTTTTTAAAATAGAATGTAGCAGCACCAATTAGAGAAAAATTTCAAGGATGAGGCAGTGAGACACGCTCAGCAGAGTACAAGCAGCAGTGGTTGAAGAACTAACTGGAGCGTAATCTGCACTCAAAAAAAAAAAACCTCACAGACTAGAGTGAACACTGCACACAACTGTTCACTATCTCTGAAAGGCTCCTTTCTGTACTTCTATAGTGTTTGCAACCAATGTATTGTATACGGATGGAAGCGCGTCACACTATAATTTCAATTGAATGGAGCAGCAAGAATTACTCTAAAGAAAAAAAAAAAGAGTCTGTGAGTGACACGTGCAGATGCCTACAAACAGCGTTGGATGCAGAGCAAACTGCAGCGTCACCTGCACTCTCACACACACACCTTGCACAGAGCTGTTAAAACAACACTGCAAGGCAAAAGGAAGCTTTACACAGCGGTTGGTAAACTAGCCTGCCTAAAGCACAGTACACAAAATCGCAATCTCTAACTGTCCCTCAGAGTCAGCAGAGCAGCGTTCTGTCCCTAACTGAATTCACAGCACAGTGACGCTAAAATGGCGGCGGCGCCTTTTATAGTGCATTCTGACATCATTTCAGCATCCAATCACAGCCATGCCATTAGTTAACATGACCGCAGCATTACAGGATGTGCCCACACTTCTTAGGATTCCTCATTGGCTGACTAAAATCACATTGCCTCTCAAAGAATTATGGGAACTTCCGATTCCGGTATACGATATATGGAAAATATCGGAACTAAGTATCGGAATTCCGATACAGCGAATATCGGCCGATACCCGATACTTGCGGTGTCGGAATGCTCAACTCTAGTAGTGACAGTTTTCTCACGTACCAGAGACACTGACACACATAGACCCATTAAAATGAATGGGTCTGTGCACTTCAGCGTGTTTTCACAGAGAGTGTGTTCATGTGCAAAGCACGGAGACATGTCAGTGTTTGTGGGAGCGCACGGTCCGCAAAACGTGCTGAACACGGCACACAGAGAACAGTTCACACTGTTCTCCATGCTCACGGACAACCGCCGGGGAAGAAGCACTACTGTAAGTGCTGTTCCCCTGCTTGTGGTGCTGAACTCAGCTGTGAATCTTCTCTCCTGCTCTGCCGGCAACAACGAGCAGGGAGAATGAATGAAAAGCAAACCGACATGGAGTCCCCCTTAGTTTTTGAACCAACCTGGCAAAACTAACAGGAGCTGGCTGCTATTCTCAGGCTGGTAAGGGGCCATGAATATGGGCCCCCCAGCTTAAAAACAGCATTAGATGCACCTATCTGGAGCTTTGTCAGATTCTTCCCACTTGCCCTGTAGTGGTGGCAAGTGGGGTTAATAAGGGATTAATGTCAGCTTTCTTTTGTAAGGTGACATTAAGCCTGATTAATAACGGAGAGCTGTCAATAAGACAACTATCCATTATTAATCCACTAGTCTGAAAGGGTTAACTAAACACACACACAATAAGAAGACAGTATTTAAATAAAAGAATACACTACACAGTTTTAAAATATTTATTATACTCCTAATCCCATTTTGAAGCCATTGTTCTGGAAAAAATACAAAATAAAAAGCAACAATATACCCATACCTGTCCGCCATACAGTCAAGTCCCACGGCATAATTCATCTCAAAGGGTTAATCAGTTTACAACCGGAGCGGTGCTAAAGCAGCCGCTCCAACTGTAAACTACTGGGGAATGAATGAAAGCAGCATGCACAGGCTCAGTGACAAGCGGTGACGTCACTGAGTGTGTGCTGGGCTGACAACTGAACTCCTGTGACCTCAGCACCGTCATTTTCCCATGATCAGAGTTCATTTTCCAACGCTGCAGAGTTCATTGTGGGTCAGCCTGTGAGTGAGCGGAACATCAGTGACGTCAGCGCTAGTCACTGAATCACTGATGCTGCTGCCAGCAGCTTCTCATTCATTCAGTGGTTTACAGCCGGGGTGGTCGCATTAGCACTGCTCCCAGTTGTAAACTATTTAAACCAATTGAGATGGATTGCGGCGAGAGACTTGACTGTTCAGCGGACAGGTATGGGTATAGTGTTGCTCTTTTATTTTGTCTTTTTCCAGGAGAACGAGGGCTTCAAATGGATTGAGAGTTTAAGAAAGATGGAAAACCTGTGTGTTGTATTTCATTAAAATACTTTATTCTTAATGTATGTGTGTTTTTTAACCCTTTCAAACGGTAAGATTAATAATGGACAGGTGTCTAATTGACAACTCTTCATTATTAATCTGGCTTAATGTCACCTTACAATAGCAAGGTGACATTAACCCCTTATTACCCCATATGCCACTGCTACACAACAGTGGGAAGAGAGAGGCTAAGTCCCAAAATTGGCATATCTAACAGATGTGCCTTTTCTGGGGTGGCTGGGGGAAGATGTTTTGAGCTAGGGAGGGGGCAAAAACAATGGTCCCTTTCTAGGCTTTAATATCTGCCCTCAGTCACTGGCTTTCCCTCTATAGAGAAGAAAATTCCGCGGGAGCCCACGCAATTTTTTCCGTGAATACATCCTTTTATTAAATACCTACAGTTCCCAAATTTTACACACACATAGTACCAACAGTAGTAGTCACTGATATATATAAAACAAAATTTCTGCAATTGTTTACTGTATGTAAACCATGTCTCTTATCCTGTTGGCTCCTACAGAGATTCTACAGGAGCAGACAAATTAATTAACGGCTATTCTGCTATCTCTCTATGAAATATAAATATATATGTGTTTGCGAATATTTCAGCCCATGGATCAGTTAAATGTCCATTTTGCATGGGTGCGAGAAAATCTCGCTATACGGATGCCATACAGATGACACACGGATATTTTGATGCGAGGAAATCGCATCCTCGCATTGAAAACGGATTGCATATGGATCACTGTTCATGAAACATTGATGCTATTCTCGGCCGTACAAAATGAACTGTATTTTTATACGTTAAATGTGACTCCGGTCTAATACAGTGCCAATTCAAGTCAGTTACCTGCATGATGGCATGAAGAACTGGGGCTCTTTATAATTAGTCTCCACTCTGCCAAAAGATAAGGATCCTAAACAGACCACTCCCTTCTCTTAAAATGATTGTCCACTATTCGAACAACCTCTTCTCAATCCCTATGTTTTCCTCCTGTAAAATAATAACACATAGGCTGGGGTCACACTTACGACTGCAATGCAAGAAACTCGCTTGAGTCTCTCGCCTCAATACCCAGCACTGCCGCCGGCACTCGGACCGGAGAATTCAGCTGCATAGAATTACATGCAGCTGTACACTCCGGTCCCGAGTGCCAGCGGCAGTGCCAGTGATTGAGGCGAGTTTCTCGCATTGCAGTCGCAAATGTGACCCCGACCTTATACTTATCTACAGGGCCGACACCATTCCAGCGCAAGATCTCTCAGGGATCAAGCGACATTGGCGTTTTCACTTTCCCCACTTTCAGACAAATCATATACATCTGGAGGAATTGAGAGAGAGAAGCCAGCGCTGATTGGTCCTAGAACTCGAGCAAGTCTAAGTGCTATTATTTTACAAGGGGGAAATATAGGGATTGAGAAATGGTTGTCTAAGTAGTGGAAAACCCCTTTAACTCAAAGTTGGGAAGGCCTAGGCGGCAAAGCAAAATTACATTTACCTGGTGTCTGATACTTCAGCAGTGTGAAAACAAAAATTTTCACATGATTTTGATGTTTATTGCATATTTAAATCATATTCATATTTAGATAAAAATGTATTCTTTGAAAACCATAGACCCCTTTAGACTCCACTCATAAAGCCATTGAAGTTAAATAAATAAACAGTCTTTTTTGCACAAATCCCACATATGTATTGTATTGTGAAAAGCTTTTTAAAGTTTTTCTTTCCTATACTTTCATTGTTAGAAAACATGAAACTCTCCTATGGAGCAGATTTAGTCAACCCTGCTTTTTTTCTGTTTTGTCTCAGATTATATTGAGTTTGGAAAACAATTTGCTTAATAGAGCGCTTTGAGGCTTAAACAATAACAATCACATTTGTATTGTGTTTAGGCAATTTTTACGCCTCCCTTGACAGTTTTGAGAAATGTCCAAAGAAAAGGGCATGGCTATTGAAAGCGTGTCTAATTAAAAAAATATGTATTTTTAGATGTTTAAGAAATATAATCGTAAATACACCTGACTTACGATATACAGAGATCAGTGCTGGTTTTGGCAGCTCCAGTTATTCCTGATAAAGAAGCAATTTTGCTGTGTGGGGATGTCATGTGATGTGTATTAAAGTGACTCATTTCAATACCTAAGTCAATCTCTAGATGAGGAAAGGGGAACCTATGTTTCTGCCAATGGCTATATGGATATTTATAGCATCAGTGGGGGGAACGTACAAAATTATCAACTTGAAAATTATTCTGCTGTGTTTGGTCAGTTACTTAATTCATCCCTAGTGTGATGGCTGGATCTGCTTCTCTTTGGTGAGGCATATGACGTTGGGTGGTATTGATGATGTTGCTCAGTCTGGAATGCAATCAGCTCTTTGCTATAAGTTTTTTAAAGAACTGATTTCAGCAGCAAGTAGTTCAGAACACAGATGTATATTACACTGCATGACTCCTCACAGTGGGAAATTCTTCACTGCTCACGCTACATTTATAGACCTCAAACATTGAGAGTATTGAAGTATATACGTCACATAGGAAACATCAAGGCTGGTGTATGTAAATCATGTAGGATACACTGGGACTGGTATATATACATGACATAGGATACAATGAGGCTGATATATATATATATATATATATATATATATATAACACACACACATAGCAGACACTGAGGATAAAAGGATAAAGTAAACCACCACAATAGCTGACACTGGGGCTGATGTATATTACATAACATAGTAGACACTGGGGCTGGAGCATATACAGTACAGACCAAAAGTTTGGACACACCTTCTCATTCAAAGATTTTTCTGTATTTTCATGGCTATGAAAATTGTAGAATCACACTGAAGGCATCAAAACTATGAATTAACACATGTGGAATTATACATTACACTTTACAAAAAAGTGTGAAACAACTGAAAATATGTCTTATATTCTAGGTTCTTCAAAGTAGCCACCTTTTGCTTTGATTACTGTTTTGCACGCAGAAAAGGTGAACGGATAGACTCTACATGCCTGGTTCCCACCGTGAAACATGGAGGAGGAGGTGTGATGGTGTGGGGTGCTTTGCTGGTGACACTGTTGGGGATTTATTCAAAATTGAAGGCATAGTGAACGAGCATGGCTACCACAGCATCTTGCAGCAGCATGCTATTCCATCCGGTTTGCGTTTAGTTGGACCATCATTTATTTTTCAACAGGACAATGACCCCAAGCACACCTCCAGGCTGTGTAAGTGCTATTTGACCAAGAAGGAGAGTGTTGGTATGCTACACCAGATGACCTGGCCTCCACAGTCACCAGACCTGAACCCAATCAAGATGGTTTGGGGTGAGCTGGACAGCAGAGTGAAGGCAAAAGAGCCAACAAGTGCTAAGCATCTCTGAGAACTCCTTCAAGACTGTTGGAAGACCATATCCGGTGACTACCTCTTGAAGCTCATCAAGAGAATGCCAAGAGTGTGCAAAGCAGTCATCAAAGCAAAAGGTGGCTACTTGAAGAACCTAGAATATAAGACATAATTTTCAGTTGTTTCACACTTTTTTGTTAAGTATATAATTCCACATGTGTTAATTCATAGTTTTGATGCCTTCAGTATGAATGTACAATTTTCATAGTCATGAAAATACAGAAAAATCTTTGAATGAGAAGGTGTGTCCAAACTTTTGGTCTGTACTGTTCACATATTCCATGAGTTGGAATCGGAGGTGTATATACCATGCGCTCACTGTTGGTTTCCCGATAACTGGCCGATTAGTGAAAACAGCCTGCAGTTTCCTCCGTTAATCATCGGTCACTTGCATAATTGTCCGGATGATAGGGGGTGGATGTTTGCTCCAAAGATAACAGCAGGTGGATCTGCGTGACCTTCAAGGCTGCGATCTTTGACAATTGATGGCAGCAGTGGGATTCTGCTTGACTCCTCCAGTGTCTCCTCATTGACATTTTTGTTTGGTTTTAAAGTAGGATTCTGTCTGAAGGTTGTTAGTGGCCATTAAATCCTGTGATCCTGTTACCACATTGTCTCTTCTCTCACTCTGCATTATATTGACTGGAAGTGGGATCTGCAATGTTAAGTGCTTCCAAACTACAAGGTTCAGTCAGTACCAACTTGCTAGGTGATGGGGGCCTGCAGGTCAGAACTCAGAAGAAAGGAGATGCAACTGCCTAGTGCCTACAGAGACTATGCTACACAGATATGTATCTTTATAATAAACATAGTTTATCATGCAGAAGCATAAGCAACTATTATGGTAGAGGTACTACAGAAAATGTATAGCATAATAATACAGTGTGGTATATGAAAAAGTAGTCTGACAGGTGATATTATGACAAGACGAACAAGAAAATGGATTATGCACAAGTCACAACAAATGCTGAAAGGGGTCCACGTTTATGTCTATGCATCTTTGGGTACGTCAGAGCATCTTGGGTATTTGGATTGTTGGCATACATTTTCTGTTTTAAATTTCCCACAGATAAATGTCGCATGTGGACAAGTCCAGGGAACATGGTGGTCATATCCTTTTGCTTACAATTCACTCCTCTGTAAACAGTTTATGAACCTGTGCCATTGAGATGTGACATATTGCCCCATCTTGTTTGAAAAAGCAGAATATTATTTCTTCTGCTTTCAATTGTTTGCAAAATTGTACAAACATGTCCCAATAAACCATAATATTCCCAGTTGAGTTGAAGAAAATTGGCCCTACTATTATTATTCCTGACACTGTGCAGCAAATGCCAATTCTCTAGTTAATGACAAGATAGAGGATTTTGTGAATATATTCTGTGATGCCCGTAATGATATAAAGTCAAGGTATTCAAATAGATGAAAGTAGTTTAATTCAACGCGTTTCAAGGTTCAAATGACCTCTTCCTCAGGTTATGTCCTAACTCTGAATCCAGACTCTGAATACAGTCTGAATACAATGTTTAGGTAGTTGTTTAGTTCCTGGGTACTTTTTACAAAGGCCAATTGCACAGTATATAATTCCACATGTGTTAATTCATAGTTTTGATGCCTTCTACTTATTTCCCCCACTGTTTATGTAATTTGCTACTTCCTTGTGTCCATTGTACCAGTCTAATTAAAGAGACTCAGACTCTCAGGTAATTGTTTCCCTACTGGAAATTTGTGTGAGAATAAGGGGGGGGATGCATCGTTCTCTAGGGTCTTGGAGATTTTAATATCTTCTATGACAAAAAGAATCAGCTATATGAAACAAAAGAAAGATCTTGGAGATACAAAATGGTATTTTCATCGTTTTTCTAACCTTTAGAAGTAAATTTTTAGACAATTCTCACGTTCTGTCTTCAATTTCTGAAGAAGTTAATTTTTTCAAATGAAATGGAAAAATGTCTAACTTTCATCTTCTGATGGTGTACTATGTTCCGATGTGATTAAAATATAGAATAATATATTTCCAAATCATTGCATTCTTTTTTTACTGTACATTTTGCACAGCTAATTTTTCTGGAATCTGGATTAGTAGAGTTTTTAAGGAAAAGTGTTTCCTTGACCAGGAAACACAGCGCTTTGGACGGAGCGGAAAGTCCGCTCTGCCCAAAGCCCTGCCCCCTGTTGAACCCGCGGTCAATCCGGATGTGTTCATGGAACACATCTGGAACACATCCGGAATGACTGCAGGGCTACACAGCTCTGTGTTATTTCCCTTGCGGTGACGCAGCGTCGCCGCAAGGGAATAGGACATGCTGCGGTCTTAATAGACGCGCCGCATGTCCGTTAATGCAGGTCTGCCGCCTGCGTGTTTTTAACCATAGTGGAGACGAGATTTCTTGAAATCCCCTCCACTATGCTGTAACATCTGGATGCTGCGTGTTTGACGCTGCGCCAGCGCACAGCGTCAAACACGCAGCAGTTCCTGACTTTTTCCTGACCGTGGAAACATACCCTGATGTAGCACAATGCACAATGCAGTTGCACACTTTCTTGTGTGCTAAAACACTCATGGTCATATGTATGAGGCTTAAACATTAAAAAATAATATATTAACGTAGAGAAGGTCCGTAGAATCAATTCCACTGGTGATCAATAGCGCTCCAGTCTGACACTCTGTTGTAAACAATGCAAATGTTACCTTAAACAAAATTGACTTCAAAAGTATTGGACACAACAAATTCCTCCACATGTATTTGATGGAAACAAAACTTGAAACAAATGGGTTAACCTGCGCTGCCATCGCAGAAGGATTGGGAAATGAGAATCCTAATGTATGCAGTTAATTCGTCAGTGCGTTTCGATCATTATGATAAACCACAATGATGTCTTGATGTAGACGTTGTTTAACTTTGAATCACGTTGACAAATAAACCACATACATTTGGATTCTGTTTTCCTCATCCTTCTTTGTCCTCCTATCTAGGTGTGACCATTTACATCACAAACCCTATCTAAGTGAATGGCTCCACTATATATACTCTACTTTGGAGAAACATTATTTTCCCACTTATTGCATTATTTTAATATTCCCCTGATTAATCCTCCTTATTGGGGAAGAAACACGTAGGGAACACATATTTACTAAGTGATGGTGGGCATCCCATAGCAGCACACACTTGTGGGCTGTCCTTGTGAGGATGGGAGCATTGCAGGGGCATGACAGGGAAGAATAGAAAAATCTTCTTCCCTTCAAAGCAAAGGTACTGGATCATATATCCTGCTCCTGTCCATGATGAACCTGCTATGGGAAAACATCTATTGGTGAATCCAAACCAATTTTTTAATAGAGCACTGGTATGCACGAGCACTTAATTGTTATGGTTTTGTGTCACTGTCTCTATTGGTCCGGAGTAAATTTTAATATTAGTAATTATAGGTTAAAGTTTATCTGAATGAAATAGGACTCTTAAAGCTATTCTCCTCAAAGTACCACGAGGGTTAAAAAATAGTGGTTTAACAAATCACTAGAACTGATTTCATAGTATTTCCTAATGCTATTAGATGGATTTTTCCCATTTTTAGATAATCTTTTTTAAGTATTCATAATATACATGTAGTATTGTGATTGAATATTAGTGCATGCTATATTTAATGTTGTTTATTACTAAATGATATGCAATTCCATGTTCTCTTTTAAGAAACTATGAGTAGGACACCTAGAAGCATTTTACTACATTGTCTAATCAATGCAATTAACCTTCTATAAAACTATCTACTTGTAATGAATTTGCTACATTTTAATAGCAGCTTGTCATGTTAATAGGAGTTGCTGACCTCTACATATAGTAATTTCTTTTAATAACAATTATAGTTACCCAATGGGGTTTTTATACCATAGAACAATGAATATCACTTTAGTGAAGACCCAAAATCACACCATTACATCCCGCAAAATGGTATAAAAATGACTAAATCTTTATTATGTTACATTAAGGAAACAATTTTTTCAAAATTCAAACAGGGTACATGAGCACAATTAAAAAGGAGGAACAACAATCCATTGGAATATAATCAACAGCTGCCATAAACCGATTTCACCTATATCTCCAAGAACAAGGGCACAACGGGTTAATACCCAGGAACTATGATACCCCTAATATCAGTGATTTTATCCAGTCCAAGGACTATAGTCATAATTAACATCACTAATAGAGTAATTGTATTCCTTCAATGTCCCACACGGAATAAGCATGAAAGAAAAAACCTTACGCAGTAGTCTCTGAGAACTTACCACAAGGCTGCTGTGAGTTGCCACGAACATCCCTCTGCCCCGACACGCATTGTCATTTTACTTTTTGTCTCAGAAGTCAGCAGTACACAAGAAAAATAAGAAATTTTGTAAAATATCTATTAAAGAAATCTGCTTCGTTCACCTCTTGGATTGATAATTTAGCTACAAAATTCTCAATTAGTGGGTAAAATGTGTCTTCAGTGAATACAGATTTTCCCACTACTGAGATAGGAGACAAAAGTCACTACTGTAAAAACATCACGCAGTGAATACACATTTTACTCATGATTTGAGAATTTTGAAAATAGATGATCAGTCTTAAAAGAGAAAGAAGCAGATTTCTTTGATAGATATATTTCAAAGTTTCTTATTATCATGTGTACTACTGATTTATGAAATAAAAATTAAAACGGCAGTTACTCTTCAAATAAAAAATACTGGTATGGGTGGCATTTGTTCTACCATTTGGGCTCCTTTTTTTCTGTACAGCTGCAACCTGGGACAAAATGGGTGAAATTAAAGGGACAAGGGAAATTGAGGTTGCATGCAAATCTGTGATTTTTAATAGTTCTGGTGTTTTTTTGAAAGTGGTAAATAATTTATTAAAAATAATATTAAATAGTAAAAAAAAGTAATACAATTCGTTGGTGCCTCAATTATTATATGATTCATTTAATGCTGAAATAAACTGCAGTAGGTAAGGGTTGAAGTGTATACAAAGTGGCCTTGAGGTGGAAAACACAGGAGACACAAATCTGGCTGTTTTATAGAAAATAAGAGTTTTAGCAGTGAAGAAAGCAAGTCCCTTGCTTCCCATTACTAGACTATGTGTAAAGTAATTCCAGTTACACCACCATATAATGTCAAAATAATAGTGTTTTATGTAGCCCACGTAAAACACCCGAAAGGAAAAAAGGTAAAAATACTATTTTTTTCTTAGTGGAAAGGCATAACCCCCACTCCCAAGATAAAAAACTTGTGTGAATTTGGTATGGTCTTTGGGATGTGGATTACCAAGCTGCTGATATCCTGGTTTGAATTATAACATTATAAGTGTTTGTATTGTTTTATTTCTTGTCTGCGATTCTTTTATACAGTGTATTGAAAACAATCGCAAAGTAAACTCTGTCCTCTTCTGCTGCTATTTACCATTTCAATTGTCACCATCCCTAAAAGTGTTCTCTGAGGTATAGCAACTTAATTTCCTGAATATAAATTATTAAATAAATGAGAATATAGACATGTCTTACCATAATTTAAAATGCAGCATTTTCTTTGTGGAATTCAGAATCATACAAGCACAGGATAAGGTCAGGAAAACAATTTTCTTGTTATCTCTAAACTAGCTCTCAAGTCTATAATCCACTACGTATTAGAATAGAATAAATTGATATCTATGGTTTGCTGTCAGTGTGCTGGTATCTACTACTTTTTATGAATGTTTGGGCTCGTGCACATGTCTGATTATATCAGATGAGTGCTATAAGTGGTTTTCACAGATAGCACTCGCACCTATGATATTCTATGGGGCTGTGGACATGTCCGATTATTTCCTTGGAGACATATTTGATTTTGATCCAAGTGGCAGATCAAAACTTGCAATGCAAGTCTATGGATCCGTGAAGAACATCGAAACGCATTTGGATGACTAAATGAAGAGATGAAGATTTTTTTTTCTCTACACTTCTGAGAAAACTAATGCCCCTTTGATCAAACTCTAATCAGTCAAACCATTTTTTTTCAATGGCGAGGAAATGGTTGTGTGCACCTTCTCCTTAGGCATAATCTGAACCTGGTCTTCTCTTAGCGCTGCTTAGTGTATGACTTTACTAACTCCTCTTTCCCTCTCTGTAACCACACCCTTCTTTCTTTCTCTGTCAAGAATTGTTGCCACGCTCAGGACACCCCCATTTACCACACACACAGTAATCTAAGCGCCATTAATACCAAGAAACTTATGAACAATCTACAGTCCTCTTTAGCTTTGATCTCCTTCCTCCCCTGTCCAGACTTAGTATTGTCACATTATATTAAGACATTGGAAAGGGCCCTGGATGAAGCAGCACCTGCTACAAGCAAAACAACCCGATACAGACACAGTAACCCTGGCACATGCTGTAAACATGTTTTAAGTGTGCTGAGCGTTAGTGGAGAAAATAATTTTCAACGGAAGGCTTCATTTACTATAAGTTCATGTTCAAAACTTATAACGCTGATCTCCATCTGGCCAAAGAAGTCTACTTCACCTCCCTTATCACATCACTAACGAAAAAATCTAAAACAACTTTTTGAAACTTTCCACTCCCTCCTGAGCCCTAAATTTCAGGCCCTGTCACCAACCTCAGTGTTGACTATCTGGCCACTTATTTCCTAGAAAAAAAATAAACCATATATGTCATGACACTTCTGCCCCATCCCCTCAAAGCTTTGATCCCCTTCCCTCCTGCACTTCAAGTTCTCTTTCCAACTTTGAACCTGTCATGGAAGAAGAAGTTATCAGGCTCATCACTTCTCGCACTTTAGACTGCACCAATGACCCTATTCCTTCACATCTCCTTTAGTCCCTCTCTCAGGCTGTCACTGCCCACTTAACCAAACTTTCTCCTCTCAGATCTGTCCTGAATCCAACAGCCATGGGTCATCAGCTACACCAAAGCCTCCTCCTTGTGCCAGTCATTGCACTGGTTTACTATTTGCCACAGAATACAATACAAACTTTTCTCTCTTGCTCACAAATCTCTTAACAGGTGTACTCCATCTTTCTTCTCCTTCAATTTTGTTTATCACCCTACCCGTGCTCTCTATTCTGCAATTGACCTAAGATTAACATTCTCCATAATCTGAACCACTTTGCTCTATCTCCAAGACTTCTTTTCTGTTGCAAAAGTTTTTTGAATGCACTACCTCGGACAACCTAATTAATACCTTTAATGCTTTTAAAGCACATTTCTTCAGACAGACCTATCAGCCCACTTCACTAATCTAACTCTTCCCTGTTCCCCTTTTTTAAATTTTCCTCAGAATCTGTTCCATTCTATTCATCTGTTTTCACATCCTCCATGTACCCAAAAGGTAACACAATAGGTAACTGTATAGGCAGATACTATCTAATGACTGGACAATGCAGCTTATTTGAAATGCCCTATATATTTTATAATGATGGCTGATCAAACATGACAAGCACTTTATTATTACCTAATTACTATTGTGTCCTTATTTCCTTGTAGATTGTAAGCTTGTGATCACTATTGTGTCCTTCTTATTTCCTTCTAGATTCTAAGCTTGTGAGCAGGGCCCTCACTACTACTGTAACTGATCAACTATATGTTACTTTGCATAGTCTTTTATTGTACATGCCCACGTGCTGTGGAATATGTAGGCGCTATATATATAAATAAATTATTTTTTATCATTAATATTATATTCACCAACTCTGAAATCTGGATGTCTCTCGGAAAAAAGGTTCCCTCATGGACTCCTGGGAGTTGGAAAATTTCCCAGGCTTAGAAGAAAAGGTTTCTCAGGTATTACATGGAGCCTCTCTTCCAAAAGTATGTTAATGAGCATGACCAAGGCATGAAGAAAGAGGCATGACAGAAAGGTGTGACTGTAGCCATAGGGACAAATTTTCAGTGCACCTGAAAAGAGATTTCTTTACCAAAGAACTTCCAAAAAAGTTAGCAAGTATGTCTCATAATTGCATGGGATTCCACTTGTCCATCATATGGAAGGTAATACAGTCAAATATCATATAACACATGATAATTTCTTCAATATACAATGAAAAAGTGCTTTTATGGGTCAATTTGATCTATTACATGGCATCTGACCCAATATATTGTATAGTAAAATATTACCTATCAATATACGAAAATGAAGTGTAGACACTGCCATAAAATAAAATGGACTCCATATGCAGCACAGTGGCTCATTAGTTATCACTTTAGCGTAACAGTGCTGGTGTTCCGGATTCACATCTCACGAAGGACAACATCAAAAAGAAGCTTGTATGCTCTTCATGTGTTTGTGTAGGTTTCTTTCCACACTCAAAATAAATACTTGACAGTGAATTTAGATTGTGAGCAAGTGGAGATAGTGATGATGATCTCTGT
The DNA here is from genome assembly GCA_033576555.1 of Oophaga sylvatica. Taxonomy (NCBI): domain Eukaryota; kingdom Metazoa; phylum Chordata; class Amphibia; order Anura; family Dendrobatidae; genus Oophaga; species Oophaga sylvatica. The sequence continues at coordinate 230,484,276 of JARQOD010000003.1, read as the reverse complement.
AAAGTGCTATGGAATATGATTGTGCTTTATAAGTCAATAAAATAAATATTCCATCATCTAAAATGTAGTTGAAGTCTCCAATTCTTTTATGCAAAAATTCAATACAGTGTTGTGACATGCTAACATATCCTTTGACAGGCTGCTACACATGACAACCACTAGATTGTCATTGGCCAGACACAGAAACATAGCACAAACCTATTGAGTCAAACTTTGTATTTTGAAATTTTGAAAACGGGTTATCTATTGCCACACATATCGAGATGTGCTTTGCCAAGGAAAAAATTAAGGAATTTTCATCTGTATAGCATGTCTAAGCCTTCCATCAGAGGTATTTGTCAGTCCAGTCCTGACATATACCTTTGATATGATTTAAGGTGGGCCACAGCAGTATGTGAGGATCTCTATTGAATAGCTAGTTTAAGGGCTATCATCGTTACTTTACTCAATGAGTTTTTTTTTTCTCGTTTCTCGTGTTTGTTACTTTGTATATACTGTAATTGTGATTTTCAAGCATTTACTAGAAAGTTTGTTTAATGAGTCTTTTCTAAAAATTGATATGTGACACTGTATCTGTTGACGATATTGAACATATTTGAGATCTCTATGCTATTGCATATATCCTGACCTTTAGCCACTGACATAATATAAACTTGGTATAGCTGAATGACTTCTCACTCTCTCTGTCTCTACATATATATATATATATATATATATATAACACACACACGTGGTCAATATTGTGATACCCCTCGTTTAATGTCAGAAAAACCCACAATGGTGACAGAAATAACCTGAATCTGACAAAAGTAATAATAAATCAGAAATCTATGAACATGAACAAATGAAAGTCAGACATTGCTTTTCAACCATGCTTCCACAGAATTTAAAAAAAGTACAAATGATGAAATAGGCCTGGACAGAAATGATGGTACCCCTGAGAATAATGTGACAAAAGGAACATGTTAAATCATATTATGTCCACTAATTAGCATCACAGGTGTCTACATTATTGGAATCAGTGAGTGGGCCTGTATAAAGGGCTACAGATACTCACTGTGCTGTTTGGTGACATGGTTCATATCACATTCAACATGGACCAGAGAAAGCGAAGGAAAGAGTTGTCTCAGGAGATTAGAAAGAAAATTATAGACAAACATGTTAAATATAAAAGTTATAAGACCATCTCCAAGCAGCTTGATGTTCCTGTGAATATGGTTGCACATATTATTCAGAAATTTAAGTTCAATGGGACTGTAGGTATCCTCCATGGACGTGGCCGCAGGAGGAAAATTGATGACAAATCAAAGAGATGGATAACACGAATGGTAACAAAAGAGCCCAGAAAAACTTTTAAACAGATTAAAGGTGAACTTCAAGCTCAAGGAACATCAGTGTCAGATCGCACCATCCGTAGTTGTATGAGCCAAAGTGGACTTCATGGGAGACGGCCAAGGAGGACACCATTGTTGAAAAAAAATCATAAAAAAGCCAGACTAGAATTTACCAAACTACATGTTGGCAAGCCATAAAGCTTCTGGGAGAATGTCCTATGGAAAGATGAGACAAAAATGGAACTATCAAGAGCCCTGCTGCAGACTTACAGCAGGAGTCTGTGCACGTGTTACAGAAGGACAGAGAGTGTGTAAGGAGTGCTGCGGTGAGCTTACTTGCAGCAGTGCAGGACCTGAAGTACATGACCACCAGGTGAGTAGCCAGGGGGAGAGTCAGGCGCCAAGTAGCGGCAGTGACCGGCGATGCCAGATAGAAGTCAGACGTGCCGAAGTCAAGCCAGTAGGTCAGAGAGATGCCGAAGGGTGAGACATAAAGAGTGGTCAGTACATAGCAGAAGGTCAGGAAGCCGGAGATAGCGGTACAGTACAAACGGGGTAGGCAGGTGTGGAGTAAGAGTAATCAAACCAAAAGGTCAGAGCCAGAAAAGAACACGAGGCAAAGCAGAGAACGAGAAAATGGATCGGGTCATACATAGAAGATGTAAAAAAATAGCAATAACCATCACATATACCCATAGATCTAAATACTAATTAAGAGTAACCAACTAACATTGTAATGGGTATATATATATATATAATACGGGAAAACTGCAAAAGACATGCAAAGAAACCAAATATGGCAGTCCAAAAAATCCATAAAATAAACTTTATTGAATACAATATATAAAAAGTCAAGAGATGTATGATACAGGCAGGGGCTGATAAACATAGAGGTGGGTCGGTGGTCCCGTTTTGTTCCACTTTACCAGGTATATTGCAATAGCTCTACGATATATCTCTGCATGTTTATGTAACTATTATCATTGTGCATTATTTTGTGATGAATGCAGCATATATTGTATGTACTATTAATGCTGGGATGTAATATGTGGGTGGACAGACCCTGTCCCTTTTGGCTTATATGTGCTGACACCTCTATGTTTATCAGCCCCTGCCTGTATCATACATCTCTTGACTTTTTATATATTGTATTCAATAAAGTATATTTTATGGGATTTTTTGGACTGCCATATTTGGCTTCTTTGCATACACAGAAGAGCAAACAGAACAAAGTATTGAAGCACACAAGGGGGTCAGACACACAGCCAGGAATGAATGTATCACTGAGAAGGATTCCCAGATGAAGGCGGGTAAATATAGCCCTCCCCAAACCAAAAGGAGGCCACACAAATTAACCACGAGAGGACAGGGACGGAACCCTGTCCACAACCATGACAAGAACTTTTTGGCAAGGCACATCAGCTCTATGTTCACAGACAGAAAAATGAAGCAATTAAGAAAAGAACACTGTCTCTTTTGTGAAACATGGAGGAGGCTCTGTTATGTTCTGGGGCTGCTTTTCTGTTTCTGACACAGGGTGTCTAAAATCTGTGCAGAGTATAATGAAATATCAAGACTATCAAAGGATTCTAGAGAGAAATGTGCTGCCCAGTGTCAGAAAGCTTGGTCTGAGTCGCAGGTCATGGGTCTTGTAACAGGATAATGACCCAAAACACACAGCTAAATACACTCAAGAATGACTAAGAGGAAAACATTGGACTATTCTGAAGTGGCCTTCTATGAGCCCTGACCTAAATCCTATTGAGCACCTTTTGAAAAAGCTGAAACATGCCGTCTGGAAAAGGCAACCTTCAAACACGAGACTACTGGAGCAGTTTGATTTTGAGGAGTGGGCCAAAATACCTGTCGAGAGATGCAAAAGTCTCATTAACAGTTACAGGAATCGTTTGATTGCAGTGATTGCATCAAAAAGTTGTGCAACAAAATATTAAGCTAATAGTACCATCATTTCTGTCCAGGCCTATTTCATGATTTTTATTTTTAAAAAAAATTCTGTGGAAGCATGGCTCAAAAATAATGTCTGACTTTTATTTGTTCATTTTCATAGATTTTTTTTATTTATTATTACTTTTGTCAGATTCAAATTATTTTTGTCACCATTGTGGGTTTTTCTGTCATTAAACAAGGGATACCAACAATTTTGACCACGTGTGTTTATATATCTTCTGAAGGTAGGATGAATGAATCAATGTACCGAGACATTCTTGATAGAAATCTTCAGAGAAAAAATATAAAGCTACTAGAAAAGCCCCGCCAATCATTGGACCTGAATACAATAGGACATTTTTGGAAGGAATTAAAGCTCAGAGTTCATAAAGGAAGCCCATGGAACTTTCAGGATGTGAACAGTGTTTTTGTTGAAGAATGGGCCAATATCACACCTGAGTAATTCATGCAACTAGTTTCTCCATACAGGAGGTATCTTGAACCGGTCATCACCAGCAAAGGCTTTTCTACAAAGAATTAAATACAGTACATTTCAGTAAGCGTGTTCAATATTTTTCTGTGTCATTTCTCATTATTAGGCCGGTTTCACACATCCATATATTTCCGGTACACGAAAAATCAGTACCGGAGATATCCGTGACCGTTTGTTTACGTGGTACCTCCTTGTGGCACATGTGTAGCAACCGTGTGCTGTACGTGTGCCGCATCAGGACCACATGGACGGCCGCAGGGGAAGAAGCGCTACAGTAACCGCTGTCCCCCTGCCTGTGGTGCTGAAGCTGCATGTCATTATTCTCCCTGCTCTTCCGGAAACAGCACGAGCAGGGAGAATAAATGAAAAACAAACCGATGTGGGGTCCCCTTTATTTTTTGAACCAACCTAGCAAAACTATGCAGGTGTAGGCTGCTATTCTCAAGTTGGTAAGGGCCCCCCAACCTAAAACAGCAGCCCCGCAGCTGCCCAGAAAAGGCGCATTTATTAGATACGCCTATTCTGGAACTTTGTCGGGTTCTTCCCACTTGCCCTGTAGCAATGGCAAATGGGGTTAATAAGGGGTTAATGTCACCTTTCTATTGTAAGTTGACACGGCGGACAGGTTTGGATATATTGTTGCTTTTTTATTTTTTATTTTTTCCAGTTCGATGGCTTCGATATGGAATTAGGAGTATAATAAAAATTTTAAAACTGTGTAGTGTATTCTTTCATTATAAAAGACTTTATTCTTACTGTGTGGTGTTTATTTAACCCTTGAATAACTCAAGGATTAGTAATGAATAGATGTCTTATTGACACCTCTTCATTACTAAGCTGGGCTTAATGTCACCTTACAATAGAAAGGTGACATTAACCCCTTAATAACCACACTTTCCACCACTACAGGGCAAGTGGGAATAACCCGACAAAGCTCCAGAATTGGCGCATCTAATTTCAGGTTTAATTAAAGGGGTTGAACAAAAATATACTGTGAAACATTTAAGAGTTGCAATCATTAGCCTCCTCATTTCAAGGGCTCAAAAGTAATTGAACAAATTAAGTGGAATCTGTCAGTAGGATCGTCCCTTCTGAGCCGTCAACATGGGCATGCAGGTTCTAAGAAGCTGAATAAAGCGATAACTTGATCTGTGACTTCTGTCTTATTCCAGAGAAATACATATTCTTCTTATATGTAAATTATGTAAATGAGCTGTTCAAGACTATGGGCCAAACACTGATTTGCATGAGAGTCTGCCCCCGGAGCTTATTTTACATGAAAGGAAGTGTTACCAGTGTGATGTATAATGGTTACCAGTTTTACCAGTGTGATGTATAATGGCTGCTCTCTGCTCTAATGATCTCAGAGCTGTGTGTGATTATACCTGACACATCTGCATGTTCCTCTCAGCTTCAGCTTCCATTTCGCAGGCAGACAGGGTTATAAAATTATTACAGTTCAGCAGAGCTCAAGAGCTGCAAAAATGTGTTTGCAAGAAGATAAATTTCTAAAGTTTTACTGTTTTGTGTTATTTATATGCCTCACACTAGTAATGCCCCTTTTATTTAAATAGGCTCTGGAGGCAGTTGCTTGTGCAGATCAGCATCCAGCCCATAGATGTTAACTGCTCATTTACATATAGTATAAGAATAGCATGGATTTCTCTGGAATAAAATATCAGATTGCAGATATCAAGGTATCATTTTATTCACCTTCCTACATGTTCCCTTAAACTGTACTATAAATAAAATTATTATTTTTAAAAGGAACCTGTCAGCTGATACATGCTCCCAAACCATGGACAGCATGTTTCAGCCACTGGCTGATGGCATCCCAGCCATTTATGTGTGTCTCTGAAACGCTGCAGCGTTTTAGAGGAAAACATACTTTTAATGACGTGGCTGCACTAGTCAGACAGGCGGGTCTCCGGCGGCTTCTCTCTGCCCGCTGATGGTGACTGGCAGTCCACTTCCTATGTGCATGTTTAGGCAGAAGCTTGTCAGTCACTGTTAGCAGGTGAGATGTAGCCACCATGGACTCACCTGTGCAACTAGTCTACAGCAAAGTTTGGTCCCTGGCGGCTATTAAAAGTGTGTTTATTCTGAAATGCTGCAGCGTTTCAGGCACAAACATACATATCTGAGATACTCAAAGCCATTGGCTGATACGTGCTGCCCACAGTTTGGGCAGCATGTATCAGCTGACAGGCTCTCTTTAATACTTTGTAGAAAATCCTATGCAGGAATGACTGTCTGAGGTCTGGAAGTCATGTAAGTCAACAAACACTGCAACACCCTCCTCTGTGGCCTCCCTGTCATCTCTCTTGCACCACTCCAGTCTGTCCTCAACTCTGCTGCCCGACTAATCCACCTCTCTCCTCGCTACTCCCCTGCTTCTCCCCTTTGCAAATCCCTCCACTGGCTCCCATTTCCCCAACGAATCCAGTTCAAACTACTAATACTGACCTACAAAGCCGTCCACAATCTGTCCTCTCCCTATGGCTCTGAAATAATCTCCCAATATCTTCCTTCACGCAATCTTCGATCCTCCCAAGACCTCCGACTATCCTCCACACTTATTCGTTCCTCACACAACCTCCTCCAAGATTTCTCCCGAATATCCCCCTCCTCTGGAATT
>JARQOD010000003.1:230391159-230477764 GCA_033576555.1 Oophaga sylvatica | reverse complement strand
AGATTGAATGAGAGTATGCGGAGGCCATCTTGCCGGAGGCCCCAGGTGGCCATTCCTCAGACCGGCACTGTGTCGCAGCTGCGGGGGGCTTTCCGGCTGGGACGAAATGCCGGCGGAGCCCCCCACGCAGCCCAGAGGCCCGCTGCTGTCCGGACACCACCACCGCACCACAGGCTGCATCGGGACCGCCACCAGAGGCCCCTGGCGGCCTTCAGCCCGGCACCGCGTCGCAGCTGCGGGGGGGCTTTCTGGCTGGGACGAAATGCCGGCGGAGCCCCCCACGCAGCCCAGAGGCCCGCTGCTGCCCGGACACCAAAACCGCACCACAGGCTGCATCGGGACCGCCACTGGAGGCCATGGCGGCCTTCAGCCCGGCATCGCATCGCAGCTTCGGGGGGGCTTTCCGGCTAGGACAAAATGCCGGCGGAGCCCCCCACGCAGCCCAGAGGCCCGCTGCTGCCCGGACATCACCACCGCACCACAGGCTGCATGGGGACCGCCACCGGAGGCCCTGGTGGCCTTCAGCCCGACACCGCATTGCAGCTACAGGGGGGCTTTCCAGCTGGGACGAAATGCCGGCATAGCCCCCCACGCAGCCCAGAGGCCCGCTGCTGCCCGGACACCACCACCGCACCACAGGCTGCATCGGGACCGCCACCGGAGGCCCCTGGCAGCCTTCAGCCCGGCACCGCGTCGCAGCTGCGGGGGGGCTTTCCGGCTAGGACGAAATGCCGGCGGAGCCCCCGACGCAGCACAGAGCCCCGCTGCTGCCCGACACCACCACCGCACCCAGGGAAGCTGCATTGGGAGCGCCGCCGCCACCGGATTTGTGAGTATCTGGCCACCCTGGCCACCCTACAGTGCCCAACCACCCCACAGAACACAGCCACCCCACATAACACAGCCACCCCACAAAACACAGCCACTCCACAGAGCACCACTACCGCACCAGCCTGGACCACCAAACGACACCAGTGACCACTCCTCTACCTGTGCTGATCCGTTCGCTGGTAAGTAAAATTCGGACTGTAAGACGGACCCCCATTTGACACATTATTTTTTTTCCCAATTTTCCTTCTGAAAATTTGGGGTGCGTCTTATGGTCCGGTGCATCTTATAGTCCGAAAAATACGGTAGTATGGAATCTATTAATGTGGAGCAACAGCAAGACCATGGAGAAATAACTGGTCCTTTTAACGGTAGGTTCACATGAGCATATCAAAAATTATTCTATGTTTCAACCAGAAAACTTAGATAATTTTTGCATCCATGTGTAGTCTGAGTGCAATTTGTTTTTTACAACCGCATCTGTTAATCATTTACAAGACTATTTACAATTTATTATATTACAGAATTACAATGTATCTGAAAAAAATAGTACGCTCCACATGGAATTTAAATATTTTACGTACCCATAGAGTTGGATTGGTGTGTCTTATCCAATTTATGGAAGAAATTAGCACATGCTGTCATTTTGCTCCATAGTCAGTTTAGTCAGTAAAAAAAATTTACACTGTCCGATTGAATAACATCGGTCTGAGTGATATCTGTTTTTTTTCACGGGTATTCACTTTAATCTAAAACATCATTGCGTGCAGTAATTTCAGGTTTTGTTGTAACTTTCTTCCTGTTGTAGGGTAGGCTTTCAGCATGGCATCAGCAAGACAGAATGGACAATCCAGAAGCAACAGCTTATTTTAGATGTGAAAATATATTTTTGGGGCAATACTTTTCTTTTTGTTTTGTAAAGTTTTGCCGATAGAGTTCACAGCAACAGGGCAGTATGCTGTTCTCAGAGGAAACAATGGTTTATTTCAGATGTGAAAAAGTATATATATATTTTTTGTCACTAGTTTAAATTCTATTTTAAAATTATACTGGTGTAGGGTTAAGTTCCCTCCCTAGTAGTATCATCTGTGAAGAAGCTATGCTTTTTTTAGCCATTATATTATTTTGGTTCATTTTCCCTGTATGGTGTAAGTACTAGCATTTCTTCTCAGCAAGACAGTATGGAACGTAAAGAAACAATGGCTTCTTTAAGCCATCAAATCATCCCATGTTAATAGCTTCACAATTATATTTACCCTACGCAGAGTAGGGTTTCTTCCTAGCAGCAAAAGCACAGTATGCACTGTGAAGAAGCAATAGTTTCTTTTGGGATCAAAAATTACCTTTTTTTGGCAGCAGTTTCAATTTTATGATCTAATTTGCTGATTCAGGAAGCCATCAGCTCAGGCTATCTGTCGGAAAAAGGGCACATTCGATGCACAACTGAACCTACTCTTTCAGGCAGTGTGTCTCTTCACCAGGTTGGTGCTTTGTTATATGAAAATTGCTCCACTATATTCAACAATCTGTATATGACTACATGTTGTAGTGGCAGTATTCTTGGTCAGACATATCCCGACAGGCATCTGTTATTGAAAGCTGGGACAGAGCCTCATCAAATTGTCACAGGCCAAAAAAATACTGACCTTGTCTGTGATGAAAAACAGGTAACCTTTTGGATGAATTTGCTTGGAGTGACTTACAAAAATGTATTTCTGTAGAATACTGATTTTTATAAAATATGAGAAAATTCAAATTTGACTTAAATAAACTGTCCCACGTCTAGAAATAAGCTTGATGTGTCTTTCATCTGCTGCAATGTCTCCTAGGCCAGCTAATGTGCCTACGGCCCTCAATATTAACATTCCTTGGTAAATCTGCAAAAGAGCACGAACAACACCCTAATCTGCTTTTAAATTTTGACAATTTTTACATTTTGAATATCTTGCTCATGCAATATAACTACCTTGTGCCTTGTTGCTGTGCTCAGTTTTGCCAGGTTGTATGACCGGTGACATGAAACTGCCTTTCACAAACACTTCTCTGTAGCAGATTTGGCTGCCCTTCATCCATTTTTTGACCTCCTATACAGCTGTTTTAATTACCTTCAAATTATTCTAAAGCCATAAATCCAATGTATCATAAATAACCATACTTTATTTGATACACATATTCAAACTTTATTGAATGCAGAAAAATTAGTCACAGTTATCAGGCAATGTGAGTACTTTTTCAAAACACATTTGTTCAGAGCGGCCTATCACATTCACTAATCAAAGTCATTCTATGTGTAAGTGTGCGTCTATAGCCCATTCACTATCTCCATCCCTCACTCCCTCAAGATGGCTGGACCATCATTGTAAATGCACCATTGTATATACACACCTGTACTTTGTATCTCCCCCACCTCATTGTAGATTGTAAGCTGTCACGAGCAGGGGCGGCTTATATTGCTTTAATTATTGTATTGTTAACGTTGTTACTTACGACTTGTGTTTTGAAACTGTTAAACTGTATCGCGTTTTGGAATATGTTGGCGCTATATAAATAAAGATTATTATTATTATTATTATTATGGTGTGCTGTGGGTACTGTTTGAATTGTATTTTTTTGCTTATGATCTAGACAGTAGGTTCATTATTTTAGTTGACTAGCAGCACCTTCATATAGTCAAATGTTTATAAATTTGTTTTGAAAATATTATTTTTGTTATTTTGGTGAAATATATTCTTTATATATTAATTATAATCTTGTACTGATAATTCTTAAATCATGATCATTATATTTTCTGCCAGTAGTTTCGATTATTGTACTTTCACTGCTTCATTTTTATATTTAATTGCTGCAAATTAATATTACTATTGTGGAATTTACCAATGTAACCACACTGCTTCTATGGATTTTTAATAGGGTGTTGTTAATAGTTTTTCTTTTGGCAACTGTCTGTAATTCATTTTTCTGTATTTAACAAAGTTTCCATATTTGTATCAAATATAATATGGTTATAAATGAACCATTGGATTTAAGGCTTTACAGAATTCTTTAGTTAATAAATGTTTTAACTTTACTTGAACGATTTCTATTTGCATTAAAAATGACATATGGGTTATGGGTTTTTTAGTCCATTTTTGGCTATTAATAATTATTTCAACTTATATATGAAAATGATGATGATTATCGTCTGTTTGGTATAATTTGTAACTCAAAATCCCTGAATTTGTGAAAGTATATTTAAAAGATTTGATGCTGTTTTGAAGGTAAAGGGAGCTTTAAAATCTGCCGAAAACTTTTGCATGAAGAAAGCTAAATATATGGATGCATATGTGCATATATAGTGTATAAATAAATACATAATTAAAGTTTATTCACTGTGGTGCTATTCCTTTGCAGGGTTTAACAGGGTCAGTGAGGGTGAGCCGATAATGGAAGGGTCAACATTCCTGCACACCCATCCCTTTGACTAACCTCTGCTTAAAGCCCTCCTTTTTAACATGCATTTAATAAAGTTTTTTTGTATATAGGAGGTGGGTCTTTTTAAGCTTTTTTATGATGTGGGATCTAGATAGATATCGTAATCTTTTTGGTGCATCTTTAGGCTGCTCTGCATTATTACCATGTACGTACACACTCTTCATGCACTCAATAAAAAGTTCTATATCACTGGAACTGTATGGCAAATTTCGAAAACAGAAAATCTGAAAATTCAGGGGAGCACATTGAATAAAATGTACCAATTTTGAATGTGATAGGTCCCTTTTAAAGATATAAGAAATAAAAGCTTGAATATTGCTTACATTTGTTTATTTTTATTATATATCTTATATTTTCATAAATAAATGCAAAATATCTTTCAAGCAACATAGAGTACAATGTGTTACAAAAAATAATCTCAGAATCATTGAGATATATTGATTAGTTATTAGCACATAAAGAAGCACAGGAAGAATGGATCTCCTTATCAAATTATAGTTTGTTAATGACTTTGGATATTTCTGTTTTGTGGCCTGAATTTATATGAAATGATAGGAAAGTTTGGTAGTGACGCCTGTCATTCCCTTCTTGGCTTAGCTTTCCATGCAGACTTCAATCAGTCCAGATGCTGTTTATTATTTACTGGGTTTAGAAGAGGATGCAATATTCACTTTTTTATGGGAAAAACTGTCCGAATGAAGAGAAGGTGTCTGCTCAAGAAACTAGGTCACTGAGATCTCCAAGCCTTTAGTTGCTTCTATTTGTCTGAGGCAAATCACATCATATTTGTTTCTTTTTTGTGTGATTGGTCATAAGACACCTATATGGTCACTCACCTAATGTGTAGACAAAGCAGGAGCCAAATTATGACCTGATGAAGGCAACCTGTTCAGTGTTGAAATATGCAGCTTTCATAAAGTGACCATTCCTCTACCTGTAATCCCTCATCTTCTCCAACAGTGACCAGTGGTTTCTTGATTTTTTTCTACATCCCACAGCACTCCTTGCAATTGCCATTGTGCATAACTACGACAAGGAGGAGCAGCAGCTAATCTACTCTTCACAAGTTTTCAGACAGAGTTGTGCCTGTTATAAGCACATATTGTTTAGTTGAGCGGTTACATTTATGCTTTTTAATTTAATAAATTTTTATTTTTGGCTGGAAAAGTTGTACTTTTGAGCGACATTATTGGTTTTAACATATCATGTACTGGAAAACAGGAAAAAAAAATTCCAAGTGCAGTGAAATTGTAATAAGTGCAATTCCACAGTGTTTTTTTAATTTTTTTTTACCATGTTTACTAAATGCTAAAACTGACCTGCCATTATGATTATCCAGGTCATTACGAGTTCATAGACATCAAATGTGTCTAGGTTTTTTTTATTCAAGTGGTGAAAAAAAATCAAAAATTTGGTAAAAAAAACATTTCCGAGATCTGTAGCGTCTCCATTTTTCGTGATCTGGGGCTGCATGAGGGCTTATTTTTTGTGTGCCAAGCTGACGTTTTTATCAATTCCATGTTGGTCTAGATACGATCTTTTGATTCCCCTTTATTGCATTTTATTGCAATGAAGCGGCAACCAAAAAACTTAATTCTGACGTTTTGAATTTTTTTCTTGTTATGCCATTTAGCAATCTGGTAAATTTTTTTATATTGATAGATCGGGCGATTCTGAACACGGCGATACAAAATATGTGTATATTTTATTTTTTTATTGCTTTATTTTGATTGGGGCATAAAGGGGGGTGTAAGGGTTGGCGGATTGCACTAAATAAAATATAAAAATAAAGTATAACCACAACCCGGGGTTCACCGTGCAGAAATGAATCTTCTGCTAGTGGGAATAATGACGGAACAAAACAGCGAGCGTTACCTTAAGCACACTGTGTTAACGCCACACAGTGTGAACGGAACACAGAGTACCAAGCACAGTTAATTCAAAGAGAGGTACTGCCCTAAGAATGCTAAGTACTACACCCTATTAAACTTCACAGGGATGTTAACAAAATGGTTGCGCTTGCTCTGTAACTGAACTGTGCTAACTGTACACAAGAACGAAACAGATGCTAAGCCAAGCGGCAAGAACTCTTATGACTCTAGATACAATACCCTGTCGCCTTCACTGAGAGGAGCATAAGGGTTGAGCTTGCTCTGTAACTGAACTGTGCTAGCTGCACTCATGAACGAAACAGATGCTAAGCTAAGCTGTAGTTACCCCTGTCCTAACGCTACTGAATTTGTGCCTGACCGGCACCCTAAGAATGTAGCCGACTAGCTACTCAGGCGTTAAGCCATAGGAACTAAACCCATAAGTGTGTTACCTGCCTGCCAATGTGTACAGTCTCTGAGCACAGACACCAGAAAACATGCAGACTGAATGGCAGAGTATCCACCCACATAGACCAAAACCAAAACATAAATGACAGTAGCGTGCCCACGTGCACCGCTGAGAGTCTTTTATACGCTAGACTCCACCAGAAACACTCATGCCCAGTTGTTGAGACATTGCCTGCAGGCCAATCCATAGCTGCCACATCACCAGAGCAGCTAACATCTGACCATGAATAAGAAGACGCTACATCAGGGACATCCTCAACAAGGTGATCTCTGGACATAGACTCTAGAGCGCAAGGCTGCACCTGAATATCACTGGTTACCAGACCAGACTAGACTTGGCTGGAGAACCAGCAGTGACCAAACGTATGCCACGATCCTGAGCAAGTACGCTGAGACCAACGTCTGTGCTAAGCAGCAATCGCAGCGGCCGGACTTGCATGGGAGGCCACAGTACCAGATAATGCTTGAGATCTATCCTATGCAGAGGGAGAATCCCGACGTCTAAAAGGGGGTGATTTGAACTTTTATATATTTTATTTTTTAAAATATTTTAAAAGCTTTTTTTAACTTTTTGCATGCTTCAATAGTCTCCATGGGAGACTAGAACCTGGAGTACTTTGATCTCCTACAGATCACATCGCCTGTGAGTAGCAGAAAAGCTCACTTGCTATGCGTGCCAACCACGCAATTCGGCAATGACAACCATGGAGATCTGAGTCAAACCTCTGGTTGTTATGCCGATCCATCAGTGACCCATGATCAAGTGACGGGGTCACCGATAGGCGGGATTCGCAGCACGCTTCCTGTAACCGAAAGTTAAATGCCGCTGTCAGAAATTGACTAGTTAACAGCCACGGGTGGAGGTGAGGGTTCAGTGCCAGAGCTCGCATCAAACAGAGGGAGTCAGACATCGACGTGCTATTACGCCCGATGTCAGAAAGGAGTTAAAAATAATAATATTAGGATATGTACTATTTTGGAAGCAGACTCAATTGGTATGGTAATCTATAATTTCCAATTGTCTGTGCTAATATATCGATTCTAGTTGCTAAGATAAGTCCCGTACACTGTATTCTGAGATATTCTTGCTTTCCTATCTCTTTGTAGCTCAAGTTCAGAAGCAGAAGCATTTTCCATGGCAGTACTGAGCAGTGCATCTTTGAATCTGTTGAGTGACAATAAACACTTACTAGAAAGTAGAAGCATCAATTTGTCTCTCTGCCTCTCTCTCTGGTCCTCTTCACTTTCGTGTCTACATAGATCTCAAAAGGCAATTATAACCTGATTCCCCAGTGAGCTGGCTACCTATTTTGCGTTGATCAAAATTCATAATAGCAGTTTTTCAGGTGTAGAAATGGCTCATTAAATGGAAGAGCATTTGTTTGGTCAAATTGATTATAAAGTATTTTCTTCTATTTATGGGTATTACTGATTCATGCATAGTTTGTTAAACGAGTGACTATTTAATAGGGCAGTATGTAGTCAAATTATACAAGCTAATCGCTTATTATTTCCTTCATAAAGGCTTTGATAAGGTAATATTAAGACATCAGAATAATGTCTTTCGATATAGTTAATGTTGTTGTCAATTGACTTTAACCCCATTTGAAGCTAAGTATATGCACTTGAAAGGTGCTCTTGCTTTTTGAGCATTGAACTTGTAGCTATATGCACATTAGGAGAGTGGCCAACGCTTTTGCATTATTACTGTCATGTTATCTGTCATCTTTCAGTACATCGGCGTTCTCTTTCTTTACGTAGAGGAGAAATGAAGGGATTGTTGTGAGAGAGAGGGATGCCTGTTGCCTGGTGACTACTCTGAGATGGTCACGACACAGAATTGTTGCAGTTATTTACAAGCTTTCAGTTCTTCACCTTGATAGGAAATGAACTACAGAATGTTTGAGATCTAATAATTTTGGCAAGAGGTTGTGTGATACTTCAGTAAGACTTTTGGCAAGTATGTTATTAGGAAGTAGCAATCATGAGCCAGAAATGTCTGTCATTCCGGACAAAAACTTATTTGAGGATGTGTTAACAGAATATATGTGTTAAGAAGAGATATTTAGCAGAAGCCATAGAATCTTTCTGCCTTTTGTGTTGATTTTTATTCGGTGTGTTAGGTAATGACTATTTAAACCCTTAGCTGTAAATGTGAGTAAAATTATTGGAATTCAATTGAATTCCCCTCGAATTTAGCAAAAATCTTCATTTTCTAAAATGCGGATTTTTCTGTAATTTGCTTCTTGCAAATTCAGCATTGTGTCAGCTAGTAAATTCAGCATTGTGTCAGCTAGTCGCGGCCATCATTTTGCTAAACCATAGAGGGCCAGGCAAATGGTTAAAAAAACCCTCTCTGCTCATCATTCCCGCCATCCCGGCAGCCTGCCGTTTGATTCTTGGTGCATCTTCTTTTCCTTTTTCCCTACTGTGTGTATTCTCTTCAGCCTATTCAATCAATCTCAGGGCTTCCACTTTAACCAAGCTTCAGACTTTGCTGCACATCACAACATTACGATGCATGTTGCCTGAGTGACAACACAGTGCACATCTGCACTTACGTCCGAGGCCTAGTAAAGCCACAACCTGGACTGAAGAGGTTGAAGAAAATGTACACAGCTGGTAAAGGGGAAAGTAGAGGCACTGAGGAGCAAGTGGCAGGTTGTGGGAAAGGTGTGAAAGGTGAATGTTGAGGTGAGTATTAATTCTTTTTTTTCCATTCTAATTTTAGTTTGCTCTGTATTGTGAGACACCAGAGCATTATAAAAAAAATCAATTCACAGTGAAGACTTTTGCTGCGCTTTGAATTGCCCTGTAAAATCCATATAATTTAGCTAATTAGACTTTTGGCAGATTCAAACATCGCTAATTAGCAGAGATATTTACCATGCCAACATGTCCAGCATGCAGTATTGGTGCAGGTACTTTGATTACAGATCAAATGTCCTAGTAGTGTTCAGACTGTCCCTTCCTTTCCGTTTCATTGATTTGGAGGCCATCCCTAAAATGCAGGCTCTGCTTATTTCTAGATCAAGGCTATGTCTACTCTCCTTAGTTATGATGTAGGGAAAATTGAGGAACTTTTATTTTTTTTTTAAATCTGCTAGAGCAGTAACTATACATAGGATCAGAATCTGGATCCTCTTGACTACAAAATATTTTTTGGCTTAGACACAATAATGGTGTCATGGTTCCACCCCTCAGAGTGTCTGGGATGCAGTTACTGACAGCTTAGCTGTCCAATCTGGTACAGGAGTGTGCTGAGCTTTCAGTGTATTGATTGACAGCTCGACTATCCAATTCTGGACTGGAAGGAATTTTTGGAGGGGGTGGTTTATCCAGTTACGGCGGTCACTGATCACAATAACTTAGCTTACATTGAATCAGCTAAGAGATGAAATCCTGGTTTAATTTTTCTATTGCATTCAGCCAAGTGTGATTTGTTTCCTCTGTGCCTTGAGTTCTGTATGTTGATTTTATGTTGCCTGATTTTCAACTTGTTCTGACCAAGCTTTCCTGTGTTCTCTAATAAAAAGTCACTGCCACAATCCAAGCAACAGCTTCTCTTCAGTAGAAAAAAAGGATGAGCTTTTGGAAATCAAATGGAATGGATCATAAACCTCACCAACATCATCTGTCATTATAGTCAGTAGGCCCCTATATGTTAAAAAGTATTGGATGATCCCGCCAGCTTAAAAACACACAGCCACTACTACATAAATAAGAGGGATCTTACTGGATCTACACTGTAGAATTTTAGGAACTTTAAGGACTTTTTAACTTTACTAGCTAGTTTATATCATTATGTTTATTAAGACTATGTCTCTTAAAAAGGTGAAAAATACTATTAGATTAAGTAGCTGATAATTTTATTGAATAATATTATTTAGTAGGTGGCCTTTGATAGTTTTATGTGTACGAAGTTTGCAGATATTTACTTTCACATTTATCCACACTGAATCTCATTTGGTTTGCAAATGCATGAAAATTAATGTGTGTAGGTCAGCTTTCAATTGAAACAGTGACTTTATTAAATGGGGTGCATATACTGTATAAGCCTATATGTCATGATTCAACAAAGAGTTTTCAGCAGATGTTTGGTGAAAACAATTTGACAAGTCACACAATTTTTGAGCAACCTGAGGTTGTGCCAAAAGTTTGTGACTTTTGCCTAGCTATGCCAAAATTGAGCTGGTGGGGATGGAATGTAATGGAGGAGTGATGCCACAGCTTGTCCGATTCATGACAAACTGTGGCATACCTTATGCGAGAAATCTTACTCCAGTTTTCCAGTGGAGTAAGAATTGTGGAAAGGTGCATAGAGGTGCATGCCACCTTTGAGACTTGATGGATTCATTAAGAGACAAGTGACTCTTAATGAATCAGAAGCATCGCCATCATGTTCCTTCATCAAGAATGGCGATGTTCACACTGGTCTTGATAAATCCAGTCCACAATATCTATTTAAAATATATTTTTTTCTGGCTGGTGGATAGGTTGATGACATCTGGTTGAATGGCCAAAAAGGTTAACAGACTCTACCTATTCAGTCTATTTCTTTTGACTAGATATCAAAGATTAGGTCTACTCAAGGAAACCATGTCCAGGTCATAACATGATTATTATTCAATAATTATTTAAACTATATATCTACTTCTGAACTCCATCCTGTTTATTTTTTGCAAAAAAAGTGGTTAATATATAGTTCACAAATCAAAAATGAACCAATGGATCTACGCAAAATGAGTTTTGCCATTTTGTAAACAGATTTGCAATCCACTTGTCATTATGATAAAATGAATAATAAGAGAATAAGATAAAACAGTTGTCTAATTCTACTCGCAATATTAATTAAAAGTCATATAAAAAAATTAAAGGTCTTTAGCAAGAAAAATATGTAAAGAAACTATCCTGAGCTGTGAAAGGAGGGAATTGTACTTTAGTGATATTTTACAATGAGCATCTTTAGTGAGGGCTGCAGTACATCTTGCTGGTAATTACCTGAGTCACATAGTACGGTATAATTTCATCTTTCCAATTTTATAATTAGACAATGCTTTATATTCTCTTTACAGCTCGTTCTGTATAGTCACATCATAACAAGTAGGACACCAGAAAATTGAAAGCAATTAATCCTAATGATAATTCAGTTAACAGCTTTAAATTTCAGTGTCAGCAAATCTTTGTATATTTAATCGTCTAAGTGTTTGCAGCCAAACTGGCAAAGATATTTCAATATCACATTTAAAATGCTCTGAGAATGAATTATGGTTAAAATTAATTTCAATTTACCTTTTATTAAGGGAATTGAATGAAAAAAAAGTGAAATCATGAAAGTTGAACACATCGCGCTGTACTAAGCATTTTAATTATGTCATGCTTTGTAATACACTGGGGTCACAGCAATAAAGGGGCTCACAATATTTAATTTTAAGGGCACATTAGCTATTAAATACTGAAGGACTTTCTTTTTATAAGACAGTACATAGAGTGTAGAGTAATTAAGCAATTCCCTATATATCAGAAGTATTTTTCTCAATGAAGCTCAATGAAGCCAAAAGTTTATTTTGTGTCAGGAGTAAATTATATTTTAATGTATTTCAAAAAGCAGAAGAAAGTACATACACTGTGTCACAGATAATTAAAATATCTAAACTACACCGTTATCAAAACATAAAATTATCAGGATTATTCCTGACACTATGGTATAATAATTATAAGAATCTAATCGGCAAAATAATCTGCTCTGTGATGCAAAGTCATATATAGAACATATTTTTAACAGAGACATCCTAAGTCCCATCCAAGCTAATGATACCATACAGACAAGTTAGACAACCAGCAGGTCATGTACTGTAAGCAAAAGTGATAGTATTTGGCCAGCTAAAATGATTGGGCATATTCTAATACTGTATAATATTTTTAATAAAAAAGTCACAATTTTGAACACACTTGCTCATGCAATTATTTCCTTGTTCTCATTGGAAAGATTGTAGATGCAGATTGAATTCAGCAAAATCACAAAGGAACACATTTGCAAACAAAGGAAAGAGAAACACATTAGAGATAAAATAGAATATGTGCTAATCATGATATGTTACAAAAAGCGCCACACCCTTGACTAGAACCTGAACAGTAAAGTTCAGGGTCCGTACCGAACACTAACTGTTCCGGGCACGGACCCCGAACACAGACTTCACCAGAAAGTCCGTGTTACTGTTTGGGTTTGGCACTCCACCCTTGGGTGTTTCTCGTGCTGTCATCTGCTTGATAGCGTGATAAACACCCGTGGCTCTGATCGGTGGTAAGATCATTGTCACTGTCAGATGTCAGCGTAAGCTCACAACTGTAACCAGAGGTAAAAAGTATTCCTCCTGTCACACACATCGACTAATGGCACTACAACTCCCATCAGATACACCTGCTATCACTGATAATAGCGAGAACAAGCGCCAGTGATGGGTGTTTCACCAGACAGATCCTGTGTTATAAATACAATTTTAAAAAATGTGGGTTTATTTTTGATAACCCAACAGGCAAAACCGAGGACTGTAACCCTCAGCTGTCAGCTTTAGCAAGGCTGGTTATCAAGAATAGAGGAATCTCCATGCCATTTTTTTAAATATTTAAATAAATATTTTTTAAAAATGGTGTAGGAACCCCTCATTTTTGATATCCAGCAGAGCTAAAGCAGACAGCTAAGAGCTGGTGTTCTCAGGTTAATATAGGTCTATGAATATTGCCCCCCAGCCAGAAAAGGCACAATTGTTTAGCCAGGCTCTTCCCACTTGCCCTGTGGCAGTGGCAATTGGGGTTAATATTTGTGGGGGTAATGTCACCTTTGTATTGTCAGATGACATTAAGCCCACGGCTTAGCAATGGAGAGGCGTGACCAACCTGTGATCATTCTTGACTGGCCCAGCCAAAGCCCTGACTAAAAAACAAATGGGCATCTCTGGAGAGACCTGAAAATGGCTATCCACCAATGTTCACCATCCAACCTGACGGAACTGGAGAGAATCTGCAAGGAAGAATGGCAAAGGATCCCCAAATTCAGGTGTGAAAAACTTGTTACATCATTCCCAAAAGACTCATGGCTGTATTAGCTCAAAAGGGTGCTTCTACTCAATACAGAGCAAAGGGTCTGAATACTTATGACCATGTGATATTTCAGTTTTCTCTTTTAATAAAGTTGCAAAAATTTCTACATTTCTGTATTTTTCAGTCAAGATGGAGTGCAGAGTGTATATTAATGAGAAAAAAATGAACTTTTTTGAATTTACCAAATGGCTGCAATGAAAAAAAAGAGTGAAAAATTTAAAGGGGTCTGAATACTTTCTGTACCCACTGTATCATTGATAAATTCAGTGTTTAACAGAATATGAACTAAATTTGGCTGCTGTCATGTACGTAGATATAAATTTGTCAAAGAGTAAGTCAACTTTATTTTTCCTTTTTAAACTTAAAATTAATTGTGATATATTTTGTTATGGGACCAATTTCATTATTTTGCGACCTCTTGCAGAAAATAGTTGCTGAAATGTGTTTTACAAAGTAGATAGATTTGTACATCGTAACCCGAGTATGAATCTCCCAACTATGAGTGTGTTGGAACCACAGTTTCCAAGGTGTGCACATTTTCTTTCTTACATAGCAGTTGTCATGGTTCCACTCCTCAGTGTCTGGGATGAAGTTACTGGCAGCTTGGCCATCCAATCTGGCACAGGGGCATGCTGAAGGTGTCAGTACTTTGATTGATAGCTCAGCCATCCTATCTGGTAGTGTGGCGTGCTGAGTTGTCAGTGGGTTGATTAACAGCTCAACTACACAATCTGAGACTGGGAGGTGTCAGCTGTCTCCAAGTGTTCATCATCCCAGATGATTGCCATGCTTATTAACTGAGCTGTTTCTCTCAAACCTCTGCCAGACGTATATTCAGCTACTGAGGTTTGTGCTTACTGTGCCTTGAGTTCTGTATGCTTGATTTTTTGTTGCCTGACCACACTTCTGTCTCTACCTTCTGTTTATGACGTACCCTCCTGGCTTCTGACCTTGGACTCCTTGACTATTCTGACTCACGGCTTGGCCATGAGAAGTGACAAGCATCACATTAGATCTGGCCAATACATTTTTCTTTTTTACCAGTATGGATCCTGTTCACATGCTTTGTGACCAGGTGGTGATTTTGATGCAGATGACTCAAGATCTTTACCCTGCACCCCTGGTGGTCAGGGGAGGAGTTCCATCTGGTGGGAATATTTATGTCCCTACTGAGAGAGGGTCCTCAGACCTGGGCATTTTCTTTGTCTTCACAAGCCCCAAAACAGTTTTCTGTTGATACCTTTTTTGACAGCTCAGGTCTGATATATGACAAACCCAACAGAATCCTGGTCACTGAGCCTAAGATCATGAACCTGGCACAAGGGGGTCGCACAGCTGAGGGCTACAATACTGAGTTCCTGCAGTGGTCCACCTAAGTTCTATGGAACGATGCTGTTCTCAGGTGTCAGTTCCAAAAAGCCTTTCCAAAACCCTCAAGGATGGTTTGGTCCTTCACGATACCCCTTGTTCTCTGATGGAGGCCATGACTCATTCTATACAAATGGACAGCAGAATCTGTGACAGACGTGGTGAACAGCAGGCTGCTCGTTGTACTTCCTCGGCGCAGGTTGATTTACCCAAGGTTAGAGATGCCAGTGTTCGTGTTGCAGACAGAAGACGGAGAAAAGATTTCAGACTCTGTCTATACTGTGGTCTCTTTGGACATTTTCTTAAGAATTTCCCAACTCATCCTCAAGTTATCAAACCATCGGGAGAATGTCTGAATCTGGGTGACTGCCGAGGAGGTCACCCAGACTCCCAGGTTCCTTTTTCTTCATCTGATAAAGTACTGATAAATAAAATACTATCCTTCAAGAACCAGGTAGTATCAACATTGGTGTTCATTGACTGTGGATTTGCTGCTAACTTTATTGATTCATGACTGGCAATGAAGTTAGGGTAAGGGACAGTTATTTTAAAAAAACGCATTCAAATTATCGCTTTTGACAAGACATCGTTAGCTCACAATTTGGTCAAGAGAGCAACGGTGGATTTGGTCTCCCAGTGGGAGCACTCCACTCTGAATCCATCTCCTGTTTTCTGTTGGATAATTTACCTGCTGGGTTGGTACTGGGGTTTCCATGGATGCAGATTCACAATCCTGTTATTGATTGGCGCCAGAAGGAAATTGTGAAATGGCGCACCAATTGTTACAAGAAATGTCTAAAAAACGTATAAATATGCTCCGCTAGTCTGAAGGGTGTTCCGAGGTACCTGAAGGACTTTGGAGATGTGTTCTTGGAAAAAGAGGCAGAGATACTACCTCCCCATTGTCTATATGATTGCATTGGTGTGAGCCATATTTGCTTTTAGATGTTTTATAAAAACCCTACTAAAGAAGGGTTAACATAGATATTATGATGAATTGCTGTGTACCGCAATCATGTATCAGAAATATCCATGCATTATTCACTAAACTCTGAATTCCAATTGCTCTTAGTAATTATTTATGGATTTCCATCTATTGCCGAGACTTTACAGTCAATCTTTCCTTTTAATTTTCTGAAAATCGCTACTTGCTACTGTATAAAAGTGGTTTGATAACTAAGTGGCTTAATTAGGAAAATTCAGCTTTTCACCCAGAGGAAATAATTTTCTTTTGAGTCAAAGACTGGTGGTCGCACCCAGACATCACATAAACCTCTGTACCATTTAACATGATTAATGGTCTCTGCTCAGAGACTTATGAGGTGTTTTACAGGGTAGAATGAACCAATTTCACACAATGTTAATGAAATAATTGAATGCTGAATGGCTTTAAATTTTATACAGGCACATATTAGGGTGGGCTAAGAATGTTTTTATGTAATGTATTTTAGTTGTATTTTTTTTTTTTAAAAAGCACCTTTACACATGTACTGAGAATTTCTAAAATGATCTAAAATTAGATATTACTTAAAATTAATATAATAATAAGGCTATACTAAGAAAAATGATCTAGAGTGGCAGATGATGGAATAGGTAATTCATTATTATTTGATGATTTTAACACATTTGTAAGTGTGAGCAACTTTTTAAAACATCTGAACATTTCATTTAACCATTTAACAGGGGTTGTCCAGGATTTTGATATTTATGACCTTAGGATAAGTCAGTATCAGATCAGTGGAAGCCACACATCCCGACTAATCAGCTGTTTACAGCTTCCATATTGGCCATAACTAATAGTGTAAAGAATAAGAACAGCACAACTCTGTAGACTTTGTAAGAATGTTCTCAAGTACAGCAACTCAGCCCCCATTAACTCCTAAGACCAGGTCCATGATCTTAACTCGCAGGTGCACTGAAATCACAACAGCTTGATTATCATTACATAATAATTATGTTACTTAAAGCCGTTTGTCCTATCATTGTAACTTATAGGAAAAGAGAAAAATTATAGCTTTGCTACCCTCATCCCCTACAAGCTAAAACAGTTTTTGTTAGCCATGGTCTATACAGACTATCATAGAATTAAAAGGAATATGTCAGTAGGTGTTTGGTATATAACTTAAGACTAAGAGCAGCATAATAAAGGGCAAGAAAGCCTGATTCCAGGGATGTATTGGGCTGTTTGGTGTAGTTTTCATAAATATCTGTTTTACTTGATATAGATGCAGTAGAGCCAAGTCTTCTGGTCTGTGTATAGCCCGACCACCCCCCAAAAGGGAAGTTTCCTGTGTATACTATGTATTTTAAGCAAGCAGCCAATCAGTGGTGGGGTTACACAGATTAGCCTGACTGGTCTGCACGTGAGCTGTAGTCCAGGCAGTGTTAATCTCCTGCAGATAAGGCACTGTTTGCATAGAAGATAAGACATACAGGCTTAAGGGTATGCCACACTAAACAACATCGCTAACGGGATCGCTAAAAAACGTCACTATTTAGCGATCCCGTTAGTGATGTTGTTGTGTGCGGCATGCAGCAACGACGTGGCCCCTGCTGTGATCTCGTCCGTCGTCCTGATCGTTCCGGACCCTATTCTGATTGTCGGCGTCCCGCTGGGTAAGTATATATCGCTGAGTGTGGCACCTTTTTTAGCGATTTAGCGGTACTTTTGTACCGCTAAAGTCGTTAAGTAGATCGCTAACCGCGATAGCGTCCTTAACGACATCGCTAAATGTGGCCGACACTAGCGATATTGTAAACGATCCCGCTAGCGATCTCATTAGTATGCGACGCTAACGAGATCGATAGCGGGATCGTGTAGTGTGGCAGTACCTTAATAAGTTATACATCCCTTGAATCAGGGTCTCATGTCCTAAATTATGTTACTCTCAGATTAAATAGCAAAAGCCTGCTGACAGATTCCCTTTAACCAGCATAGATCTTGTACGAGAAAAACCCCTGAAAAGTAAACTTAGAGTCTGACAAAGACTTGCTGTTGTAAGAAAAGTGGTGAAGATTTGTATACCAGCTCAATTGACAAAAAAGCAACATTCATTGTAGATATAACAGTATATGCTACAGGCAAACGAAGGAAAATGAACAACACATGGCCTGCTACCTAGTATTCAGTAAATGTAAAAGCGTTAAAATAGATCTAATACCATAAGACCATAAGAAACACCATCATTTTACCATGCACACTAATGAATGCAAAAATTTTCCAACACAATTATACAATTTGTCATTCTCTCTTTACATGAGAAACCTAGCCATGAATACACAGTACTCTCCATTTATCAAGAGCTGACATTGTTACAGACAATAGGTACAGATTTGATGATGGCAGAGCTGCAATTAGACCTTATGGACCTGACGATAAATTGCTGAGCAACAATATGCTGTTATCTACATTATTAAGGTTGCAATTATCTCTTCAATATTCCTGAGACTCTTATAATAACTAGTTTTCCACTGTTTTTTTATCACCTTCAGTCTGCATCACATGTGATTATAGGGTTTATTATATATTAGAAAATATTACCATTCTAGTAAAGTATTCCTGAAAAAAATTGCTTAAAACCATCACACTTTTATTGAACCACAATTCTCTGGATAGTCATATATATTGGCCAAGCCCCACCTATGTTTCTTGACTCTCACTTGATTTCTCACACTGCTTCACTAATATGTTCTCTATATGTAATTAGAATATGTACAGTAGTGACAGATACTTATTCATCGTTTGTGCAGTATATGTGTAGATCAGTCTTAACAGAAAAGAAACAAAAAGTACATACTTTTTTTAATAAAAGGAATTGGATGTGTCAACTGTAGGTCAAATATGTGCAACAAAAAGCATCTGTACAGCGGTTGACCTAAGTATTGAGCACATCACCAATTTTCTATATGTTTCTAAAGGTGCTATTGACATGACATTTTCATCAGTTGTCAGTAAAAACCCATGCAATTTACACAGGCAAAGAAATTACACCATAGATGTTCATAAATTAAGTTATTTTGTGTAATAATGAGAAATGACACAGGAAAAAAGTATTGAACACATTTACTGAAATTGAATACTTCGTACAAAAGCCTTTGTTGGTAATGACAGCTTCAAGACACCTCCTGAATGGAGAAACTAAACACATGAATTGCTGTGATTTTGGCCCATTCTTCCACATAAAACTCTTCTAATCCTTAGGCCGGCGTCACACTGGCGAGTTTGATGCGAGTAAGTCGCACGACTTTCTCGCATCAACACCCGGCACGGCCGCCCGCTCTCGGACCCGAGTGTGCGGCTGCATAGAAATACATGCAGCCGCACACTCGGCTCCAAGAGCGGGTGGCCATGCCTGGCGTTGATGCGAGAAAGTCGTGCGACTTGCTCGCATCAAACTCGCCAGTGTGACGCAGGCCTTAAGGTTCTGTTGGCTCCTTCTATGAACTCTGAGCTTTAGTTCCTTTCATACATTTTCTTTTGGATTCAGGTCAGGTGATTAGCTGAGGCCAGTTGATAGTTTCTGTGGCTGTGTGTTTGGAATCATTGATTGCTGAAATGTCCACCCTTTTTTCATCTTCATCATACTGGTAGATGGCAGCAGATTTTTTATCAAGAATGTCTTGGTACATTTGTCCATTTATCCTTTCTTCAATTATATGAAGTTTACCAGTGCTGTGTGCTGAAAATAGCTCTGCACCATAATATTTCCTCCTCCAAACTTCATTGTTGGCATGATGTTTTTGGGGGACATGCAGTTCATTAGTGCCTTTTGGCCTCCAAACATGGTGTGTATTATGGCTTCCAGAGAAATCAATTTTGGTCTCATGTGACCAAACTTTATTCTCCCAGTATTTCACAGGCTTGTCTAAATGTTGTTGAGCAAACTTTGAACATGCTTTTTGTTTAGCAATGGAGACTTGTGTGGTGAACATGCATACAGGCCATGGAGGTTGAGTGCATTACTTATTGTTTTTGAACCAATTAGACCTGCTGATTCCAGGTCTTTCATGTAGCGCTCCACAGGTGATCTTTGGTTCTTGGACAATTCTTTTCACTTTTCTGTCTGAAATGTTGCGAAGAGCACATGGCCATGTCTAGTTTATGGTGAAATTATATTGTTTCCACTTCTTTATTATAGTCTCAACAGTGCTCACTTAGTGGATATAATAGGTAAAAGGGAAATGGAAAAAGTCAGCTCACCAGTCTCAATGAAATACCAGAGTTCATCCAGGCACGGAGCCGCCCTGATCAAAGGCATTGTCCACAGAAAAGAAAAAAAGGGAGTAGTCTTCAGCACAGAAATCCATGCCATTAAAATTCCAATTTTATTCAAAACTTTTTTTTTTTAAATAAAGTCTTATGTTTACACATGCAAAAGCTAGGGTACCTGGTGATCAACCGACGTGTTTCAACCTATTCAGGTCTTAGTCATTGTAAGTGCTCACTGGAACCTTCAGTAGTTTAGACATTTTTCTGTAACCAATGACATCAGTATGTTTTACAAAAATAAAGTTGCAGAGGTCTTGAATCAGTTCACTGGTTTTTCCCCATTATGAGATGTGTTTCTTGTGTTGCATTTTGGTAATGAATCACCTTTTTATAAGCCATCAGTAGAACCAGCTGATATTATTTTTCACTAAGTGGCAGGATTGCTTTCTAATTACTCATAGATTTCATCTGGTGTTGTTCATGTGTTCAATATTTTTTTCCTGTGTCATTTCTCATTATTACACATAACTTAAGTTATCTATGGTTTGATTTCTTTGCTTGTGTTGCTTGGATGGGTTCTTACTGACATCTGATGAGAATGTCAAGTCTATAGAACCCTTAGAAATGTATGTACTTAGAAAATTGGTGACATTTTCAATACTTTTTCCTCCTGCTCTACTTTTTTTTAATAGGTTGCTGCTGTAAAAAAAGTGTTCAGTTTTAATATAGTTCCATTATGTTTTCAATTTTTTGATGTTTTCTCATTACACTGACAGAAATCAGTCCTATAGTGTTAGTAGGGCCGAGTTTTGTGAGCATCTGCAAATAGCAGCTCTTGCAGCTGTGACATAGAGATAACCTACAATGGGGAAAATAAGTATTTGATACCCTGCCGATTTTGCAAGTTTTTCCTCCTACAAAGAATGGAGAGGTCTATCATAGGTATGCTTCAACTGTGAGAGACAGAACCTTAAAAAATATCCAGAAAATCACATTGTGTGATTTTTAATTAATTTGCATTATATTGCATGTCATAAGTATTTGATACAGTAGAAAAAAAAAATTAATATTTGGTGCAGAAATATTTGGCCACTCCAGGATCTTGAAATGCTTGTTATAGAGCCACTCCTTAGTTGCCCTGGATGTGAGTTTTGGGTCATTGCCAAGCTGGAAGACCCAGCCACGATCCATCTTCAATACTCTTACTGAGGAGGAGATTGTTGGCCAAAATCCAAGACCCCATCCATCCACCTTCAATACGACACAGTCGTCCTGTTCTCCTTGCAGAAAAGCACCTCCAAAGCATGATGCTTCCACCACCATGCTTCATGGTTGAAACAATGTACTTGGGCTTGTACTTATCCTTATTCTTCCTTCAAACATGGCGAGTGGTGTTGATACCAAAAAGTTTTATTTTGGTCTCAACTGACCACATGACATTCTCCCATGCCTCATCTAGATCATCCAGATCATCTTTTAATCCATGACAGCATAGTGTGTTACTAACGGAAATGTTCTAGACTGCGGTCCCAGCACTCTTCAGGTCATTGACCAGGTCCTCCCATGTAGTTCTGTTATAAACCTACAAAAATGTCACCGTGGCTAGCGGGCCCAATCCCTCAGCCCATAAGAAAAACCAAAGAAAAAGGAAAGCATTCGTATTGTGCTTAGAATGCTAATATAAAATATTGGACCTTAATATAACATAAATGATATATAATCAAGGAGCAAAAAGCGAAAGAGGGATATTATACAAAAATACAAATTTTATTATACATAATGGTCGCAGAACAATTCAATACAATAAACAAACAAAGTGCAAATGGGAGAAACAGAACTGAAGAGATTTTGTGCTGAAAGCTGGAAAAGCAGCACATAGAGAAACTAAGCGTCTCACAGCTAAGTCTAAATTACAGGGTAACATAGCAGGTCTTAAATGAAAAAGTCCGTGGCCAGTTGGTACACAATAATATAAGAAAACATTGTTTGAAATAGGTATCTAAATCATTAGGGATGAGTGTGTACTAAAGTGCAGATATGCATACTTTTAAATGGCCATTGGTCTAAAAGAGATTATGGGCAACTGAGTCTGCCTACATGCTATGAATCCATCATATGGGCATACACATGAATAATTTATCCGGGTAGATTACCTTGAGACATAGTGATGCCTTGGACTATGGAGCTGGGAGAGCGCACTGGGGCCTCGAAGGGGCGTTTCACCGCCTAGGGCTTCGTCAGGAGTTCTGGTCTGATTCATGACCTTTCTCAGAATCATCCTTACCCCATTAGACTACATCTTGCATAGAGCCCCAGACCGAGGAAGATTGACAGTCATCTTGCGTGTCTTCCATTTTCTAATAATTGGGCAAACAGTTTTCTTCTCACCAAATTGCTTGCCTATTATCTTGTAGACCATTCCAACCTTGTGCATGTCTACAATTTTGTCCCTGGTATCCTTAGACACCTCTTTGGTCGTGACCATGGTGAAGAGGTTGGAGTGTGATTGATTGAGTGTGTAGACAGCATTGTAAGAAGCCTCTTTTTACCTCAGCACCCCTTATATATCCAGTAATAGACCAGAAAGACTGTGTGGAAAGCAATGTCAGTGGCACCATCTTAACTCAGCACCTTTGGAATCTCGAGTATGAAATCAGAAAGACATGTTGGACAGCAGTGGAAACAGTGTCATCTTACCTTAGTACTCCTGATATCTCCAATATTAGATCAGAAAAAATGGGTAGACAGCAGTGTGAGCTGCTTTTTCTTACCCCTAGTATCTTTAATTTTAGACTAGAAAGTCAGGATGGACAGCAGTATAAGATGTTAGGGGTCGAGTTCCCGCTTCTGCACAAGGGGAATCTCGAGCCATTCCGGCTGCGGTCTCCCATTCGTCTCCGGCCGCAGTGGACTCTGCTCAGCTTAGACATCGGTCCCAGCGTCTCGCCCAGTCTGGCAGTGTGCAGAGGATTACTGCTGCTCCTCCAGACTCTGCTATTGTAGCCAGTACTGGTTAGCGGCGAGCAGAAGTCTTTAGGACAAAATCCTTGTTTTTTCCTTTCTGAGCATGCCCAGGGTGAGATCTCTCATTGGAGATCAGGGGTCACATGCTCAGGTACTTCAGCAGCTCCTATTGGTCTGCCAGGAAGGTCCTGTGACTACTGGTGTTCTGGAACAGGTTTCATTGGTCCTTGTTTCTGGCAGGTCCTGTAGCTGTTATTATAAAAGGGTGGCAATGCTGATCCGCCATGCGCTAGTATCAACCATTATATGCTTTGCGCCAGTGTGGTCATGCGTATGTGTGGTTAGGGCCCCGGCTGAAATAAGCCCCTAGAATACCGACTTAATCGGTGAGGAGTTTGGTATGCTAGCTGGTCAGGGTCGGTGTCCTAGATGCCCTAGATTACCGGCATAACCGGTGAGGAGTTTGATTGCCGTATTCAGGGTCTGGCGTTCAGAAGTCCATAGATTGCGGGGGACTCCCGCGAGGACGTTAGCGCATGATCACGTTCTATGTTCGCTTAGCACTTACTGTGTACCTGGGTGCCTGACAGGACACAGAACTTTTTCTCAGCGGCTCTGTGAAGTAACAGGGTTCGCTTTCTACGCTAGACAGCGCCCTAGCGTGTTTATTTTGCGACTCAGTTGTGTTTAGTGAGTTCGCACACATCGCCATATAGAGCTGCGGCACTCATAGCGGCTCTGTGAAATAACAGAGTTCGCACATAATGCCACAACGCATTGCGGTGTTTATTTTGGCGACTCTGCGGGATAACAGAGTTCGCTTCTTGCGCCATTTTACTAGCAGCAGGTTCCGCCTGCACGGTGGACCCCGGCTGCGAACGCACCTCCCTACCTCATATATTTGGTGCGTTCCCGCAGACCCTAACAATAAGAAACCTCTTCTTACCTCATTACACCTGTATCTCCAGTATTAGATAAAAAAAAGGTATGGTGGACAGCAGCATGAGTGGCTTCTTCTTACCTTAGCACTAGTGTTGAGCGATACTTCCCGATATCAAGAAGTATTGGATCGGATTGGGTATCGCCAATACCCAAAAAGTATCGGCGATACCCGATTCCGATACCGGAAATCCAATGCAAGTCTAAGGGACAGAAATATCGGAACTAAAAAAAAACCTTTCTTTCCTTGTAAACACTAAATATACACACATAGAATACATATATATATATATATATATACATGTCATTGTGACATATTGTTAGGGTCTGCGGAACGCACCAAATATATAAAGTGGAGAGGTGCGTTCGCAGCCCGGGGTCCACCGTGCAAGCAAAGCCTGCTGCTAGTAAGATGACGAAAGTAGCGAACTCTGTTATCCCGCAGAGTCGCTAAAATAAACGCCGTAGCGCGTTGTGGCAGTAAGTGCAGACTCTGTTAATTCACAGAGCCGCTAACGGGATGCCACAGTGCTATATGGCGATATGTGCAAAATCACTTAGCTTCAGTGAGCCGCAAAGTAAAACGCTAGGGCGCTGTCTAGCGTCGAGAGCGAACCCTGTTACGTCACAGAGCCTCTGAGAACAAACCCCGTGTCCTGTCAGACTCTCAGGCACACGGTTAATTGCTAAGCGAGCATAATACGTGGTCATGCGCTAATGTCCTCGCGGGAGTCACCCGCAATCTATGGCGTCTGAACGCCAGACCCTGAATACGGCAATCAAACTCCTCACCGGATATGCCGGTAATCTAGGGCATCTAGGACACCGACCCTGACCAGCTAGCACACTAAACTCCTCACCGATTAAGTCGGTATTCTAGTGGCTTATTTCAGCCAGGTCCCTAACCACACACACGCATGACCACACTGGCGCATAGCATACAATGGTTGATATTAGCGCATGGCGGCCCAGCCATGCCACCCTTTTATAGCAACAGCCACAGGACCTTCCAGGAACAAGGACCAATGAGAACCTGTTCAGAAGACTAGCAGTAACAGGGCCTTCCTGGCGGGCCAATAGGAGCTGCTGCAGTACCTGAGCATGTGACCCCTGATCTCCAATGAGAGATCTCACTCTGGGCACGCTCAGAAGGGAAAATGCAGGACTTTATCCCAAAGACGTCTGCTCCAGAACTGGCTATAATAGCAGATCCAGGAAAGGCAGCAACAAGTCACTGCCCAGTAGTGGAGTGGGCAAGACGCTTGGAACGACGTCTCTGCTGAGCAGGCTCCACTGCGGCCGGAGATGAATGGGAGACCGCAGCGGCACTGGTTCGAGACTCCCCTTGTGCAGGAGCGGGAACTCGAACCCTAACATTACCCCCCCTCCTAGGGCCCCCCCTTCTCTGGGCCTCGCTGCGCTCAAAGGCAGCGATGAGCTGCGGAGCGTGAACATGCTCGGCAGGCTCCCAAGACCTATCCTCAGGCCCATAGCCCCTCCAGTCCACCAAATAAAACTTTTTGCCCCGTACCACCTTACACCCCACGATGGCGTTCACCTCATGGTCATCCGCAGATGAACCCGATGTCCCGGCAGATGACTCAGAAAACCGGGACATGAGCACGGGTTTCAGGAGGGACATGTGAAAGGTGTCGGAGATACCCAGGCGTGGTGGAAGAGCTAAACGGTATACCACAGGGTTAACCTGCTCGAGGACCTTGAAAGGACCCAGGTAGCGGGGTGCCAACTTAGTGGACTCAACTCGCAGCCTGATGTTACGGGCGGAGAGCCACACCAAATCCCCAGGAGCAAATGTAGGAGCGGGGCGCCGATGGGCATCGGCCGAAGACCTCATCCTCTCTTTGGAGGCCTGAATGGCATCCTGCGTGCGGTCCCAAATGTCCCGTGCCTCCACAGCCCAGTCTGCCACCCTGGAATCGGCGGAAGACACGGGCATAGGCACTGGTACCCGCGGATGCTGACCGTAGTTCAGGAGGAATGGGGTCTGTCCGGTGGAATCAGCCACAGCATTGTTTAATGCAAACTCAGCCCATGGTAGCAAGGATGCCCAGTCATCCTGCCTGGCTGAGACAAAATGTCGTAGATAGGTGACCAAGGTCTGGTTGGCCCTCTCTACCAACCCATTCGTCTCAGGATGGTACGCTGAAGAGAGATTTAACTCAATACTGAGTAGACGACAAAGCTCTCTCCAGAACCGAGACGCAAACTGGGGACCTCGGTCACTGACAATCTTGTCCGGCATGCCGTGCAAACGGAAGATGTGCCTAACAAACAACGCTGCCAGAGCCCGTGCAGAAGGTAACCGTGGTAGTGGCACCAGATGCACCATTTTAGAGAAATGGTCGGTGATTACCCAAATGATGGTGCAACCCCGAGACTTGGGCAAGCCCACCACAAAGTCCATCCCAACCATCTCCCAGGGCCTGTCTGCCACCGGCAAAGGGTAAAGTAACCCAGCTGGCCGTTGTCGTGGAGACTTATTTTTGGCGCAGGAGACACACGCCCGAACATAGTCTCCAACATCACGGACCATATGCGGCCACCAATATGTCCTCGCCAGCAATTCAGATGTCCTCTTTGCCCCAAAGTGTCCACCCACCCTGGACGAATGTGCCCAAGAGAGTACCTCCGGTCGCAAATTAGTAGGCACAAAAGTCTTGCCTGGGGGCACAGACTCTAGCAAAACCGGGGCCACTGTTCTCAGGCTCTCTGTGGGGACGATAAGCCGAGGCTCCTCCACCTCCTCCTCCGAGGACACCACAGAGCGAGAGAGAGCGTCGGCACGAATGTTCTTCTCTCCCGAGAGGAAATGCAGTGTGAAATGAAACCGGGAGAAGAACAAGGACCATCTGGCTTGGCGAGAATTAAGCCGCTGGGCTGTCTGAAGATATACCAGGTTTTTGTGATCCGTAAAGACTTGGAAGGGAAAGCGAGCTCCCTCCAACAGATGTCTCCACTCCGAGAAGGCCAACTTCATTGCTAGCAACTCCCTGTCCTCGATGGAATAATTCCTCTCTGCTGGTGTGAAGGTCTTGGAGAAAAAGAAGCATGGATGCTTCCGACCTTGAGCATCCTTTTGGAAGAGGACTGCTCCAGCACCAACGGACGAGGCATCCACCTCCAATATAAATGGCTTATCAACATCGGGGCGATGTAGGATGGGAGCTCTAGCGAAATGAGACTTAATAGACGTGAAGGCCTTGGAGACCTCTTCAGACCACAATTTGGGATTAGCTCCCTTTTTGGTAAGGGCAACCACGGGAGCTACCAAAGTTGAGAAGTGGGGAATGAACTGACGGTAGTAATTAATGAACCCCATAAAGCGCTGCACCGCCTTTAGAGAGTGGGGTTCTTGCCAGTCCATCACCGCCTGTAGTTTGGCAGGATCCATAGCCAATCCCTGGGCGGAGATGATATAGCCCAGGAAAGGTAAGGACTCCTGCTCAAACACACATTTCTCCAACTTTGCGTAAAGGGAATTTGCCCGTAGGAGGTCGAAGACCCTGCCAACATCCCTCCGGTGGGAGTCAATATCTGGAGAGAAGATGAGTATATCATCCAGATAGACTACGACCGAGGTGGAGAGCATATCCCGGAAGATGTCATTGACAAAGTCTTGGAAAACGGCTGGAGCATTACAGAGCCCAAAGGGCATCACCAGATATTCGTAATGCCCATCCCTGGTATTAAAAGCCGTCTTCCATTCGTCCCCCTCACGGATGCGAATCAGGTTATAAGGACCGCGCAGATCTAGTTTAGTGAATACCCTTGCTCCCCGAAGCCTATCAAATAGCTCAGAGATCAGGGGCAATGGGTACTTGTTTTTAACGGTGATGGCGTTAAGACCCCTGTAATCAATACACGGACGCAATTCTCCGTTTTTCTTCTGCACGAAGAAAAATCCCGCCCCAGCCGGTGACACCGACTTCCTAATAAACCCTCTTGCCAGGTTCTCCTGAATATATTGCGACATGGCCTCTGTCTCAGGAAGAGAGAGGGGATAGACCCTTCCCCGAGGAGGTTCTGCGCCAGGCAAGAGGTCGATAGGACAGTCATAGGGGCGATGAGGCGGAAGAGTCTCCGCAGCCTTCTTGGAGAACACGTCTGCATATGACCAGTAGTGCTTGGGAAGTGGAGTAAGATCTGCGGGTAACTCAGTAGTGGTAACCTGAACGCAACTTCTGACACATCTGCCTGTACATGCATCACTCCAACCCAGTATCCTACCCGAAGTCCACTCTATATGTGGGGAGTGGAAACGGAGCCAAGGTATACCTAGTAGGATCTCGTCTATTCCCTCGGGAAGGACGAGTAGGGAAATAAATTCCTGATGGGAAGGAGATACAGACAATGCAAGTGGGACAGTCTGGTGTGTAATTTGTGAGGGCAATGACGACCCATTCACTACCCGAACAGTCACTGATTTGTCAAGCGCCACCAGAGGTATTGCATGACGGCGAGCAAAGCTAGAGGACATGAAATTCCCCTCTGCTCCTGAGTCCACGCAAAGGTCGGCGGTGAGAATGGAAGTACCAACAGTGATTGTCCCTTTAAATGTTATCTTGGAGGAAAATGCCGCTGTCTCTAGTGAACCTCCTCCCAGGGCCACTAGACGCGATTGCTTCCCCGATCGCTGTGGACATCTGTTGGCATAGTGTCCTGTCTGCTGACAATGGTTACAAACCACGGATACTCGGACGGACCGAGACTTAGGTCCTGCATGAGGAACTTCTGTGGCCTTTTGAGGTTCGGACGCCAGATCGGGGAATTCGAGAGGTTTGGCAAAGGTAGGAGCCAACCGAAACCTCTGCCTACACTGGGCCCGCTCCAACCTCCGCTCGTGAAAACAGAGGTCAATGCGGGTAGATATGGAGATAAGCTTCTCCAGTGTGGCGGGAATCTCCCTGGTAGCCAAAGCGTCTTTAACATGGTCAGCCAGTCCCCGCCAGTAGATAGGAATAAGAACTTTATTAGACCAATCTAGCTCAGCAGCCAGAGTCCGAAACTGGACGGAAAACTGACTGACCAAAGACGAACCCTGTGTCAATGCCATCAGTTGTAGCGCCGTATCGTGGGTGACCTGGGGTCCTAAAAAGACCTTTTTAAGAGCCTCCAAGAAACGAGGAGCACTCTGCACCACACGATCATCGCGCTCCCACAGCGGCGTTGCCCACTCCAACGCTCTGCCCGAGAGTAGAGAAAGTACAAAACCCACTTGTGCCCGATCCGTGGGAAAACGTGCAGCCAGAAGCTCAAGATGTATAGAGCACTGACTCACGAATCCCCGACATTGCTTGCTATCACCGGCAAACTTGTCAGGAAGCGGGAGGTGGGATAATGTAGGGGCAGAGGTGGCAGAGGACAAACTGGCTGCAGCCACGCTAGCAGCCTGAACAGCGACTGCGGTAACATCCACAGCTGAGGTTGTGCTCTCAAGAGCCTCCAACCTACCCTTCAGCTGCTGGATGTACTGCAATAGACGCTGTTCGTCCGCCATTTTACTAGCCAGACCCTGGCGCTAATATTATGTTAGGGTCTGCGGAACGCACCAAATATATAAAGTGGAGAGGTGCGTTCGCAGCCCGGGGTCCACCGTGCAAGCAAAGCCTGCTGCTAGTAAGATGACGAAAGTAGCGAACTCTGTTATCCCGCAGAGTCGCTAAAATAAACGCCGTAGCGCGTTGTGGCAGTAAGTGCAGACTCTGTTAATTCACAGAGCCGCTAACGGGATGCCACAGTGCTATATGGCGATATGTGCAAACTCACTTAGCTTCAGTGAGCCGCAAAGTAAAACGCTAGGGCGCTGTCTAGCGTCGAGAGCGAACCCTGTTACGTCACAGAGCCTCTGAGAACAAACCCCGTGTCCTGTCAGACTCTCAGGCACACGGTTAATTGCTAAGCGAGCATAATACGTGGTCATGCGCTAATGTCCTCGCGGGAGTCACCCGCAATCTATGGCGTCTGAACGCCAGACCCTGAATACGGCAATCAAACTCCTCACCGGATATGCCGGTAATCTAGGGCATCTAGGACACCGACCCTGACCAGCTAGCACACTAAACTCCTCACCGATTAAGTCGGTATTCTAGTGGCTTATTTCAGCCGGGTCCCTAACCACACACACGCATGACCACACTGGCGCATAGCATACAATGGTTGATATTAGCGCATGGCGGCCCAGCCATGCCACCCTTTTATAGCAACAGCCACAGGACCTTCCCGGAACAAGAACCAATGAGAACCTGTTCAGAAGACTAGCAGTAACAGGGCCTTCCTGGCGGGCCAATAGGAGCTGCTGCAGTACCTGAGCATGTGACCCCTGATCTCCAATGAGAGATCTCACTCTGGGCACGCTCAGAAGGGAAAATGCAGGACTTTATCCCAAAGACGTCTGCTCCAGAACTGGCTATAATAGCAGATCCAGGAAAGGCAGCAACAAGTCACTGCCCAGTAGTGGAGTGGGCAAGACGCTTGGAACGACGTCTCTGCTGAGCAGGCTCCACTGCGGCCGGAGATGAATGGGAGACCGCAGCGGCACTGGTTCGAGACTCCCTTGTGCAGGAGCGGGAACTCGAACCCTAACACATATATATATATACATATATTTATAGTTCATACACTTCTACATAGTAAAATAGCCTCTGATTCAATTGCCGGGTAATGCCGGCTTTTGTGAAAATACAGAAGCACCCGACATGAAATGACACATGGTTTACATAGAGTTAACCATGTCTTTTCATGTAGTTTGATATCTGGTTTTCACAAACAATTACATGAGTGTATGTGTGCAAAATTTCACACCTGTAGGGGTTAATTAAAGGTGTAAATTGTTGTAAAAAAACAGACTTTTTTGCTATGAATTTACACCTTTAATTAACCCCTACATGTGTCAAATTTTGCACACATACACTCATGTAATTGTTAGTGAAAACAATATATCAAACAACTTGAAATGACATGGTTAACTCTATGTAAACCATGTGTCATTTCATGTCGGCTTCTGTATTTTCACAAAAGCCGGCAATTGAATTAGCGGCTATTATATTATGTTGAAGTGTATGAACTATAAATATATATATATATGTATATATATATGTACGATACGATACGATACGATACACTTTATTGATCCGGGGGGGAAATTACAGTATTACAGCAGCAATACAAACAGCAGTACATAAAATATTAGGACACAAATCTTGCACAGGTGTACCAACATTACATAATAAATAAAAGTGTGTAGTTCAGGTATATATAAGATAATGTTATTTGACATTAGTACACCAGCCATCAGTCATTATTTTTCTGCCACCCTTAGGAAATTATTATACATCCCCATAGCAGTAGGTACAAACGATTTCCTGAATTTCTCCTTCTTGCACCTTAGTAGGATTAGACGGCTGCTGAATGTGCTCTTCTGATTCAAGAACAGCTCGTATAGTGGGTGTGTATTATTGTTCATTATTGCCCTACACTTCTTCTGAATTCTATCCTCCAATACCTCCTCAAAAGAGTCAAGATGGAGGCCAACAGCTGCGCTTGCCTTCTTGATAAGTTTGTTGAGTTTATTAGCGTCAGCTACTCGCACACTACTGCCCCAGCAAATGATAGCAAAAAAGATGGCGCTTGCTACAATGGACTGGTAGAACATCTCCAGCATTTTACTGCACAAATTGAATGACCTTAGCTTCCGCAGAAAGTACAGTCTGCTCATTCCCTTCTTGTAAACCTTTTCTGTATGACACCTCCAATCGAGTTTACTGTCAAGGTGAACCCCCAAATATTTGTAGCTCTCAACAATCTCAACCTCCTGGCCAGCAATGGTGATCGGTAAGTAATCCTCCTTTTTCCTTCTATAACTCACCACCATCTCCTTGGTTTTCTTTACATTTAGTTCTAGACAGTTAGTCTGAACCAATCCACAAAGTCAGAGACCACCCTTCTATATTCCTCCTCCCCCCGGCCCCCCACAATGCCCCCTACAATCACGGAGTCATCTGAGAATTTTTGGAGGTGACAAAAATCAGATTTATACTGAAAGTCAGCTGCATACAATGAGAAGAGGAAGGGTGACAGCACTGTACCCTGAGGGGCTACCACACTGCTCCGTACACTGCCAGATACCACCTCCCCCATCCTTACAAACTGCGGCCTGTCTGTCAGGTAGTCACTTATCCAGTTCACCATCCCCTCATCTACCGCCATAGCAGTCAACTTATTAGTAGTAAGAGCGGCTGTAGGGTATTGAAAGCACTAGAGAAGTCAAAGAACATAGCGCGCACTGCAGTTCCATCATTGTCCAAGAACGAATGCATTGTATGTAGCAGAGACGCTACAGCATCATCCACCCCCAATCTCTGCTGGTACGCAAACTGCAGGGGGTCAATAAAAAACCTCACCCTCGGACTCAAGTAGGCGAGTATTATTCTCTCCAAGGACTTCATAGCATGCGATGTTAAGGCCACTGGACGATAGTCTTGTAGGGAAGTTGGAAAAGTGGTCTTAGGAACCGGCACCAGGCAGGTGGTCTTCCACAGTTCTGGTACCCCCTGTGATTGAAGGCTCCAGTTAAACAGGTGCTGGAAGACAGTACACAGTTGGTTGGCACATGCTCTGAGGACATGTGGGCTGAGGCCATCAGGCCCAGCTGCTTTGCCAATAACAAGTCTGCTAAACTGTCTTCTCACGTCGCTTTGGGAGACAGTGAAGGCAGGCAGCTTATCCCCCAATGTCAATGCTGCAGATCTTTTCCCAGATCCATCCCCCATTTCTGATGACACTGTGCTTGTGCTGGTGAATCTGTTGAAAAACTCATTCATTTCATTAGCCCAGGGCAGATCCACTTCCCCATGCTCCGACTTTGCCTTAAACCCAGTTAGCTGTTTCATGCCCGACCACACCTCCATGGAATTGTTCTGTGACAATTTATTTTCTAATTTAATTCGGAATGCCTCACGGGCATTCTTAATTTTCCCCTTTAAGTCCCTTTGTATCAATTTCAGTTTCTTAGTATCCATCATTTTAAATGCCATTTTTTTCTTGTTTAGTAAGTGTTTCAATTCTTTTGTAATCCAAGGCTTGTTATTTGCATAACATCGAATCTTTTTAGCTGGTACAACAGTGTCAGTACAAAAATTTATATAATCCGTTACTCGCCCGACAATATCATTTACATTATCATGCTCTCCCCTGTCGCAAATCACCTCCCAGTCTGTGAGGTCAAAACAGTCTCGTAGACCCTCTTCTGCCTCTGGATTCCACTTCCTAATTAATTTTATTGTGGCTGGCTGTTTACTGACAACAGTTTGGTATGATGGAGACAATAGTATGAGGTTGTGGTCTGATTTCCCCAGGGGGGGCAGTGCAGATGATGAATAGGCATCTTTAATATATATATGTCACAAATTCAATGACATGTATATATACTGTATATATGAGGTGTAAAATAGTTGAAAAAAAATGCGTAGGCTCCCGCCCAATTTTCTCAACCAGACAGACAAAGCCAGCGAGTGGGGGCAGATAATAATAGCCCAGAGAGGGACCATTATTTTTGCCCCCCCCCCGGCTACTAACATCTGCCCCCAGACACACCAGAAAAGATAAATCTATAATTAGATTCTCCCTTTCTGGCACTTTGCCCGT
Organism: Oophaga sylvatica; assembly: GCA_033576555.1. NCBI lineage: Eukaryota > Metazoa > Chordata > Amphibia > Anura > Dendrobatidae > Oophaga > Oophaga sylvatica. The sequence continues at coordinate 230,443,882 of JARQOD010000003.1, read as the reverse complement.
CTATTCCCATTGCCCTGTAGCAGTGGCAAATGGGTTAATAAGGGGTTAAAGCCACCTTGCTATTGAAAGGAGACCTTAAGCCAGGTTAATAATTGAGAGCTGTCAATTAGACAACTATCAATTATTAATCCTATTGCATGAAATAAAAATAAAACACGCACACATTAATTAAAAATCATTTTAATTAAATAAAGACACATGTTTTTGACCATCTTTTATTTTACTGCAAAAACCATTTCCTGTAAAAAAAATAAAATAAAAAAGCAAAATTATTCTTACCTCTCCGATGCACAGTCAGGTCCCACGGTGTAATCCATCAGAAAGGGTTAATGTTTACTGCAGGGACCACAGCTAATGCTGCAGCCTCACAGTAAACCCCGGAATGAATGAGCTCCTCTCCTGGCTGACAGGAGAGGAAGTGGAAAGCTTAATTGATTGCTTCCCACTTTCACTTCAGGTCAGCCAGGGACACCATAAGTGACGTCAGAGGGAATCCCGGCTGACCTGAAGTGAACTGATTAACAAAAATAGGGGATCCCCTCGAAAAAAAAAATGGCGTGGGGTCCCCCCTATTTTTGTTAAACAGCCTGATAAAGCGAACTGCTGAGGCCTGTTTTTTCAGGCTGGTAAGGATCCAATATCCATGAACCTTGCAAGCCTGATAATAACAGGCCACAGCAGTCTGCTTAGCTTGGCTGGTTAACAAAAATAGGGGATCCCCTCGAAAAAAAATGGCGTGGGGATCCCCCTATTTTTGTTAACCAGCCAAGTAAAATGCAGACTGTTGCGGCCTGGTATTAAAAGACTGTCAAGGCCCATGGATTTTGGCCCTCAACAGCCTAAAAATACCAGGCTACAGCAGCCCCACATTTGGCGCATCAAAAGATGTGCCAATTGTGGCACTTTACCCGGCTCTTCCCACTTGCCCTGTAGCGGTGGCAAGCGGGGTAATAAGGGATTAATGTCACCGTTGATTGCACGGTGACAATAAGCCCGGTTAATAATGGAGAGGCGTCAATAAGACACCGATCCATTATTAATCCCAAAGTTTTTAAATGTTTAAAAAAAAGACACAGCAAGAAAAAAGTATTTTAATGAAATGAAAGAGACAACACAGTTTTCATTAATTTTATTACACGCTCATCCTGCGACGCCATCGATCTCCTGGAAAAAAAGAAGAAAAACAAACCAACAGTATACCACCTGTCAGACGCAGTCCATAGTAACGAGTGTCCCATGACGATCCAGCTCTGCTACATCGGAATGTCAGGCAGAGCCTGACATCCCTACGCAGCACAGCTGCTTACCAGCTTCCCCTGCGGTGACGTCATCGGACTGCTTTACGGCTGCGATTACCCGGCAGCACGTGCAATTATCGCGAGAAACTGCACGTGACCTCCAGGGAGAAGATAATGGCGCCCATCAAGCAGTCGAGGACGTGACCACCGGGGATCTTCTGCCAGGTAAGTGCTGATGACTCCTGACAGACCCGACCGACGGACACTGACAGTGACAGGAACATTCCGATTCCAGTATCCGATATGACAAAAATATGGGAACTCGGAATCGGAATTCTGATACAGCGAATATCGGCCGATACCCGATATTTGCAGTATCGGAATGCTCAACACTACTTAGCACCCTTGGTATCGCCAATATTAGGTCAGAAAGACAAAGTGGACTTCGGGGTGTGCAGCCTCTTATTACCTCAGCATCCCAGATATCCCCCCTTTTAGATCAAAAAGACAAGGTGGACTGCGGGGTATGCAGACTCACCTTACCTTAATTGCGCTAGTATCTCTAATATTGACTTAATAGCCCAAGGGGGTCAAACAGGTACATGGGAGTAAAATATGTATAAAACCGTACAGGCTGTAGGCTTTTATCTCTAAACACGCACCCCGAAGAAGCAGGGTGAAACGTGCTCGTCGGGGCAGAGGGACAGGAATCTGATAGACCATTTACACGCTATTAGGATCCAGGTAAAGGAGCATTGTGCCCCCTATTGTTGATTGCCTTTGATTGTGTTAATCTAGTTGTTTAAATGATACACTAGTGAAAATACTAATGTGTTTGTCCTTGCACTTTAATCTTGTATAAGATCTATTTGCCTTGTATAGGGGCTGTTTGCAAATGGCTAACAGGCACATGTGTTTAACAAACTAAGCTGTTTTGGCTTATTACTATGCACTTTACCATAGTAACATAGTAACATAGTAAGATAACAGAGTAACATAACATATCTAGCAAGGCTGAAAAAAGACGTTTCTCCATCCAGTTCAGCCTATATTCCGTCAGAATAAACCCCCAGGTCTACGTCCTTCTAAAGAACCTAATAACTGTAAGATACAATATTGTTACGCTCCAGGAAGACATCCATGTCTCTCTTGAACCCCTCGACTGAATTCGCCATCACCACCTCCTCAGGCAAGGAATTTCAGATTCTCACTGCCCTAACAGTAAAGAATCCTCTTCTATGTTGGTCGAAAAACCTTCTCTCCTTCTGACTCAGAGAATGCCCCCTTGTGACCATCACCTTCCTTGGTATAAACAGATCCTCGGAGAGATTTTTGTATTGTCCCCTTGTATACTTATACATGGTTATTAGATCACCTCTCAGTCGTCTTTTTTCTACACTAAATGATCCTAATTTTGCTAATCTCTCTGGGTATTGTAGGTCCCCATCCCCTTTATTAATTTCGTTGCCCTCCTTTCTACTCGCTCTAGTTCCATTACATCTTTCCTGAGCACTGGTGCCCGAAACGGTACACAGTACTCCATGTGCGGTCTAACCAGGGATTTGTACAAAGGCAGTATAATGCTCTCATCATGTGTATCCAGACCTCTTTTAATGCACCCCATGATCATGTTTGCCTTGGCAGCTGCTGCTTGACACTGGCTGCTCCAAGTAAGTTTACCAATAACTAGGATCCCCAAGTCCTTCTCCATGTCAGATTTACCCAGTGGTTTCCCGTTCAGTGTGTAATGGTGATATTGATTCCTTCTTCCCATGTGTATAACCGTACATTTATTATTGTTGCATCTGAGCTATTGTCATACTTTTGAACAATTTAATAAAGGTTTTGATATTGATCAAGCTTACACAAACATATATATTTATGTTAAAAACCTTTTTGATGACATTAGTTCCCAATTTACTATATTTTTTTCATATATATATTATATATATATATATATATATATATATATATATTGTGGTGTAATGACCCCTGATGCAGCTATGGGGCACTGTGTATGGCCCTCGGGATATGCATGGAGGCATGTGATGGATGGACGGTATGTATCGCAGAGGTGGGTGGCCCTGTGATGGAAGCCTGGATATATTTTGGTTCAGCAGATCTACTGCTGAGTTGTGCTATACATTGGGAGGCTTCCAGGTGACTTGGAGAGCTGGGCGGGTCCAGTCACCTACAAACCCACCCAAGGGGTATGTGTTTAAATACCTAGGATAAAGCTGTATGTAATGGTGTGTTGTGGTAAAGGACCTGTGATGAGGTCATGACCAGGTGACCTAACCATGTGATCCTGACCTCATCTGTGGGTGGGGTTACACCTATGTAACAGAAGTGTTTTTGGCACCTAGGAGAGTGTGTGGGAGTCTACCAGTGTGGACAGACTTCCATGTGTAGTCCAGGCGGGACATTACAGAGAGGTCTCTGTGTCTGAGGAGTGAGGCTCCAGGCAGGAGCTGAAGTACTGAAGATTTGTATTGCCTGTGACTGTGAGGTTTATGATGTAATAAACCTGATGATTTTGGATAAGAAAAGTGTCTCCTGATTACCTCTGAAGCAGCCGAGTGAGTGAAACCTTACAATTGGTGGATGGAATGCTGGCAGCGGCCCAAGGAGCACATGTTCCAGGACTGGGAATCAGGAACCAGAGGAGGAACGGACGGTCTGTGAAAACCGTGAGTGTGACCAGTGGTCACGAATAAACTGTGTTTATATGTGGTGCCTTTGAAGATATGAGGTATCTGAAGATGCTGTTAAGCAGTGGTGACAGACAGGAGTCTGTGTTATGTTGACCGGGGTCATTGAAAATGGAGAAAAAAGGCATGCTGATAGGATACCTCAGAGGAGGTGTCCGGAAAATCTCTCTGGCTGAGAGTGTAACAGACAGGAGTCTGTGTTGTACTGACGGGTCAGTGAAAGACTGTTTTTGTCCTTGTGGGATGCCTCTATGAAGAGGAGGTGTCCGGAAACCTGCGTGATCAACAGGTAACAGACAGGAGTCTGTGGTGTACTGACGGGTCAGTGAGACTGTTGTTTTTTCCTTTGTGGGATGCCTTTATGAGAGAGGAGGTGTCCGGAAATCTCTGTGGCCTAGAGTGTGACAGACAGGAGTCTGTGTTGTGCTGACGGGTCAGTGAGAAACTGTTTTTTTTTTTTTGTGTTTTTTTTTCTCTGGAACACGTGTGAGGTGTTTACTGTGGCTCGGAGGAGTCATGAAGGTGACAAGCGGCTGGCTGTGACTCGTGGGGTCACGAAGGTGACAAGCGGCAAGACAGCGCAGCGTGCAGAGACTTGTGGTAGCAGGAGCTACAGTGACTGTTGCAGCAAGAGGTTCTTGCAGTTTAGTAGCAGGATCCGACTTAGAGAGACGGGTTGACTGGCAGAGACGACCGAGAAGGATCTCTGGTCGGGTAACAAGTGTTCAACCCCACAAGTTTGAACAGAGGGGGGAGGTATGTGGTGTAATGACCCCTGATGCAGCTAGGGGGCACTGTGTATGGCCCTCGGGATATGCATGGAGGCATGTGATGGATGGATGGTATGTATCGCAGAGGTAGGTGGCCCTGTGATGGAAGCCTGGATATATTTTGGTTCAGCAGATCTACTGCTGAGTTGTGCTATACATTGGGAGGCTTCCAGGTGACTTGGAGAGCTGGGCGGGTCCAGTCACCTACAAACCCACCCAAGGGGTATGTGTCTAAATACCTAGGATAAAGCTGTATGTAATGGTGTGTTGTGGTAAAGGACCTGTGATGAGGTCATGACCAGGTGACCTAACCATGTGATCCTGACCTCATCTGTGGGTGGGGTTACACCTATGTAACAGAAGTGTGTTTGGCACCTAGGAGAGTGTGTGGGAGTCTACCAGTGTGGACAGACTTCCATGTGTAGTCCAGGCGGGACATTACAGAGAGGTCTCTGTGTCTGAGGAGTGAGGCTCCAGGCAGGAGCTGAAGTACTGAAGATTTGCATTGCCTGTGACTGTGAGGTTTATGATGTAATAAACCTGATGATTTTGGATAAGAAAAGTGTCTCCTGATTACCTCTGAAGCAGCCGAGTGAGTGAAACCTTACAATATATATATATATATGTTTTAAGCACTTTGCACTTTTTGAGCAGGGTCAATACTATATTCCTTTTTGACAATCACTCCTTTCATGCACTAGTGAGTTTGTTCATGCATTCAATTTTCTGAGCATATTACTATTGGGGTCATGATCTTACCTTTGCCATTTAGCAGCCATTAAATTTTGGTTGCCTTATTCCTTTTTTTCTGTTATTACATTTTTTCTAAATTTTTATTGAAAACATTATTTTAATATCACTAATAAAATTTAATTTTATTAAATGTTTTTTGTGATCATCCTCATTTACCCTAGGTTACACTTAAACCAGGTAACTTTTTGCTAATTATTCTGAAGACAGAGAGGGTGCACCTATTGTTATAGGGATTGTGTAACTAACCAGGACTTTGTAATTGGATTTTATCTGTAGTATTAAATCAGAAAGACATCGTGGACAGCAGTGTGAGCGGCTTCTTCTTACCACAGGACCTTTACAGTATTAGGTCAGATAGATCAGACAGCAGAGTGAATGGCCTCTTCTTACCTCCACATCCCTGGCAACTTCATTGTCAGATCAAACTATCCCCTATGAGTATGAGTGCATCTCTCTACCCATGAATTAAGGAGTTGGAAGTTCCAACTGCCCATACTTACAGATACCTGTCTTATTAATATTCTAAGACATGCTTCTACCAGTGTAACAACATGATGTCCATTATAAGTCTACGAGTGATTACCTCCTAAACAAAACAAGTATGAGCTGTTATTATGGGTATTAAGGAATTTATTTATAATAACTTATTTTCATTTATATTTCTAATTCATGGAGAATCCCTTTAAGTAATATCTTGCAGACACTAAATAATGTTAGGTCAGCTTCACTTTTTTTTTGACAACTGCGCACATGTTGTGATCTAAGTGTTTGAATATGCTAATTACCAATCCCTCTCAATCCAATTCTCCTAGAAAGTTGATGAAAATGTTCAGCACTCTGAGGATGTGAAGCTCTACTGAACATATTGTAACAAATAATTTGCATGGTCATGTTTTCTATAATTTCCCGCTGCTACAGTAGGTCTGTATATTTTTGTCTATTAAAGTAGGTGTCCTTTTTTTCATGCCATCGACATGCACATCTTTCTTATGTAGCCCAAGCAGGTGGTCAATGTAAATTGTAAATGTAATCTACTTTACTTCAACACAGATGACATAGCATTTATCAGCCCCGCACGTACCAACGTTCCGAACATCAGAAGGGCAAAAAGAATAAAGCAATCAGCTGCTCTCTCTTTTTCATTTCCAGCTGATGTTTTAAGTTTAACCTGTCAGGAAGTCTTATATTTGCCGCCACTGAATATGCTATTTTATACTCTGAAAGCTAATTATACTTTTTGGATTTATTATTCTGTGTATAATTTTATTGCTCTACTTACAAATGTTTTGCCATTTTCATAGGGTACAGATGGCATAATATTTTAATAATTCACTTAGTAAGCAAGTGGAAATATTCAAAGTAACAAGCAGAGATTCTTGCTTTTTATGTAAAAACTTTCATAAAATACCATCACCAACATTCATAATTACTTAGGTTCTTTCTCCACTACAGGGGGCAATGACTGACATACATTTTGACATTCACCTCTCCAAAATAAGGTGCTATAAGTGGTGGATCTTCCATTGGCAGGGATCATACACATTTTGTGCATTAGGACCCTCTACTCTCTGCTAGAGATAAGCAAATTTGTTCAGATTTTGTCCCGAATCTGATTTTGACATATTCTAGCACTATTCGGGCTGAATGTATCTTATGATCGGTTCCAAACATATTCGGTAATTTCTACTCCCATTGACTGTAATGACGTTCGGCTGTGTTTGACGAATATTGCAAAAACAATAATCGAATCTGATCGCATTCGGAGCCGAATCCGAACAAATTCGCTCATCTCTACTCTCTGCATCCGCCTCTGTGTGCTGCAATATATGTGACAGGATATACAGTACAGACCAAAAGTTTGGACACCCCTTCTCATTCAAAGATTTTTCTGTATTTTCATGACTATGAAAATTGTAGAATCACACTGAAGGCATCAAAACTATGAATTAACACATGTGGAATTATACATTACACTTTACAAAAAAGTGTGAAACAACTGAAAATATGTCTTATATTCTAGGTTCTTCAAAGTAGCCACCTTTTGCTTTGATTACTGCTTTGCACGCAGAAAAGGTGAATGGATGGACTCTACATGCCTGGTTCCCACCGTGAAGCATGGAGGAGGTGGTGTGATGGTGTGGGGTGCTTTGCTGGTGACACTGTTGGGGATTTATTCAAAATTGAAGGCATAGTGAACCAGCATGGCTACCACATCATCTTGCAGCAGCATGCTATTCCATCTGGTTTGCGTTTAGTTGGACCATCATTTATTTTTCAACAGGACAATGACCCCAAACACACCTCCAGACTGTGTAAGGGCTATTTGACCAAGAAGGAGAGTATTGGGGTGCTATGCCAGATGACCTGGCCTCCCTGAAACCCAGAACTCCAGCAGACACATGCGGTACTGTTGATAGTGGAAAGGGGGCGGCAATCGATGAGGTAACACTATGTAGTGATAAGAGAGAGTAACTGATGGGTTGCTGGAATTGGCGCTAAATGGGAGTGAATTTACCGATTGACTGGGTCACAGAGATATGTGTAATGATGGGTGATTGGTTAAAATCCCTGTATGGCAAGCTACTAGCTGGGCATCTATTGGGGAATAGTTTTGTTAAGTATGTTTACCTAATACATTTTGGTGTATATCTTGAACATTTTATATGCATCTGTGTCCATATGTATTATATGTCTTCCCTATGTTATCTGATTGCTGTTTTATATGATTGTTTTATGGAATTGTATCTAATTACATTGATGGGCGGTACTTTGATGGTGATTGGCTCCTCCACACCATTTAAGGACGCTGACCTGTATTGTATGCTATGCTTGACAAAGGCCACAATGGCCGAAACGTTGCATTGATTTTTGGCACAATAAAATTGTTACTTTTTTCACCCGGATCGGATGCTGTTCCCTTTTGTGTATATGGACTGTTCATATTCAATTGGATCCTTGAATTTGGAACGCGCATCCTTAATACTCCTGTGTGCTGTTGGCCTCTCTGCTGTGTGGTGAATATTGGATCTTGCTGGACGTGCACCGGTGATGGAGACCATGGAAACGTTAAATCCAGAGGTGGGTGAACTGGATACTGCCAAAATCTTTTCATATACTGATGATGATGCCAGAAGGATTTTATCTAATGCCCAGATGGACATGTCTTTCTTGAATAAACCCACTGTTGAGATGCTTAAAAAGAAATTGGAGAATGACAGAAGAAAACTTATCTCATATGAATTACATGCCATGACTCTATGTGAATACCACAGAGTACATAGGATACCACGTGGTTTGAGGCCACACTTACGTCCTACATTATTGGCGGATAATTCTGAATTCTGCAATAGATTTGAATCGATTACCAATAAATTTGCGTTTGACTTAATGCTTTTGAATATTGAGTTTCTCCACACAGAGATCGAGTTGTTGAAAAAGAAAAATGTGGAATTGGAAAAAACGTGACAACTCAGATGACAGCACAGGAGTGGAATGCTTTCAAGTCCCAATTGGAGGAGAAATTGGTAAAATTTCGTGGTGACATTGAGAAGACCAAGAGGACAAAATGGTTCTGTGACGTGGAGGACTATAGATCTGGTCGAGTGTTCTCATGGCATGGTGGTGTTCAGGCATCCTCATTTGGGAGGAGTGAACGATATGTACACCCACGTAGAAGAAAAAGACCACAGATAAAAGGCCAGCAGAAGTTTGGCTTCACTACAGCTGAGTCTGACTCCACTGATGACTCCAATACTGTTGTACCTTCTTCTTCCCGTTTTTTAGGCAAGGAAAAAGTGGACAACGTATCAACAAAAGGAGGCCACGTAGAGGTGGCAGGAAACACCGCAGACAGAGGAATGGAGAATCAGATGTCAGGAACACGCAACCCTTCTATGCGGACACGGAATATGGAAGGGAAGAAGAGAGCTACATAGAACAACGAAATTTGGTGGTAAATATTTCCTCTTGTATTTTGTCGAATGTGGATCATGAGGTACTTTCCAAAGGACTTTCATTTTGTCCAACTAATCGTCCTGATTGGTTTGGTATTGGATGTGACCTATATGCTTTCTTCAGGAGATTGAGATTGACATCGTATTTTTGTGATAGAGTCGATACACCCCAGGTCAATACTGAGAATGTCTCAACTAGCTTTTCTCTGCACGAACTAGGTCTATTTAATAAAAGTAATTTCCAGCCTCCTACTAAAAATAATTTTGTTGAAGCATATATCCAATTAGTAGAGAGGGATATGGCAAAGTTGAGACATGATATCTCAGGTCCAGGGAGGGGGAATTTGTACTCCATAGAAAGACGGGTGTTGGATAGACTCTACAACAATGCGGCTATCACCATCAAGGCGGCCGATAAAGGCGGGGCCTTGGTGGTGATGGACACTCATAAATATAAAACTGAAATCTTGGGTCAATTGTCTGATGAAATAGTATACGCTAGACTATCTAGTGATCCCACCTCCCGGTTTCAGAGTGAGTTGAGAATTCTTATTGATGGAGCTTTAACTGATGGTCTAATAGATCAGAAGTTGTCAGATTTTTTGTTGGTGGAATCTCCTGTTACACCCATACTATATACCCTTCCGAAAATTCATAAAGATCTGTTGAACCCCCCAGGGCGCCCCATAGTGTCCGGAAGGGGTTCATTATGTAATAAGGTCTCTATCTTTCTTGATAGAGTGCTGCGTCGTTTTGCAACATCAGCCAAGTCCTATATTATGGATACCAATCATTTCTTGAGTAAGATTGAAGGACTAAACGTTATGGCTGATACCATTTTGATTTCATTTGATGTGGTCTCTCTGTACACCACTATTGAACATGTGAGAGGCTTGGAGGCTGTTGGTGTGGCGTTGTCGGGCTCTGACGTGGCCCCAGAGTGTGCACAGCTGGTCCTGGCACTGCTGGAGTTCGTCCTCAGGAGGAATTTTTTTCTCTTTGGGGATGAACATTTCCTGCAGTTGCGTGGTACCGCCATGGGGCCCAACGTGGCGCCCACTTATGCTAACATCTACATGGCGGTATTTGAGGACCAGTATGTGTACAATTCCATCCACTGACGCCACGTCAGAGCCTGGTGGCGCTACATTGATGATATCTTTTGTGTGTGGGAGGGTAGTACTGAGGATCTACTCTGCTTCCACAATTATATAAGTGGGATATTTCCTGAGTTGAAGTTTACCATTACACATTCTCAGGAGCAGATTCAATTTTTAGATACCTTAGTGTATAAAAAAAATGGTTCTTTGTGTACTGATTTGTTCACTAAAGAGACAGACAGGAACAGTCTCCTTGTATTTGACAGTAATCATCCTAGGAAAATGGTAGAGTCCTTACCATGGAGCCAAATGCTGCGTGTGCGACGGATTGTAAAAGAGTCGGATAGACTTGATGTTAGACTTGATCAGATGTGTGATAAATTTGTCAAGAGAGGTTACCCAGTAAATAATGTCCAGTGTTATAGGGATAAAGTAATGCAATTAACAGCGGAGGATGTTACACGGAAGCGAAGTAAGGCTGGTTCTAAACTAGTCCCTTTTGTGTCCACATATTGTCCAATTAGTGGCAAGATCAGTGGGATCTTGAATAGACACTTGGGCCTGCTACAGAGGGGTTTACCACAGGTTGAGGAATTCACACAGAGACCACTACTGTCATACAGACGTGGTCGCAATTTGAAAGACAAATTGGTCAAATCTGATATTGGTTCTCAGAAAACATCACGACAGCTAACATTATGTACCCCCAAATTTGGTAATTTCCCATGTTTGGGTTGTGCGTGCTGTGGAAACATGGTTAAAGGAGACAGCTTTCATCACCCACGAACGGGTAGACGGTTCCTTATTAAGGAGCGCTATACATGTTCATCTAATTATGTTATTTCCTTATTGACATGCCCATGTGGTCTGTTGTATGTGGGCGAGACGACGATGGAGATTAGAGCTCGAATAAGTAAACATAAAAGTACTATTAGGACCAAGGTGTTGAAGTTGCCAGTATCTAAGCATTTTGTTGATTGCAGACATTTGGTTAGTCAATTGAAATTTAGGGTAATAGATGGGGTTCTGTTGTGAATGGACTTGAAATGAGTTCTGAGCAGAGGCTCCCTCTGGTGGTTACAAGCGGTACTGGACTGTCCAGTGAAGATTGTGAGGAGTGGGAATCAGGTGTTACTGACTGGTCTTATATAAGGGAGTCGCCTTCCCATCAGGGTTGCCGGTGATCAATTGTTCTGGTCTCACTCCATGATTCCTGTTTCCCTTGTAGCCTGCTGTGTCGTGTCTGCATCTCCTGCTAACAGATAAGACATTTTCTTCTTTTTGTTTTTGTGCTTTATTTTTGCATTTTGTCCTGCACTTCTGTGGGGGCCTTCAGGGTCCCCTCCGGGGCTTTTGCCCTCTCAGTTTAGTTCAGCCACTGATGTTTGTACTTTTGCATTTTCCAGTTTCTTCAGTGGCTGCTGTTTTGATTTTGTTACACCAGAGAACTAATTTAGGTGGTAGAGGTCGTGTGATCTCAGGTGTTTTTGAAATTAGTAGAGTTGGTGCTTTGCAGGGTTTTTTGGGATTGCAGTAAGTACCCTTCCTATCCTTTTCTATTTAGTTAGTTTGGGCCCCAACGTTTGCTCATACTATTTTCTGTCTGTGTCAGTATTTCTTCTTGTCTAACAGCCATTACATGTTTGGGAGCTTTCTATGTTCTTTGGGGATCTGCTCCAGGGCAGATAGCTTTCCTATTTCTATCTTTAGGTGTAGTTAGTTTCTCAGGCTGTGACGAGGCGTCTAGGACCAACGTAGGAACGCTCCACGGCTGCCTCTAGTTGTGGTGGTTAGTCAGGGTACTGCAATCTCATAGATTCCAACTGCTCTGGTGTATTGACTTTTTTACCTGCACTCCTCAGTTACCAAAACATAACAGTATCACCGGCCTAAAATTTAAACTTGTATGGTACTCACAGAAGGGAAAAATATTGTGAAAGAAAAAACGGTTGTCAGAGTTGTCAGAGATATTTTTCTGTTTGTTGCATTTTTTTTTTTTCCCTCTGTATCTCTGGGTGCTGGGGAGGATTTTTTCTCTCAATGGAGTTTGCACAGTTGTCTGGCCGTGTGGATCAGCTTGCCACTGAGGTTCAGAGTATTGCTGCATATCTTGCTAGGTTGCCTGTTGTGGAACCTAGGATTCCCATGCCAGATTTGTTTTTGGGGGATCGAGCTAAGTTTCAGAATTTCAAAAATAATTGTAAATTGTTTTTTGCCTTAAAATCTAAGTCCTCAGGGAACGCAGCGCAGCAGGTTCAAATTGTCATCTCTCTCCTGCGCGGCGATCCTCAGGATTGGGCTTTTTCCCTGACACCTGGGGATCCTGTTTTGAGTGATGTTGATGCATTTTTTCAGGCTTTGGGGTTATTGTACGATGAGCCTAATGTCACTGATCAAGCTGAAAAAGCCTTGTTGGCATTAAATCAGGGGCTTGATGACTCTGAGTTATACTGTCAGAGATTCCATAGGTGGGCAGTCCTGACCAAGTGGAATGACGACGCTTTGGTGGCCCTTTTTCGGAAGGGTCTGTCAGATAATGTAAAGGATGTTATGGTGGGATTCTCTGTCCCCTCTGGTCTCAATGATTCTATGTCATTAGCGATTCAAGTTGACAGACGTTTGCGTGAGCGGAGAAGTATGCGTGGAATGGTGTTGCCTTGTGAACCTGCTTCTGAATCCATGCAGTGTGATAGAGTGGTGTCTGGGGCACAGCGTCATGAGTTTCGAAAGTGCAATGGGTTATGTTTCTACTGTGGTAATGCCTCTCATGCTATTTCAGTCTGCCCTAAGCGGGGAAGACGTTTTGCACGCTCAGTTGTCTTGGGTAATGTTCAGGCTAAGTTTTTATTAACTGTCACTCTGATATGCTCTCTGTCCTCGTTTTCTGCTCAGGCTTTCGTTGATTCTGGAGCAGCTATTAACCTGATGGATTATGATTTTGCTAAACGTTGTGGGTTTCCCTTGATACCCTTACAGAAGTCTATTCCCCTACTGGGGATCGATTCTACCCCTTTGGCTGAGAATAAACCTCAGTTCTCTACTCAGGTGATAATGAGGGTTGAACCTGATCATCAGGAGTGCTGCAAATTTTTGGTTCTGTATAATCTGCATGATATTATCGTACTGGGTTTCCCTTGGTTGCAGTCTCATAATCCTGTTTTGGATTGGAAAACTGTGCCTGTAACCAGTTGGGGCTGCCAATGTGTTAATACCAACACTCCTGTTTTTTCTGCCTCCCCCCAGGCTCAGGATGTTCCTGACTTTTTTATTGATTTTTCTGATGTGTTTAGCGAAAGTAAATCTGCATCCTTGCCTCCCCATAGGAGCTATGACTGCGCTATTGAATTAGTGCCGGGTAGTAAATTCCCTAAAGGTCGCCTTTTTAACTTGTCTGTACCTGAACATGACGCTATGCGGTCTTATATCAAGGACTCATTGGAGAAGGGTCATATCAGACCATCCTCTTCACCCTTAGGTGCCGGTTTTTTCTTTGTGGCCAAAAAGGATGGTTCATTAAGGCCGTGTATTGATTATCGTCTTTTGAACAATATTACTGTGAAATATCAATATCCGTTACCCTTGATTTCTGACCTGTTTTCCAGGGTGAAAAATGCTACTTGGTTTACCAAGCTTGACCTCAGGGGGGCATATAACCTTATTCGCATTAAGCACGGGGATGAATGGAAGACGGCATTTAATACCCCTGAGGGGCATTTTGAGTACCTTGTGATGCCCTTTGGGCTCACTAATGCTCCTTCTGTCTTCCAGTCCTTCATGAATGACATTTTCAGGGATTTTGTGGATAAATTCCTGATTGTTTATTTGGATGATATCTTGATTTTTTCCAATGACTGGGACTCTCATGTGAAACATGTTCGAACTGTATTCCAGATTTTGAGAGAGAATGCTCTGTATGTGAAGGATCAAAGTGTCTTTTTGGCGTACAGAGGATCTCATTTTTGGGATTCATTTTGTCCCCATCTGTTATTGAAATGGACCCGGTCAAGGTTCAGGCCATCTGTGATTGGGTCCAACCTACTTCATTAAAGGCTCTTCAAAGATTTTTGGGTTTTGCCAATTTTTATCGTAAATTTATTGGTAATTTCTCGGTTATTGTTAAACCTTTAACTGATTTGACCAAAAAGGGTTCTGATGTGGTGAATTGGCCTCCTGAGGCAGCTCTGCATTTCAGGAACTTAAGCAGAGATTCACTTCTGCTCCTGTTCTACGGCAGCCTGATGTTTCTCTACCATTTCAGGTGGAGGTTGATGCCTCTGAAATTGGGGCAGGTGCCGTTTTGTCCCAAAGAGATCCAGAGACCTCTAAAAGTAACCCTTGTGCCTTTTTCTCTCGAAAATTTTCTCCTACTGAACGTAATTATGACGTGGGTAATCGGGAGTTATTGGCCATGAAGTGGGCTTTTGAAGAGTGGAGACATTGGCTGGAGGGAACCAAACATCAGGTGGTGGTCCTTACGGACCATAAGAATCTGGTTTATCTGGAATCTGCCAAGCGATTTAATCCTAGACAGGCCAGGTGGGCCTTGTTTTTCACACGCTTTAATTTTGTGGTTTCATTTCTTCCTGGCACTAAGAATGTTAAGGCGGATGCCCTCTCGAGGAGTTTCCTGGCGGACTCTCCTGAGTTATCTGATCCTTCTGTTATTTTGAAAGAGGGTATAGTTCTTTCCGCCATCTCGCCCAATTTGAGACTGGCTCTGGAGGGGTGTCAGGAGGATAAGCCCGAGCGCTGCCCTGTTGGGAAATTGTTTGTCCCGGACCAGTGGAAAAAGAGTGTGATGTCTGAGATTCATTGTTCCGCGCTGGCCGGTCATCCCGGAATTTTTGGTACCAGAGACTTGGTTAGTCGGTCCTTTTGGTGGCCTACCTTGTCTCGTGATGTCAGGGAATTTGTGCAGTCCTGCGGGACTTGCTCTCGCTCCAAGCCTTGCTCTCGCTCTAGTGGTTTGTTGATGCCATTGCCTGTGCCCAAGAGACCATGGACCCATATCTCTATGGATTTCATTTCCGACCTACCTGTTTCTCAGAGAATGACCGTCATCTGGGTGATTTGTGATAGGTTTTCCAAGATGATACATCTTGTGCCATTACTTAAGTTGCCTTCCTCCTCTGAATTGGTGCCTTTGGTCCTTCAGCACGTGGTTCGTTTACACGGCATTCCTGAGAACATTGTGTCTGACAGAGGAGTCCAGTTTGTTTCAAGATTTTGGAGAACCTTTTGTTCTAAACTTGGTGTTCAATTGTCTCTCTCCTCGGCGTTTCATCCTCAGACCAATGGTCAAACTGAGAGAACAAACCAGACATTGGAGACTTATCTAAGATGCTTTGTGTCTGCTGATCAGGATGACTGGGTCTCTTTTTTGCCTTTGGCTGAGTTTGCTCTTAATAATAGGGCTAGCTCTGCCACTTTGATGTCTCCATTTTTCTGTAATTCTGGGTTTCACCCTCGATTTTCTTCAGGACAGACGGAGGCTTCTGTCTGTCCAGGTGTTGACTCTGTTGTGGAGCGTATGCAACAGATTTGGGACCAGGTAGTGGAGAGGTTGTCCCTCTCTCAGGAGAAGGCCCAGCGGTTTGCTAACCGGCATAGGACTGATGGTCCTCGGTTTAAAGTAGGGGACTTGGTCTGGTTGTCCTCAAAAAATATTCCTATGAGAGTAGCATCTCCTAAATTTAAGCCTAGGTTCATTGGACCTTATAAGATCATGGAGATTATTAATCCTGTTTATTTTCGTTTGCTTCTTCCAGGGACATTTAAGATCCATAACGTGTTCCACAAGTCCTTGTTGAAGAGGTTTGTTGAGCCAGTGGTTCCTACTACTGTGCCTCCTGACCCTGTTTTGGTTGAGGGCAATCTGGAGTATGTGGTTGAGAAAATATTGAATTCTCGTTTTTCTAGACGGAAACTCCAGTATTTGGTTAAGTGGAGAGGTTATGGTCAGGAAGACAATTCTTGGGTGTTTGCTTTGGACATCCATGCTAGGAGACTCATCCGTGCGTATCATAGAACTCATCCTGACCGACCTGGTTGCTCAAGCGAGGGTTCGGTGACCCCTCCTCAAGGGGGGGTACTGTTGTGAATGGACTTGAAATGAGTTCTGAGCAGAGGCTCCCTCTGGTGGTTACAAGCGGTACTGGACTGTCCAGTGAAGATTGTGAGGAGTGGGAATCAGGTGTTACTGACTGGTCTTACTGTATATAAGGGAGTCGCCTTCCCATCAGGGTTGCCTGGTGATACTGTTATGTTTCGGTAACTGAGGAGTGCAGGTAAAAAAGGCAATACACCAGAGCAGTTGGAATATATGAGATTGCAGTACCCTGACTAACCACCACAACTAGAGGCAGCCGTGGAGCGTTCCTATTTTGGTCCTAGACGCCTCATCACAGCCTGAGAAACTAACTACACCTAAAGATAGAAATAGGAAAGCTATCTGCCCTGGAGCAGATCCCCAAAGAACATAGAAAGCCCCCAAACATTTAATGGCTGTTAGACAAGAAGAAATACTGACACAGACAGAAAATAGTATGAGCAAACGTTGGGGCCCAAACTAACTAAATAGAAAAGGATAGGAAGGGTACTTACTGCAATCCCAAAAAACCCTGCAAAGCAACAACTCTACTAATTTCAAAAACACCTGAGATCACACGACCTCTACCACCTAAATTAGTTCTCTGGTGTAACAAAATCAAAACAGCAGCCACTGAAGAAACTGGAAAAAGCAAAAGTACAAACATCAGTGGCTGAACTAAACTGAGAGGGCAAAAGCCCCCGGAGGGGACCCTGAAGGCCCCCACAGAAGTGCAGGACAAAATGCAAAAATAAAGCACAAAACAAAAAGAAGAAAATGTCTTATCTGTTAGCAGGAGATGCAGACACGACACAGCAGGCTACAAGGGAAACAGGAATCATGGAGTGAGACCAGAACAATTGATCACCGGCAACCCTGATGGGAAGGCGACTCCCTTATATAAGACCAGTCAGTAACACCTGATTCCCACTCCTCACAATCTTCACTGGACAGTCCAGTACCGCTTGTAACCACCAGAGGGAGCCTCTGCTCAGAACTCATTTCAAGTCCATTCACAACAGGGTTCCTCCTTTGAGACGTGGGGATGATAGAATAAAGTTGTTAAAACAGAAGGAATTGCATTGGATCTCCATTTTGGAGACGTTACAACCTAAGGGTTTAAATTTGGAATACAACCTACATATTTGTATGAGATGAATTTTCACTCCCATAAAGACATCATGACTCTGTATATAGTTTTTTGTTTTTAGATATATGTGTAGTTTTTTCTTTTTTTCATTCTTTTTTTCATTTTTTTACATCTAGGAGTGGTTACCTGGAGAGAATGGAGGACATGGGGACCCAACAGATCTACTTTGAAGGATTATAATTTTTGATCTATCTATATATATGTTTGTTGCTCCCCGTGCCCACTATTTAGCTCTAAATTTATTTAGTGTTCTCCAAATAAAGTGACCCCTTGTCATAATGCTCCCGGGGATTTATAGGGTTTGTGCAGGTGTTGTTGCTATGTTTGGGAGGTAACGCTATGGTTTTGTCCCATATCTCCTTGATATCTCTTTTTGCGCCCCCAATAGGTGTTAGATTTCACCAACTATATTTCTGTATATGTGCTGTTTAGAATAAGCGGCTTTCATATATTTGGGTATCGCGATAATTTATATGCCACAGCTATGCTGTATGTCACGGAGCTAGGACTACAATAGTGATATGGTTCTGCGCATGCGCGGGATTATGACGTGGCATGTCACATGATCGGACATCAGGTGATGCCGAGTTATACATCACACGCTCTCCCTGAAACCCGGAACTCCAGCAGACACATGCGGTACTGTTGATAGTGGAAAGGGGGCGGCAATCGATGAGGTAACACTATGATAGTGATAAGAGAGAGTAACTGATGGGTTGCTGGAATTGGCGCTAAATGGGAGTGAATTTACCGATTGACTGGGTCACAGAGATATGTGTAATGATGGGTGAATGGTTAAAATCCCTGTATGGTGAGCTACTAGCTGAGCATCTATTGGGGAATGGTTTTGTTAAGTATGTTTACCTAATACATTTTGGTGTATATCTTGAACATTTTATATGCATCTGTGTCCATATGTATTATATGTCTTCCCTATGTTATCTGATTGCTGTTTTATATGATTGTTTTATGGAATTGTATCTAATTACATTGATGGGCGGTACTTTGATGGTGATTGGCTCCTCCACACCATTTAAGGATGCTGACCTGTATTGTATACTATGCTTGACAAAGGCCACAATGGCCGAAACGTTGCATTGATTTTTGGCACAATAAAATTGATACTTTTTTCACCCTGATCGGATGCTGTTCCCTTTTGTGTATATGACCTGGCCTCCACAGTCACCAGACCTGAACCCAATCGAGATGGTTTGGGGTGAGCTGGACCGCTCACCGCTTCAGTTTTGAATAAATTCCCAACAGTGTCACCAGCAAAGCACCCCCACACCATCACACCTCCTCCTCCATGCTTCACGGTGGGAACCAGGCATGTAGAGTCCAGCCGTTCACCTTTTCTGCGTGCAAAGCAGTAATCAAAGCAAAAGGTGGCTACTTTGAAGAACCTAGAATATAAGACATATTTTCAGTTGTTTCACACTTTTTTGTTAAGTGTATAATTCCACATGTGTTAATTCATAGTTTTGATGCCTTCAGTGTGATTCTACAATTTTCATAGTCATGAAAATACAGAAAAAACTTTGAATGAGAAGGTGTGGCCAAACTTTTGGTCTGTACTGTACAGTATATAACACTCTGCAGTCCAAAAACATGCTATTTATGCCAAAATTGCTTTTTGTTAATACATTTTCAATGCAGCAAATCAAAAACAAGTTATTTAAAAAAAAAGTATTTTTTCATTGTGGAAAAATGGAAAAATAAAAAATATGTTCAAATGGTATCAGCACAATGACATAGTTAATTCTGCATGATTAACAGCATAGTATTGAGAAAGCTGCCACATTTCCAAAATCAGTCCACACAAAAACGATCCCCTGTATTCATGGGTGCCAGTTCCGTTGTAGACCAGAAAGATTGAACGATTGGAGAAAAAAGAATTGATGGAACAACCACTGAAAATACAAAATATTTCCTTCTTTATTAGAAATCCATTAAAAGGGTATAAACATGTAATCACATTCTAACTAATACCAGTGGTGATCACCGTTTTTAGACCCTTTTAATGGATTTCCAATAAAGAAGAAGCAAAAGCTTTTGTATTTCAGCGATTGTGTCATAGAATCATAGAATGTTAGAGTTGGAAGGGACCTCCTGGGTCATCGTGTCCGACCCCCTGCTCAATGCAGGATTCACTAAACCATCTCAGTCTGATGTCTGTCCAGCCTCTGTTTGAAGACTTCCATTGAAGGAGAACTCACCACCTCTCGTGGCAGCCTGTTCCACTCATTGATCACCCTCACTGGCAAAAAGATTTTTCTAATATCTAATCTGTATCTTCTCGTCGTCAATTCCTTTTTCTCCAACTGAACAATGTAAACCAAGACTTAAAAGATAATAGAGAAAATAATAGAATGTAATCAATTGAATGGACCCTATAAAATGGTATAAAAGCACAAGTCTTCTCATAGCAATGCAAAACCCCAAATTGCTGTCAGATGTAAAAAATGACTTAAAAAAATATAGGGCATTGTCTTCAAGAGTTGAAATTGTATTTGATGAATAACGACACTTAAGTACCTAATACCTGGCTGATGTAGAGTACCAAGATAAGGGCAATCGAGGAACAATACAGCAATTCTTTCCCATATTCAATCTATAGCACTAGACGTTTGTGTGACGAGACCATGTTCTTTTACAGCCCTGTTTTACTATTCATCTTTCCTAAATTCTGCAAAAGATGTGCAATGAAATTCTATATATTTTAATTACCCACATGTATTTCTTAGTACAGTTGATAAAAGGAAATGATTGTGCAAACGGAGGCAGCAGGGGCTTGTCCTTGAAACCTTTCTTTGAATAATTTCCATACAAGTATAATAGAGATCAAACATACATACAATTGTGGGTGACAATCCAGCCTGTGCCGCCACTCCCACCTGCCACCAGCAATCTATCAGATGAGCTGCTTGAGATGGAACATGTTTGTGTTATGTAATGCTCCCACAGCCTGAAAATGAATCCATTTTGGTCATCAAAGCTCTGGCTCAATTTCTAGATTAGTTCATATTTTCCAAAACCTTGGCTTAAAAAAACCACTTGTATCTGTAATTAAAAACAGGTCGCCAAGAGAGGCACATTCTTGTTTGTTATAACAGTGTAAAGGAATGAAGTGTCAAGTGATGTCATTATAATTAGACACATTTCAATATGACATAAGACTCGGCGTACACATTTATGCTACAAATGGCAATATTAAGCAAAACTGAAAAAAAGATTAAAAATAAAATAAGTATTGTCATTATTAGAGAACAAGATCACAGAAATTAGTTTTCCACAGATCACAATTTGCTCCAAATTGCGTCCCTCGCTGTGCTTATGTTCCTAGTAGAAAAATTCTCAGCAATGAAGTCACTTGTTTGGTGAGGGTGTATTGAGCGCGATCTGGAGATCAGCCAGCTCCATCCCTGCAGGTTCTGGCAATGATATACACCTACAGCAGTCGGCATTGTCCTTTACATAACATTTGAGGGGAATCTCTCAGCAGGTTTTTAGTATATAATCTGAATGATGTAGGGATAGAGAATCTGATTCCAGCAACGTATCACTTACTGGGCAGCTTTGATAAAATCCCTTTTTTCTCTTTTGTAGATGTAGGAGAGGTCAGAATACTGAGCTATGTATGACCCCACCCACAGCCCTGATTGGCCGCTTCCTGTGTACACTGTGCATTGTCTACAAGCTGCCAATCAGTGGTGTGGGTGGGGCTACACAGATTATATTCTTATCCTGTTGATAAAACACTGATTGTTTTGAAACTACAACACACAGGAATCATTGTCTCTTGCCATATATTATGTGGCTCTCAGATTAAGTAGCAACAACTTAATGCCGGATTCCCTTTAGGAAATTAATCTTGAGGAGGGGCCATTTATTGGCCCATCTTTGCCTACAGCTTTAAACCTGTTTGGGGTGAGCCAATGTTATTGTTTCTTAATTTTCATCTTAAAGGGATTGTCCAGTCGAAATCAATTAGTCTGCAGTCACTCTGTGTGAATGCAGCTTTATGAATTCCTATGCACTGGGATTTGCCAGTTTCTTAGTCAGAACATATAAATACTCCAGGCGAGTGGACGGGGCCTTACTTCCATACATGGCCTTACCTAATATAAGTGTATGGAGCTAGGCCATGCCCACTGGCCAGGAGTATATATAACTCATGCATATCCTTGGGTCCCGGGCCAGAAACCGGCAAATCCCCGCAGCGCACAGTACGAGCGCTAGGGGAAACTAATAAGTATGCAGTCACACAGAGTGACTGCAGACTTATCGCTTTGGACCAGACAACCCCTTTAAAGGGCATCTATCACCATTTTTGAGCTATGCAATCTTTTATTATGGGCATATGGGTTATAGACTGCTGAAAATCTTACCTCAATGCTTCATATCAGATGCCTTGTTGCTGAAAAATGCATTTTTATCACTTTATGTAAATTAGTTATTCCAGGCTCTGGGGAGGATGGTGCATGGAAGATAATTCTGCCTACATTGTTCATTATCATGCGACCCACCTCCCACAGCGTCACTGTGGGTCTCTGATATTGGGTTTTCATCCCATAATCTCACGCCTGCGCAATCCCACTGCCGTCATTCTTCTTCAGTGTTCCGCCCTTCTCTGGGCATTGGCTTTGCGCTCCTACTGCACAAGTGCCAGCAAGTCACTACTATTTCCACACCCAGTGTATCAAGTGATAAAAGATGATTTCTCAACAACGAGGCATCTGATATGAGACATACAGGGAGCACTGTTTTTCTTATTTTGTAACCTGTATGCCCATATTATTAGGTTAGATAGCTCAAAAGTGGTGACAGAAGCCCTTTAATTTTATATATCATGAGATGTGTGATGCAAAACTAACATTTTATTTTTTTTTTAAAAACATGATTTTGCAATATATATTCTATATGTGTCTATATGTAATCACCATTTAGCTGTAATGTAAATTGCAACCTGTCAAAGCTATCACTAGTGAAATCAAGGTATTGTATTTAATTGCTGTATAGCAGGAATGTTACACCACCATTCAATTTTTTTAACAATTATTGTCAATATAAAAAAATAAACCCTGTATTTTTCCTTAACAGAGGATTTGGACACCCACACTAGCTCTTCTTTTCAAGCCATTTTTATTTCTTAATATCCTGTCCTGAAATCTTTTATGAAAGTGAAGCAGAGCAATGTACGGTGGCAGTCCAAATAATTTATTATTGCTTTGAATGGTGGCTGGTTGAAAAGACTGATCTAGCACCCTACAGGGATGAACTAACGAAATGTACAATATACTTTACTAGCACTAAAGGGTAATCACTAGAAATGAGCAAATCGATTTGAGGCAAAACCTCTTTGTTTCAAATTTAATGAAATTCACAGTTTGTGATTCGATTTCTTTGAATTGCCCACAAAAATATTTAAGGCCATTTAACAAATTGCTGAAGATGGCATAAGAAAGAGAAAGCACACATGAACTCATGCGCGAGTTTCCCCATCATGCCTTGTAGCTATCACATTGAATAGTGCAGACAATCAAGGGGCACTAACAGAGCCACTATAAAAGCTGAGGCAGTAAATTAAAGATAGGAAGAGAAAGGGCTAAAACATTGAACAACTACTTCAAAAAGCATATGGAAGTAGTAGTATCATAGAATTTAGAATTGGAAGGGATTTTCAGGGTCATTGTGTCTAACCGCCTGCTCAATGCAGAATTCACTAAACCATCTCAGATATATGTCTGTCAAGCCTCTGTTTGAAGACTTCCATTGAAGATCTCACCATCTCTCGTGGCAGCCTGTTCCACTCATTGATCACCCTCACTGTCAAAAAGATTTTTTTTAATATCTAGTCTATATCTTTTCCCCTTCCAGTTTTGTTCCACTGCTTCTCGTGTTTCCATGTGTAAATGAGAATAAGGGTGATCCCTCTACACTATGACATCCCTTCAGATGTTTTTAGACACTATTAAGTCTCCTCTTAGCCTTCCTTTTTGCAAGTCAAAGATATCCAGATCCTATAACCGTTCCTTGTAGGACATACTTTGCGGTCCGCTCACCGCCCTGATAGCTATTCTCTGAACTTGCTCTAGTTTTTCAATGTCTTATTTAAAATGTGGTGCCCAGAACTGGACACAGTACTCCAGATAAGGCCTGACCAAGGAGGCATAGAGGGGGATAATTACTTCACGTGATCTAGACTTTATGCTTCTCTTAATACATCCTAGAAGTTTTTTTTTTTTTTTTTTTTGCTGTTGACTCATGTGCAGTCTGTGATCTATTAGTATACCCAAGTCTTTTTCACATGTGCTGTTGCTTAATTCTATTCCTCCCAATTTGTAGATGTAATTTTAGTTTTTCTTGCCCAGATGTAGAATATTGCATTTCTCCTTGTTAAATACCATTCTATAAAGGTACTGCCACACTACACAATCCCGCTAGCGATCTCGTTAGCGTCGCATACTAATGAGATCGCTAGCGGGATTGATTCTATATCGCTAGTAGCTACCTATTTTAGCGATGTCGTTAGGACGCTATTGCGGTTAGCGATCTCCTTAACGACTTTAGCGGTACAAAAGTACCGCTAAATCGCTAAAAAAGGTGCCACACTTAGCGATATATACTTACCCAGCGGGGCGCCAGCGTCGAAAATAGGGTCCGGAACGATTCCAGCGACGAGCGAGATCACAGCAGGAAGCTCGTCGCTGGCAGCTGCCGCACACAACAACATCGCTAACGGGATCGCTAAATAGTGACGTTTTTTAGCGATCCCGTTAGCGATGTTGTTTAGTGTGGCATACCCTTTAGTTGCTGCCCATTGTTCAAGCTTATCTAGATCCTACTGAATCCTTACTGTCTTCTTTAGTGTTAACTATCTCTCCTAGTTTTGCATTGTCTGCAAATTTGATCACTTTACCTTCAGATTCATTATCTAGATCATTTAAATAAATGTTGAACACTGGGGCCAGGACAGAGCTTTTGGTACCTCACATGAAACACTGTTGTGAATATGCTGGAGGCGGCTTCTGAGCTGGGGCTCCCTCCGGTAGTTGCTGAGGGTAATGAACTGATTAATGAATGGCCTTCAGCTGGCGCTGAATGGTAGGATATAAGTGGCCTGATTTCCCAGCAGCCTTGCCGGTTATCAATTGTTCTTCTGGTCTTGCTTGAAGCACTGCTAGTTTCCTGATCTCCTACAGATAAGTGTTTGCTGTTTTTTTTTCTCTGTTTAATTTTCTCTGCTGGTTTGCTGCCTGCAGTGGACTGCAGCCTGTCCCCTTTTGGGTTTCTGGTGCTGCAATTGTGCTCCGTTTGTGTCTGCACTTTTGCTTTGCGCTGTTGTTACTTTTAATTTGCTGAATAGCGTTTTGTTACACCAGAGATCTGATTTAGGTGGAAGAGGTCGTGTGATCTCAGGTTTTTTGGCAATCAGAAGTGTTGGTATTTTTGTTAGGGTTTTTGTTGGATTGCAGTCAGAATTCTTTCCTGTACTTTTCTGTCTAGACAGATTGGGCCCCAGCATTTGCTCATTTTATTTTCTGTCTGTGTCCGTGCTTTCTTCTTGTCTAACCGCCATTACATGTTTGGGGGCTTCCTATTTTCTTTGGGGATCTGCTCCGGGGCAGATAGCTTTCATCTTTCTGCCTTTAGGTGTAGTTATCTCTCAGGCTGTGACGAGGCGTCTAGGATCAACGTAGGAACGCTCCATGGCTACCTCTAGTTGTGTGGTTAGTTCAGGTTACTGCAATCCAATAGGTTCCAGCCTCTCTGGTGTATTACCGCTTTTGCTATTTTTTGCCATTTCTCCTCAGTTACCGAAACATAACAGTAAAAAAAACAGCAAACACTTATCTGAAGGAGAGCAGGAAACTAGCAGTGCTTCAAGCAAGACCAGAAGAACAATTGATAACCGGCAAGGCTGCTGGGAAATCAGGCCACTTATATCCTACCATTCAGCGCTAGCTGAAGGTCATTCATTAATCAGTTCATTACCCTCAGCAACCACCGGAGGGAGCCTCAGCTCAGAAGCCGCCTCCAGCATATTCACAACAAAACACCATTCCAATTGGATGTGCAACCAGTTATTACCACTCTTTGAGTACGATCACTGAGCCAGTTATGAATCCACCTAACTATATCCTTTTCAATCCCATAATTGGTCATTATTTAATAAGGATAGTATGAGATACTTTATCAAATGCTTTGCTGAAGTCAATATGTACTATATCTATCACATTTCCCTGATCTACCCAGTCAGTGATTCCATCATAGAAGGAAATTAAATTAGTCTGGCATGACTTGATTGCTAAAAACCCATGCTGTCTCTGTAATCTTTGAATAATACATTGATTGCATTCATAGATAGAGTGAGTTAAGAGATGCCAAATGTAGCAGACTCAGTGTGAATTGATCAGTGATATAATCAAGGAGGGCTTGGACTTTGTCTTGCTGCTTTTATAATTTGCACATTTTTTCTTCAATTACTAAACAGAAATGAGCCAATTGAAAGCCTTATACAGCTTTTTTTCTGCTCAAGAAAAACAATTTATGGCAATATGATGAATTTTTCGTTAGTTTTTTTACACTGCATATTTTCAAAAAATGCAAGTACAGTATATACTCGTGTATAAGCCGAGTTTTTCAGCACATTTTTTTGTGCTGAAAACGCCCCCTCAGAATATACATAAGTCAATTGTCCCAGAAAATTGTCGTGGGACGGGGAGCGGTGGAGCAGCAGGTGACAGAAGCAGGAGATGGCGGATGTGTCTAAAGCCTGTGGCGCTGCTAAAGAGAAATGAATATTCATTTCTCTTACAGTGCGCAAAGGGACACCGCAGCCGCTGGCTTCCAGAAGACATCCTACTCACCCTCCAGCATGCCCTCACAGCATCTAGTTGGTCCAGCGCCCTCGCAGCATCTCGTTGGTTCTGGCACGGCAGCTCTTCCTGCAATGAGCGATCACGTGGCCCCGCTCATTAAGTTAATGAATATGCACGGCTCTCCATGCCTATGGGAGTGGAGAGTCATGCATATTCATTACCTTAATGTTTGGGGCCACGTGATTTCTCAGCACAGGAAGAGCTGCCGGCACCAGAACCAACAAAATGCTGCGAGGGCGCCAGACCAACGAGATTCTGCGAGGGCACGCTGGAGGGTGAGTAGGATGTTTTTTTTTTAATAGGAGCCATGAATACAAGAAGAGGAGGGATGAGCCATGCATACAGGGACAAGATGGGGGAGCCATGCATACAGGGACGGGGGAGCCATGCATGCCAGGACAGTAACGGGGGAGCCATGCATACAATGACAACGACTGGGGAGCCATGCATACAATAACAGGGACAGGGGAGGTATGCATAAAATGACAGGGATGGGGGAGCCATGCATACAATGACAGGGATGGGGGAGCCATGCATACAATGACAGGGATGGGGGAGCCATGCATACAATGACAGGGACGGGGGAGTCATACATACCACGATAGGGATGAGGAGACAATGCATACCTGGCTTTCACTCGAGTCAATAAGCTTACCCTGTTTTCCGTGGCAAAATAGGGTGCCTCGGCTTATACTCGGGTCAGCTTATACTCGAGTATATACGTTAACTAGTGATGAGCGAGTATGCTCATTGCACGCTCAGGTGATCTACGAGTATTTTGTCGTACTCAGCTATTTAGTTTCTGTTGCTGCAGCTGCATGATTTGTGACAGCTTGACAGCCTGAATACATGTGGGGATTGCCTGTTTGCCATGTATTCAGGCTGTCAAGCAGCCACAAATCATGCTGCTTTGTCAACAGAAGCTAAATCTCCGAGCACACCCAAATACTCGGAGATCAACCGAGCAACGAGCATACTCGCTCATCACTAACAGTAACCTATTTTACTTAATGGGAGTAGAAATGGTGCTGAAAATCTGCCACATTAAAAACTCACCAAACGCTCATTTTGGGAATGTAGTCTAAATGAATGCTATTCAGAGAAAGTGGGCTTGATTGCTTGTGACAAGCATAGTAACAGATTTGAGCTTCTGCATTTCTTGTGTAATCCATGTATAAAAGAAAGTTCCCAATAATTCAGATATTTAAATACAATGGTCTACCTCACAAAATGTGTGTTACAAAAATAGTTTTTATTTCTGCATATTTGTTTTACTAGTTAAATTTGACATCTGTCTAAACCATAGCAATTTAGTGTCCTGTTACATGTTCTTGCTTTTTGGACATGTATCTACTGTTAGGGTCTGCGGAACACACCAAATATATGATGTAGAGAGGTGTGTTCGCAGCCCGGGGTCCACCGTGCAGGCGGAGCCTGCTGCAAGTAAAATGACGCAAGAAGCGAACTCTGTTATCCCGCAGAGTCGCCAAAATAAACGCCGTAACGCGCTGTGGCAATATGTGCGAACTCTGTTATTCCACAGAGCCGCTAGAAGGAGTGCCGCAGCGCTATATGGCGATGTGTGCGAACTCACTTAACACCACTGAGTCGCAAAATAAACACGCTAGGGCGCTGTCTAGCGTTGAAAGCGAACCCTGTTACGTCACAGAGCCGCTGAGACAAACTTCTGTGTCCTGTCAGGCACCCAGGTACACAGTTGACTGCTAAGCGAACATAGAACGTGATCATGCGCTAATGTCCTCGCAGGAGTCACCCGCAATCTATGGCGTCTGAACGCCAGGCCCTGAATACGGCAATCAAACTCCTCACCGGTTATGCCGGTAATCTAGGGCATCTAAGACACCGACCCTGACCATCTAACATACCAAACTCCTCACCGATTAAGTCGGTATTCTAGGGGCTTATTTCAGCCGGGCCCTAACCACACACACGCATGACCACACTGGCGCAAAGCATATGACGATTGATATTAGCGCATGGCGGCCCAGGCATGCCACCCTTTTATAGCAACAGCTACAGGACCTGCCAGAAACAAGGACCAATGAAACTGTTCCAAAACACCAGTAGTCACAGGACCTTCCTGGTGGACCAATAGGAGCTGCTGCAGTACCTGAGCATGTGACCCCTGATCTCCAATGAGAGATCTCACCCTGGGCATGCTCAGAAGGGGAAAACAAGGACTTTGTCCTAAAGACGTCTGCTCACCGCTAACCAGTACTGGCCACAATAGCAGAGCCAGGAAAGGCAGCAGTAACCCTCTGCACACTGTTAGACTGGGCGAGACGCTGGGACCGACGTCTAAGCTGAGCAGAGTCCACTGCGGCTGGAGACGGATGGCTCGAGATTCCCCTTGTGCAGAAGTGGGAACTCGACCTCTAACATCTACCTAGCATTTATTGTTATATGTGATATTTCAGTTTTTTCTTTTTAATAAATTTGGAAAAATTTCTGGATTTCTGTTTCTTTCAGTCAAGATGGGGTGCAGAGTGTACATTAATGAGTAAAAAATGAACTTTTTTGAATTTACCAAATGGCTGCAATAAAACAAAGAGTGAAAAATTTAAAGGGGTCTGAATACTTTCCGTACCCACTATACATGCCCCTTTAATACTGTGGACTGTTGCAACATTTTGCTTTTCAGACATGTACTTACCAGATTTTGTTATGCTTTTTTTTGCCAAAAGTTGGTCTAAAGCCCCCGTCACACACAGCGATCTCGCTAGCGAGATCGCTGCTGAGTTACTAGTTTTGTGACACAACAGAGATCTCGCCAGCGATATCGGTGTGTGTGACATTCAGCGACGATCAACCCCCCTGCTGGGTATCGCTGATCGTCGCTGAATGTCCTGGACATTTTTTTGATCGTTGGCCTCCTGCTGGCCAGCACGCATCACTGCGTGTGGCAGGCAGGATACCAGCGATCAGCTGGTAACCAAGGTACACATCGGGTTTCCAGGCTCCGGGCGGTGCCTAGAAACCCGATGTGTACGTTAGATACCAGCGCGCTGCTGCAGGGGAGCTGGTAACCAAGGTACACATCGGGTTTCGAAAGCAGTCTGATGATGTCACCGCCGGGGAATCTCCTAGGTAAGCAGCTCTGCTGCGTCGGGATGTCAGGCTCAGCCTGTCATCCAGATGTAGCAGAGCTAGACTCGTCGTGGGACACTCGTAATTTTGGACTGCGTCGGACAGGGAGTATTTGTGTTGGTTTGTTATTATTGTTTTTTTATAGGAGATCGATGGCGTCGCAGGATGAGCGTGAAATAAAAATAATGAAACTGTGTTGTGTTTTATTTCATTAAAAGACTTTATTCTGGCTGTGTATTTTTTTAAAAATGTACAAACTTTATGATTAATAATGGATCAGTGTCTTATTGACGCCTCTCCATTATTAACCGGGCTTCTTGTTCAATCAAAGGTGACATTAACCCCTTATTACCCCGCTTGCCACCGCTACAGGGCAAGTGAGAAGAGCCGGGTAAAGTGCCACAATTGGCGCATCTTTGGATGCGCCAATTGTGGGGCTGCTGCAGCCTGGTATTTTTAGGCTGTTGAGGGCCAAAATCGATGGGCCTTGACAGTCTTTAAATACCAGGCCGCAGCAGTCTGCTTTTTACTTGGCTGGTTAACAAAAGTAAGGGGACCCCCACGCCATTTTTTTTTCGAGGGGATCCCCTATTTTTGTTAACCAGCCAAGATAAGCAGACTGCTGTGGCCTGGTATTATCAGGCTTGCAAGGTCCATGGATATTGGCTCCTTAACAGCCTGAAAAATCAGGCCTCAGTAGTCTGCTTCATCAGGCTGGTTAACAAAAATAGGGGGGACCCCACGCCATTTTTTTTTCGAGGGGATCCTGTTATGATTTGGTAGCTGAGGGGTGCAGGTAAAAAGGCAATACACCAGAGCAGTTGGAATCTATGAGATTGCAGTACCCTGAC
Organism: Oophaga sylvatica; assembly: GCA_033576555.1. NCBI lineage: Eukaryota > Metazoa > Chordata > Amphibia > Anura > Dendrobatidae > Oophaga > Oophaga sylvatica. The sequence goes on along the minus strand of JARQOD010000003.1, from coordinate 230,413,278 downwards.
TAACCACCACAACAACAGGCAGCCGTGGAGCGTTCCTACGTTGGTCCTAGACGCCTCGTCACAGCCTGAGAAACTAATTACACCTAAAGATAGAAATAGGAAAGCTATCTGCCCCGGAGCAGAACCCCAAAGATAATAGAAAGCCCCCAAACATGTAATGGCGGTTAGACAAGAAGAAATACTGACACAGAAAGAAAATAGTATGAGTAAACGCTGGGGCCCAAACTAACTAAATAGAAAAGGATAGGAAGGGTACTTACTGCAATCCCAGAAAACCCTGAAAAGCACCAACTCTACTAATTTCAAAATCACCTGAGATCACACGACCTCTACCACCTAAATTAGTTCTCTGGTGTAACAAAATCAAAACAGCAGCCACTGAAAAAACTGGAAAAAGCAAAAGTACAAACATCAGTGGCTGAACTAAACTGAGAGGGCAAAAGCCCCCGGAGGGGACCCTGAAGGCCCCCACAGAAGTGCAGGACAAAATGCAAAAATCTAGCACAAAAACAAAAAGAAGAAAATGTCTTATATGATAGCAGGAGATGCAGACACGACACAGCAGGCTACAAGGGAAACAGGATTCAAGGATTGAGACCAGAACAATTGATCACCGGCAACCCTGATGGGAAGGTGACTCCCTTATATAAGACCAGTCAGTAACACCTGATTCCCAATCCTCACAATCTTCACTGGACAGACCAGCACCGCTTGTAACCACCAGAGGAAGCCTCTGCTCAGAACTCATCTCAAACCCATTCACAACAGTACCCCCCCCCTTGAGGAGGGGTCACCGAACCCTCATTTGAGCAACCAGGTCAGTCAGGATGAGTTCTATGATACGCACGGATAAGTCTCCTAGCATGGATGTCCGAAGCAAACACCCAAGAATTGTCTTCCTGACCATAACCTCTCCATTTAACCAAATACTGGAGTTTCCGTCTAGAAAAACGAGAATCTAATATTTTCTCAACCACATATCCAGATTGCCCTCAACCAAAACAGGGTCAGGAGGCACAGCAGCAGGAACCACTGGCTCAACAAACCTCTTCAACAAGGACTTGTGGAACACGTTATGGATCTTAAATGTCCCTGGAAGAAGCAAACGAAAAGAAACAGGATTAATAATCTCCATGATCTTATAAGGTCCAATGAACCTAGGCTTAAATTTAGGAGATGCTACTCTCATAGGAATATTTTTTGAGGACAACCAGACCAAGTCCCCTACTTTAAACCGAGGACCATCAGTCCTATGCCGGTTAGCAAACCGCTGGGCCTTCTCCTGAGAGAGGGACAACCTCTCCACTACCTGGTCCCAAATCTGTTGCATACGCTCCACAACAGAGTCAACACCTGGACAGACAGAAGCCTCCGTCTGTCCTGAAGAAAATCAAGGGTGAAACCCAGAATTACAGAAAAATGGAGACATCAAAGTGGCAGAGCTAGCCCTATTATTAAGAGCAAACTCAGCCAAAGGCAAAAAAGAGACCCAGTCATCCTGATCAGCAGACACAAAGCATCTTAGATAAGTCTCCAATGTCTGGTTTGTTCTCTCAGTTTGACCATTGGTCTGAGGATGAAATGCCGAGGAGAAAGACAATTGAACACCAATAGTTTAGAACAAAAAGTCCTCCAAAATCTGGAAACAAACTGGACTCCTCTGTCAGACACAATGTTCTCAGGAATGCCGTGTAAACGAACCACGTGCTGAAGGAACAACGGCACCAATTCAGAGGAGGAAGGCAACTTACGTAATGGCACAAGATGTATCATTTTGGAAAACCTATCACAAATTACCCAGATGGTGGTCATTCTCTGAGAAACAGGAAGGTCGGAAATGAAATCCATAGATATATGGGTCCATGGTCTCTTGGGCACAGGCAATGGCATCAACAAACCACTAGAGCGAGAGCAAGGCTTGGAGCGAGAGCAAGTCCCGCAGGACTGCACAAATTCCCTGACATCACGAGACAAGGTAGGCCACCAAAAGGACCGACTAACCAAGTCTCTGGTACCAAAAATTCCGGGATGCCCAGCCAATGCGGAACAATGAATCTCAGACATCACACTCTTTTTCCACTGGTCCGGGACAAACAATTTTCCAACAGGGCAGCACTCGAGCCTATCCTCCTGACACCCATCCAGAGCAAGTCTCAAATTGGGCGAGATGGCGGAAAGAACTACACCCTCTTTCAAAATAACAGAAGGATCAGATAACTCAGGAGAGTCCGCAAGGAAACTCCTCGAGAGGGCATCCGCCTTAACATTCTTAGTGCCAGGAAGAAAGGAAACCACAAAATTAAAACGTGTGAAAAACAAGGCCACCTGGCCTGTCTAGGATTGAGTCGCTTGGCAGATTCCAGATAGACCAGATTCTTATGGTCCGTAAGGACCACCACCTGATGTTTGGCTCCCTCCAGCCAATGTCTCCACTCTTCAAAAGCCCACTTCATGGCCAATAACTCCCGATTACCCACGTCATAATTACGTTCAGTAGGAGAAAATTTTCGAGAGAAAAAGGTACAAGGGTTACTTTTAGAGGTCTCTGGATCTTTTTGGGACAAAACGGCACCTGCCCCAATTTCAGAGGCATCAACCTCCACCTGAAATGGCAGAGAAACATCAGGCTGCCGTAGAACAGGAGCAGAAGTGAATCTTTGCTTAAGTTCCTGAAATGCAGAGACTGCCTCAGGAGGCCAATTCACCACATCAGAACCCTTTTTGGTCAAATCAGTTAATGGTTTAACAATAACCGAGAAATTACCAATAAATTTACGATAAAAATTGGCAAAACCCAAAAATCTTTGAAGAGCCTTTAATGAAGTAGGTTGGACCCAATCACAGATGGCCTGAACCTTGACCGGGTCCATTTCAATAACAGATGGGGACAAAATGAATCCCAGAAATGAGATCCTCTGTACGCCAAAAAGACACTTTGATCCCTTCACATACAGAGCATTCTCTCTCAAAATCTGGAATACAGTTCGAACATGTTTCACATGAGAGTCCCAGTCATTAGAAAAAATCAAGATATCATCCAAATAAACAATCAGAAATTTGTCCACAAAATCCCTGAAAATGTCATTCATGAAGGACTGGAAGATGGAAGGAGCATTAGTGAGCCCAAAGGGCATCACTAGGTACTCAAAATGCCCTTCAGGGGTATTGAATGCCGTCTTCCATTCATCCCCGTGCTTAATGCGAATAAGGTTATATGCCCCCCTGAGGTCAAGCTTGGTAAACCAAGTAGCGTTTTTCACCCTGGAAAACAGGTCAGAAATCAAGGGTAACGGATATTGATATTTCACAGTAATATTGTTCAAAAGACGATAATCAATACACGGCCTTAATGAACCATCCTTTTTGGCCACAAAGAAAAAACCGGCACCTAAGGGTGAAGAGGATGGTCTGATATGACCCTTCTCCAATGATTCCTTGATATAAGACCGCATAGCGTCATGTTCAGGTACAGACAAGTTAAAAAGGCGACCTTTAGGGAATTTACTACCCGGCACTAATTCAATAGCGCAGTCATAGCTCCTATGGGGAGGCAAGGATGCAGATTTACTTTCGCTAAACACATCAGAAAAATCAATAAAAAAGTCAGGAACATCCTGAGCCTGGGGGAGGCAGAAAAAACAGGAGTGTTGGTATTAACACATTGGCAGCCCCAACTGGTTACAGACACAGATTTCCAATCCAAAACAGGATTATGAGACTGTAACCAAGGAAACCCAGTACGATAATATCATGCAGATTATACAGAACCAAAAATTTGCAGCACTCCTGGTGATCAGGTTCAACCCTCATTATCACCTGAGTAGAGAACTGAGGTTTATTCTCAGCCAAAGGGGTAGAATCGATCCCCAGAAGGGGAATAGACTTCTGTAGGGGTATCAAGGGAAACCCACAACGTTTAGCAAAATCATAATCCATCAGGTTAATAGCTGCTCCAGAATCAACGAAAGCCTGAGCAGAAAATGAGGACAGAGAGCGTATCAGAGTGACAGTTAATAAAAACTTAGTCTGAACATTACCCAAGACAACTGAGCGTGCAAAACGTCTTCCCAGCTTACGGCAGACTGAAATAGCATGAGAGGCATCACCACAGTAGAAACATAACCCATTGCGCTTTCGAAACTCATGACGCTGTGCCCCTGACACCACTCTATCACACTGCATGGATTCAGAAGCAGGTTCACAAGGCAACACTATTCCACGCATACTTCTCCGCTCACGCAAACGTCTGTCAATTTGAATCGCTAATGACATAGAATCATTGAGACCAGAGGGGACAGGGAATCCCACCATAACATCCTTTACATTATCTGACAGACCCTTCCGGAAAAGGGCCGCCAAAGCGTCGTCATTCCACTTGGTCAGGACTGCCCACCTACGGAATCTCTGACAGTATAACTCAGCGTCATCAAGCCCCTGATTTAATGCCAACAAGGCTTTTTCAGCTTGATCAGTGACATTAGGCTCATCGTACAATAACCCCAAAGCCTGAAAAAATGCATCAACATCACTCAAAACAGGATCCCCAGGTGTCAGGGAAAAAGCCCAATCCTGAGGATCGCCGCGCAGGAGAGAGATGACAATTTGAACCTGCTGCGCTGCATTCCCTGAGGACTTAGATTTTAAGGCAAAAAACAATTTACAATTATTTTTGAACATTCTGAAACTTAGCTTGATCCCCTAAAAACAAATTTGGCATGGGGATCCTAGGTTCCACAACAGGCAACCTAGCAAGATATGCAGCAATACTCTGAACCTCAGTGGCAAGCTGATCCACACGGCCAGACAACTGTGCAAACTCCATTGAGAGAAAAGATCCTCCCCAGCACCCAGAGATACAGAGGGAAAAAAAAAAAATGCAACAAACAGAAAAATATCTCTGACAACCTTTTTTTTTTTTTTTTTTCTTTCACAATATTTTTCCCTTCTGTGAGTACCATACAATATTAAATTTTTGGCCGGTGATACTGTTATGATTTGGTAGCTGAGGAGTGCAGGTAAAAAGGCAATACACCAGAGCAGTTGGAATCTATGAGATTGCAGTACCCTGACTAACCACCACAACTACAGGCAGCCGTGGAGCGTTCCTACGTTGGTCCTAGACGCCTCGTCACAGCCTGAGAAACTAATTACACCTAAAGATAGAAATAGGAAAGCTATCTGCCCCGGAGCAGAACCCCAAAGATAATAGAAAGCCCCCAAACATGTAATGGCGGTTAGACAAGAAGAAATACTGACACAGAAAGAAAATAGCATGAGCAAACGCTGGGGCCCAAACTAACTAAATAGAAAAGGATAGGAAGGGTACTTACTGTAATCCCAGAAAACCCTGAAAAGCACCAACTCTACTAATTTCAAAATCACCTGAGATCACACGACCTCTACCACCTAAATTAGTTCTCTGGTGTAACAAAATCAAAACAGCAGCCACTGAAAAAACTGGAAAAAGCAAAAGTACAAACATCAGTGGCTGAACTAAACTGAGAGGGCAAAAGCCCCCGGAGGGGACCCTGAAGGCCCCCACAGAAGTGCAGGACAAAATGCAAAAATCTAGCACAAAAACAAAAAGAAGAAAATGTCTTATCTGATAGCAGGAGATGCAGACACGACACAGCAGGCTACAAGGGAAACAGGATTCAAGGATTGAGACCAGAACAATTGATCACCGGCAACCCTGATGGGAAGGTGACTCCCTTATATAAGACCAGTCAGTAACACCTGATTCCCAATCCTCACAATCTTCACTGGACAGACCAGCACCGCTTGTAACCACCAGAGGAAGCCTCTGCTCAGAACTCATCTCAAACCCATTCACAACAGGATCCCCTATTTTTGTTAATCAGTTCACTTCAGGTCAGCCGGGATTCACTCTGACATCACTGATGCTGTGCAGTGTCCCTGGCTGACCTGAAGTGAAAGTGGTAAGCAATCAATTATGCTAACCACTTCCTTTCCTGTCAGCCAGGAGAGGAGATGATTTATTCGGGGGTTTACTGCGAGGCTGTCAGCATTAGCTGCGGTCCCTGCAGTAAATATTAACCCTTTCAGAAGGATAACATCGAGGGACCTGACTGAACATCGGATAGGTAAGAATAATGTTGCTTTATTATTTTATTTTTATTACAGGTGAACAAGGGCTTCGCAAGGAATGGCAGTAAAATAAAATATGTTCAAAAACTGTGTGTTTATTTCATTAAAATGATTTTTAATTAAAGTGTGTGTGTTTTATTTTTATTTCATGCAATAGGATTAATAATTGATAGTTGTCTAATTGACAGCTCTCAATTATTAACCTGGCTTAAAGTCACCTTTCAATAGCAAGGTGGCTTTAACCCCTTATTAACCCATTCGCCACCACTACAGGGCAATGGGAATAGACGGGCAAAGTGCCAGAAAGGGCGAATCTAATTATAGATTTGACTTTTCTGGTGTGTCTGGGGGCTGGTGTTAGCAGCCGGGGGGGGGGCAAAAATAATGGTCCCTCTCAGGGCTATTATTATCTGCCCTCTCTCGCTGGCTTTGTCTGTCTGGTTGAGAAAATAGGGCGGGAGCCCACGCATTTTTTTCAACAATTTTACACCTCATATATATATATATATATATATATATATATATACATGTCATTGAATTTGTGACACATATATATATATATATATATATATATATATATATATATATTTTATAGTACATACACTTCTACATAGTATAATAGCCGCTAATTCAATTGCCTGCTTTTGTGAAATTACAGACCCGACATAAAATGACACATGGTTTACATAGAGTTAACCATGTCATTTCATGTAGTTTGATATATGGTTTTCACTAACAATTACATGAGTGTATGTGTGCAAAATTTCACACATGTAGGGGTTAATTAAAGGTGTAAATTCGTAGAAATTAAATGCGTTTTTTTACAACGAATTTACACCTTTAATTAACCCTTACATGTGTGAAATTTTGCACACATACACTCATGTAATTGTTATTGAGAACCATATATCAAACTACATGAAATGACATGGTTAACTCTATGTAAACCCTGTGTCATTTCATGTCGGGTGGTTCTGTAATTTCACAAAAGCCGGCTTTGCCCGACAATTGAATCAGCGGCTATTTTACTATGTAGAAGTGTATGAACTATAAATATATGTATATATATATGTCACAATGACATGTATATATATATATATATATATATATATGCATTCTATGTGTGTATATCTAGCGTTTACAAGGAAAGAAAGGGTTTTTTTTAATTAAGATATTTCTGTCCCATTGACTTGCATTGGGTTTCCGGTATTGGAATCGGCGATACCCGATACTTTTTGAGTATCGGGCCGATCCAATCCGATCCGATGTTTCTGGATATTGGGCAGTATCGCTCAACACTAAAATCACTTATTTACAAGGAGAAGTTACATAAGATGGAACATTTGCACAACATTGTTGTTTTGACATTGATGTGAAGTATGTTCATTTTTTTGGGCGATCTTGTGGCGCATTGTCAGGCAGATTCTGGGAGGAACCCACATGAAAAAAGATGTTGCATGCTCGTAACCTTACATTCCAACACAATACTGTAACCTTTTTTCTTATTTTGCTTTCGGAGCATGTACCTACCTGGTATTTTTTCTTACATACTTTATGGGAAATTCAGTTAAGAAAATAGAAAAAAAGAACAAAAATCTACACATTTCACTGCGTAGGTCTGTATTTGTATGCCTGTTTAAGTAGTCAAACATGAGGCCCATACATGCCACACAAATATTATATGCTGTTGCATTAGGTGTTTTGGGTCATGTGTACCTAGCTAGCATATTTTTCAGTTGTTTGTGGTAATGGTTGAATAGCAGTGGTTGAAAATTTTTGGAAAAGTTAATTATACAAAATGTATGGTAAAGAAAAAATAGACAATGTCAATAGGTGGGTAAATGTGATAGAAAAAGAAACCCATAGCTAAGAATGTGGGAGCCGCTGGCAGGAGCAGCATAATCAATTGTACTACCAGATTCAGTCCAAAATTGGATCACGTGTAAGCATATTAGTGAGGAGAAAGTAGAGGGTGTAAAAGAGTTCATACCCCATCACTCATTTCAGGTACGACAAGGTTGATGTTACCTCTAACAACTAAACCGTCAATTTTGTTCAGTATTCTGCACCGTCCTCTAAACCACAGCACTCTGAGGGCTGAGGAAGACATCTGACAACTTCTTCCAGTTGATTTACTGAATTGGATGAACAGTCTTTGTACATGTGGCCAGATGAGATGGAGGACGCAAATCGAATACTCTGCTGTGTTACTGACTGTCAGCTTGGGCAGTATAATACTGGCAGTGGTAGTAGGACTCTGGGCAAATTTAGAGGTGTGAAAGGAGCATAGAACTACAGATGATTGAATCTTTTGATATTTGATTCTGCCAAGTCAAATTAATTTTTTTCCAAAATTAAATTTGCATCAATACGACAAAGCCTTCAATTGTCCTGAAAAGATTTGTGTGACACTCTAATGTCTCATATGCAAATTGTCTCTTCAGAGAGGAAGAAGACTAGAACTCTAGAGCCACCTATTGGAAGTAGCAAGCCTAAAAGTCAATTTTGACCCTTTAATGTGTGGCACCCCATAGTCCGGTTGCCATGGAGACTTTGCCTCCTCTAAGGGGTGGTGTCATGCCTGGAGGCAGGGGGGGTCCCCATGCCAGGTAACACAGTGTACATGTCAGTTCCTGCTCCAGGCCAGAAAGAGGAGCTTCCTTATAAATTCTGGCCAGCAGGTGGGGTTAGTTAGTCATAAAAAAGTCAGCTGAGAGAGTAAACAGTAGAGTTGTCATGGAAATGGGAGCCAGCTGGAGCTCGTGACAGGACAGTGAGAGGGGAGAGTTGGCAGTTGGTCTGTGGAGAGGGAAGGGACAAGAGGAGAGACAACAGCTCAGGGGAATAAAAACTGAGTATAGCTGACCACATTGCAGAGCGCTGGTAAAAAGGGACGCCAGAGTCCTTGGCTGGGTGTGTGCTGTATGTCCTGACAGCTGAATCTGGAGGGCAGAGGACTGCAAGATCCCTGACCACACCGAATACCTGAAGGCACGGCTGCAGACCAAGAGCCCAGGGCTGACAGAGAAAAGGATAGTGCCCATAATATAGGCTCATGCTGTCTGCCATATAGGTTAGAAACCATCACGCAGGAGAGGGCCGCAGCTTAGTTACAAGCAGCAGGGACCCGAAAAGAGAGCGCAGAAGGATGGTCCCCAACTCCACCTGGCAGGGTGGATCCCCTGAATGCCTCCTGGCAAGCTGGACTCAATCCGTCATCTGTAATTGGTAACCCAGATTGCATCTACTTTCAAATAAAAGGTAAAGAAAACTGCACCTCTCTGTGTCCTTCACTTATTCTCTGCACCCCAATGTTCACCACCATCTGAACAATCAAACATATATTTGCCCTGAGTCCCCGTTCTACCCGTGGGGAGCTGAACCATCTTTGCTGTGTCAGCCCCAGTGGACCAAATCTGCAGCGTCGGCCACCCATTGCCGAACACCATGGGTGGCATCACGATTAAACACCACATAACTATCCTCTATTTTATGACACGGCTAGGGCCACGGAAATGGGTCACGGCACCATGACCTCCCCCATAGAGCTGTCCGGTCGATTCCGGGTACCCCACGGCCCTGGTGGGCGCGTCAAATGAGTCTTACCATATGACTTGGGATAAAAGTCAAACCAGAAATCTCAATTTGCAGACAATGTGTTTAGAAATGTTACCCCTTGGATTCCAGTCAGATGCCTCTCACCCAGCCAAACCAGATATCACATTTGCACTGATGAGAGTTAGTACCCAAAAAAACTCAGTGTCTGCAAATTGAGATTTATTTTTGCCTTTTATCCTAAGTCATATGGCAAGACTTGCTAAAGGGTCAATATTGTCTTTTAGGATTGCTACTTCCAATAGGTGCCACAAGAGTCAAGGCAATTCGATAGTAATGAGCAGCTCATTTAACCCCTCTCTGACATCAGACGTACTATCCCATCCATGAAACCCGTGCCAATCTGACCATGGACGGGATAGTACGTCATAGGCGAACAGCTGCGCTCCCGGGGGGAGCGCAGCTAATCGCCGCCGGATGTCAGATGATTATCACAGCTGACACCCGTGACTGTGTGTCAGGAGCGGTCACGGACCGCTCCCGGCACATTAACCCCTGGCACACCGCAATCAAACTTGATCGCGGTGTATCGGGGGCACAGGGGAGCATCGCGCAGGGAGGGGGCTCCCTGCGCGCCCCCCTGAGACCCTCAGACCAGCGCGATCCAAGATGGCCACCGGGTCCTGCAGGGAGGCGGCTTCCTCAGTGCCTGCTGAGAGCAGGCACTGAGAAGCCTGCAGCTATGCCTGTGCGATCGCTGGTGTGACAGTGCTGTGCACACTGTCACACCAGCGATCTGATAAAATACAGTGATGTCCCACCCTGGGACAAAGTAAAAAAGTTAAAAAAATAAAAATAAACATGTTATAAAAAAATTCCAAAATAAATAAAAAAAAAAAAAATATTCCCCAATAAATTCATTTCTTCCTGTAAATAAAAAAAAACAAAACAATAAAAGTACACATATTTGGTATCGCCGTGTCCGTAACGACCCCTCCTATAAAACTGTCCCACTAGTTAACCCCTTTAGTGAACCCCTAAAAAAAAAAAAAAAACAAAGCAAAAAATCAATGCTTTATCATCACACCACCGAACAAATAGTGAAATAACACGCGATTAAAAAGACCGATATAAATAAACATAGTACCGCTGAAAACGTCATCTTGTCCCCAAAAAACGAGCTGCCATACAGCATCATCAGCAAAAAAATAAAAAAGTTATAGCTCGCAGAATAAAGCGATGCAAAAATAATTATTTTTTATATAAAATTGTTTTTATTCTATAAAAGCGCCAAAACTAAAAAAATGATATAAATGAGGTATCGCCATAATCGTACTGACCCGAAGAATAAAATTGCTTTATCAATTTTACCACACGCGGAACAGTAAAAACACCTCCCCCAAAAGAAATTCATGAATTGCTGATTTTTGTTCATTCTACCCTCTCAAAAATTGATATAAAAAGCGATCAAAAAATGTCACCTGCTCAAAAATGGTACCAATAAAAACGTCATCTCGTACCACAAAAAATAAGACCTCACATGACTCAGTGGGCCAAAATTTGCAAAAATTATACCTCTCAAAATGTGGCGATGCAAAAAACTATTTTTTGCAATAAAAAGCGTCTTTTAGCGTGACAGCTGCCAATCATAAAAACCCGCTATAAATAGTAAATCAAACCCCCTTTTATCACCCCCTTAGTTAGGGCAAAATAATAAAATAAAAAAAAAAGTATTTATTTCCATTTTCCCATTAGGGTTAGGGTTGCGGCTAAAGTTAGGGTTAGGGATGGCGCTAAAGTTAGGGTTAGGGTTAGGGTTGGGATTAGGGTTAGGGGTGTGTTAGGGTTAGGTTTGTGGTTAGGGTTGGGACTAGGGTTAGGGTGTGTTGGGGTTAGGGTTGGAGTTAGAATTGGGGGGTTTCTGCTGTTTAGGCACATCAGGGGCTCTCCAAATGTGACATGGCGTCTGATCTCAATTCCAGCCAATTCTGCGTTGAAAAAGTCAAACGGTGCTCCTTCACTTCTGAGCTTTGCCATGCGCCAAAACTGTAGTTTACCCCCACATATGGGGTATCAGCGTACTCTACACCCCAAGAGTTATTGTGCAATTTGTCCTATTTCTTCTGTTACCCTTGGGAAAATAAAAAACTGGGGCGAAAATATCATTTTTGTAAAAAAAAAAATGATTTTTTTGTTTTTACGGCTGTACATTATAAACTTCTGTGAAGCACTTTGGGCTTCATAGCGCTCACCACACATCTAGATAAGTTCCTTTTGGGGTTTATTTTCCAAAATGGGGACACTTGTTGGGGATTTCCACTGTTTAGGTGCATCAGGGGCTCTCCAAATGCGACATGACGCCCCCAGACCATTCCATCAAAGTCTGCAATCCAAAACGTCACTACTTCCCTTCCGAGCCCCAACGTGTACCCATACAGTAGTTTTCTCCCACATATTGGGTATCAGCGTACTCAGGACAAATTGGACAACAACTTTTGGGGTCCAATTTCTCCTGTTACCCTTGTGAAAATAAAATAATGGGGGCGAAAAAAATCATTTTTGTAAAAAAAAAGATTTTTTATTTTTACGGCTGTGCGTTATAAACTTCTGTGAAGCACTTCGGGGTTCAAAGTGCTCACCACACATCTAGATAAGTTCCTTTGGGGTCTATTTTCCAAAATGGGGTCACTTGTGGGGGGTTTCCACTGTTTAGGCGCATCAGGGGCTCTCCAAATGCGACATGACGCCCCCAGACCATTCCATCAAAGTCTGCAATCCAAAACGTCACTACTTCCCTTCCGAGCCCAGACGTGTGCCCATACAGTAGTTTTCTCCCACATATTGGGTATCAGCATACTCAAGACAAATTGGACAACAACTTTTGGGGTCCAATTTCTCCTGTTACCCTTGTGAAAATAAAATATTGGGGCGAAAAAATAATTTTTGTAAAAAAAAAAAGGATTTTTTTATTTTACGGCTGTACGTTATAAACTTCTGTGAAGCACTTCGGGGTTCAAAGTGCTCACCACACATCTAGATAAGTTCCTTGTGGGTCTATTTGCCAAAATGGGGTCACTTGTGGGGGTTTCCACTGTTTAGGTGCATCAGGGGCTCTCCAAATGCGACATGACGCCCCCAGACCATTCCATCAAAGTCTGCAATCCAAAACGTCACTACTTCCCTTCCGAGCCCCGACGTGTGCCCATACAGTAGTTTTCTCCCACATATTGGGTATCAGCGTACTCAGGACAAATTGGACAACAACTTTTGGGGTCCAATTTCTCCTGTTACCCTTGTGAAAATAAAATATTGGGGGCGAAAAAATCATTTTTGTAAAAAAAAAAAAGATTTTTTATTTTACGGCTGTTCGTTATAAACTTTAGTGAAACACCTGGGGGTTCAAAGTGCTCACCACACATCTAGATAAGTTCCTTGAGGGGTCTAGTTTCCAAAATGGTGTCATTTGTGGGGGTTTCCACTGTTTAGGCAGATCAGGAGCTCTCCAAACACGACATGGCGTCCAGCCAATTCTGCGTTTGAAAAAGTCAAACGGCGCTCCTTCCCTTCCAAACTCTGCCATGCACCCAAACAGTGGTTTACTCCCACATATGGGGTATCAGCGCACTCAGGACAAATTGCACAATAACTTTTGGAGTCTTGTTACCCTTGGGAAAATAAAAATTGGGGTAAAAAGATCATTTTTGTGGAAAAAATATGATTTTTTAATTTTACGGCTCTACGTTATAAACTTGTGTGAAGCACTTGGGGGTATAAAATAGCTCACCAAAGATCTAGATAAGTTCCTTAGGGGGTCTAGTTTCCCAAATGGGGTCATTTGTTGGGGGTTTCCACTGTTTAGGCACATCAGGGGCTCTCCAAATGCAACATGGCGTCCAATTTCAATTCCAGCCAATTTTGGTTGGAAAAAGTCAAATGGTGCTCCTTCCATTCCGAGCTCTGCCGTGCGCCCAAACAGTGGTTCTCCCCAACATATGGGGTATCAGCGTACTCAGGACAAATTGGGCAACAACTTTTGTGGTCCAATTTCTCCTGTTACCCTTGGGAAAATAAAAAATTAGTGACTAAAACATAATTTTTGTGGGAAAAAAAATATGATTTTTTATTTTCGGGCATTATAAACTTGTGTGAAGCACTTGGGGGTTCAAAGCGCTCACCAATGATCTAGATAAGTTCCTTAGGGGGTCTAGTTTCCAAAATGGGGTCACTTGTGGGGGGTTTCCACTGTTTAGGCTGGGGCACTGCAAACGGAACATGACCCCCATCAACGTCTGCATTCCAAAACATTACTACTTCCTTTCCAAGCCCTGCCATGCGCCCAAGCAGTTTCTCCCCCCACATATGGGGTATCAGCGTACTCAGGACAAATTGGAACAACAACTTTTGGGGTCCAATTTCCTTGGGAAAATTCAAAAATTTGGGACTAAAAAATCATTTTTGTGGAAATTTTTTTTTTTTTTTCACACCCAGGCATTATAAACTTTTGTGAAACACTTGGGGTTCAAAGTGCTCACAACAGATCTAGATAAGTGCTTTAGGGGGTCTAGTTTCCAAAATGGTGTCACTTGTGGGGGCTTTCCACTGTTTAGGCGCATCAGTGGTTTTCCCCCACATATTGGGTATTGGCGTACTCAAGAGAAATTGCACAACAACCTTATCTGTCCATTTTCTCCTTTTACCCTTGTGAAATTAAAAAAAAAGTTTGTAAAAGATCATTTTTGTGGCTAAAAAGTTAAATATTCATTTTTTCCTTCCACGTTGCTTCAGCTCCTGTGAAGCACCTGAAGGGTTAATAAACTTCTTGAATGTGGTTTTGAGTAGCTTGAAGGGTGCAGTTTTTAGAATGTTGTCACTTTTGGGTATTTTCTGCTATATAGACCCCTCAAAGTGACTTCAAATATGAGGTGGTCCCTAAAAAATGGCTTTGTAAATTTTGTTGTAAAAATGAGAAATCGCTGGTCAATTTTAACCCTTATAACTTCATAACAAAAAAAAATTTTGGTTCCAAAATTGTGCTGATGTAAAGTAGACATGTGGGAAATGTTATTTCTTAACTATTTTGTGTGATATATTTCTCTGTTTTAAGGGAATAAAAATTCAAAGTTTGAAAATTGCAAAATTTTAAAAATTTTCGCCATATTTGCTTTTTTTTGAAAAATAAACGCAAGTTATATCGAAGAAATTTTACTTCTAACGTGAAGTACAATATGTCACGAGAAAACAATCTCAGAATCGCGAAGATCCGTCAAAGCGTTCCAGAGTTATAACCTCATAAAGAGACAGTGGTCAGAATTGTAAAAATTGGCCCGGTCATTAACGTGCAAACCACCCTTGGGGGTGAAGGGGTTAATAACACAATGCACTGATGCTTTTTTAAATTAAAAAAATACAAAAATGTTAAATAATTATCCCCCTTATTAATTTGTGATCACACAGACTATTCTGCACAGAACACTCACTCAGATTGAGATATTCCTTAGCTTATGGGCTGTCCGGGGTTATGGAACTAAAGGGCTGAAGGAGGTGTCATGGGGCAGAGGAAGTGAACTGTGCAGGACACTGACACAAACTGATGGTCTAATTTCAGAACATGGACCACTTTCTTGACTTGTCTTTGTGCTCTTAACTGCACTGTGGACACTTTGGTACAGCAACTATAAACAGTACATGTCTTTCATGGACTACTAGGTGAATGTTTTGAATGTCAGTGATGAACCACCACAGCCAGGACAGATGATGATGAGACCTGAAGTCACTACCACTGGCATTCAATACTGCCTATGTTGGATCATCTGTATCAGCAGCACAAACCACTGACTGATTATATGATGCAGCAGCAAAAACTCCTGATAATATTCTAATTCTAATAATCTTTAATTGTAGGGGGGAGAATAAGCTACTTTAGCTCCTCCCTCCATTTCCCTCCTCCAATCTACATAGAATCTTATAAAAATGAGCTACCATCTTGAATCTTAGTGATGTAAATGTTTGTCTTCGCTGACTATAGATTTTACCAGTGAATTAAGATATTAAGCTTCTTTGTGAGATGGATTTCCTGGGAAAAAGGCAATTTCTAATTTTGCCTGATCCAATCATCTCTAATTATAATGTACGTTGTTCATTTCAGTTTTCATTCTATAACTGAAGAAATACTATCATAAGCATTGAGGCATTAAATGTTGCATTCTGTTGTAATCATTGTCTAAAACCATGATCCATACGCATCCCCCACTCCACAAACTCACCCACCCTCGCAGAAATCTCAAACACCTCAATTTACAATCGCTCTCTGAGTCCCTCCTCCCTCTCACAGACATAGCCTCACTTCATGACACACATGCTGCTGCCACATTTTATAACACCACAATAAAAGGCACACTTGATTCGGCCGCCCCCCTCACGCAGAGCATAACTCGTACAATCAACAGGCAGCCCTGGCTGACCGGCCTGACCAATGAACTGAGACGGACTTCCAGGGCTGCCGAGCGGAGATGGAAGAGAACTAGAGTTGAGCGATACTTTCCGATATCCTAAAGTATCGGAATCGGAATGGTATCGCCGATATCACTAAAATATCGGCGATACCCGATACCGTACCGGAAGTCCCATGTAAGTCTATGGGAACAAAATATCGCAACTAAAAAAACCCCATTCTTTCCTTGTAAACACTAAATATACACACATAGAATACATATATATATATATATATATATATACATGTCATTGTGACATATATATATACATATATGTATAGTTTATACACTTCTACATAGTAAAATATCCTCTGATTCAATTGCCGGGTAAAGCCGGCTTCAGTGAAAAGACAGAAGCACCCGACATGAAATGACACTTGGTGTACATAGGGTTAACCATGTCTTTTCATGTCGTTTGCTATCTGATTTGCACAAACAATTAAATCAGTCTATGTGTGCAAAATTTCACACCTGTAGGGGTTAATTAAAGGTGTAAATTCGTTGTAAAAAAAACGGACTTTTTTGCTACGAATTTACACCTTTAATTAACCCCTACAGGTGTGAAATTTTGCACACATAGACTGATTTAATTGTTTGTGCAAATTAGATAGCAAAGGACATGAAAAGACATGGTTAACCCTATGTACACCAAGTGTCATTTCATGTCGGGTTCTGCATTTTCACAAAAGCCGGCAATTGAATTAGCGGCTATTATACTATGTAGAAGTGTATGAACTACAAATATAAATATATATATGTGTCACAAATTCAATGACATGTATATATATATATATATGAGGTGTAAAATTGCTGAAAAAAAATGCGTGGGCTCCCGCCCTATTTTCGCAACCAGACAGACAAAGCCAGTGAGTGGGGCAGATAATAATAGCCCAGAGAGGGACCATTATTTTTGCCCCCCCCGGCTACTAACATCTGCCCCCAGACACCCCAGGAAAGACAAATCTATAATTAGATTCGCCCTTTCTGGCACTTTGCCCGTCTATTCCCATTGCCCTGTAGCGGTGGCGAATGGGTTAATATGGGGTTAAAGCCACCTTGCTATTGAAAGGTGACCTTAAGCCAGGTTAATAATTGAGAGCTGTCAATTAGACAACTATCAATTATTAATCCTATTGCATGAAATAAAAATAAAACACACACACTTTAATTAAAAATCATTTTAATGAAATAAAGACACATGTTTTTGACCATCTTTTATTTTACTGCAAAAACCATTTCCTGTAATAAAAATAAAATAAAAAAGCAAAACTATTCTTACCTATCCCATGCACAGTCAGGTCCCACGGTGTAATCCTTCAGAAAGGGTTAATGTTTACTGCAGGGACCGCAGCTAATGCTGCAGCCTCACAGTAAACCCCAAATGAATGAGTTCCTCTCCTGCCTGACAGGAGAGTAAAGGCTGGGTGTCACATAACGATACACCAGCGATCACGACAACGATATGCACTTGTCAGGATCGCTGGTGTATCACTACATGATCACTGCTGATCTGCCAAACAGGCAGCTCAGGCAGCGATCTGGGACAGCGACACTGCGGGTAACATCGCTTAAGGGCCTGTCTCACATAGCGATATCGCTACCGAGATCGCTGCTGAGTCACAAGTTTTGTGACGCAGCAGCGAGCTCACCAGCGATATCGCTGTGTGTGACATTCAGCGACGATCAGCCCCCCTGCCGGGTATCGCTGATCGTCGCAGAAATCTCAGGACCTTTTTTTGATCGCTGGTTTCCCTCTGACAGGCACGCATCGCTGCGTGTGACAGGCGGGAGACCAGCGATCCGCTGGTAACCAAGGTACACAGCGGGTTTCCAGGCACCGCGCAGGGAGGCGGCTTCCTCAGTGCCTGCTGAGAGCAGGCACTGAGAAGCCTGCAGCTATGCCTGTGCGATCGCTGGTGTGACAGTGCTGTGCACACTGTCACACCAGCGATCTGATAAAATACAGTGATGTCCCACCCTGGGACAAAGTAAAAAAGTAAAAAAAATAAAAATAAACATGTTATAAAAAAAATTCCAAAATAAATAAAAAAAAAAAAAATATTCCCCAATAAATTCATTTCTTCCTGTAAATAAAAAAAAACAAAACAATAAAAGTACACATATTTGGTATCGCCGTGTCCGTAACGACCCCTCCTATAAAACTGTCCCACTAGTTAACCCCTTTAGTGAACCCCTAAAAAAAAAAAAAAAACAAAGCAAAAAATCAATGCTTTATCATCACACCACCGAACAAATAGTGGAATAACACGCGATTAAAAAGACCGATATAAATAAACATAGTACCGCTGAAAACGTCATCTTGTCCCGCAAAAAACGAGCTGCCATACAGCATCATCAGCAAAAAAATAAAAAAGTTATAGCTCGCAGAATAAAGCGATGCAAAAATAATTATTTTTTATATAAAATTTTTTTTATTCTATAAAAGCGCCAAAACATAAAAAAATGATATAAATGAGGTATCGCCATAATCGTACTGACCCGAAGAATAAAATTGCTTTATCAATTTTACCACACGCGGAACAGTAAAAACACCTCCCCCAAAAGAAATTCATGAATTGCTGATTTTTGTTCATTCTACCCTCTCAAAAATTGATATAAAAAGCGATCAAAAAATGTCACCTGCTCAAAAATGGTACCAATAAAAACGTCATCTCGTACCACAAAAAATAAGACCTCACATGACTCAGTGGGCCAAAATTTGCAAAAATTATACCTCTCAAAATGTGGCGATGCAAAAAACTATTTTTTGCAATAAAAAGCGTCTTTTAGCGTGACAGCTGCCAATCATAAAAACCGCTATAAATAGTAAATCAAACCCCCTTTTATCACCCCCTTAGTTAGGGCAAAATAATAAAATAAAAAAAAAAGTATTTATTTCCATTTTCCCATTAGGGTTAGGGTTGCGGCTAAAGTTAGGGTTAGGGATGGCGCTAAAGTTAGGGTTAGGGTTAGGGTTGGGATTAGGGTTAGGGGTGTGTTAGGTGTAGGTTTGTGGTTAGGGTTGGGACTAGGTTAGGGGTGTGTTGGGGTTAGGGTTGGAGTTAGAATTGGGGGGTTTCTGCTGTTTAGGCACATCAGGGGCTCTCCAAATGTGACATGGCGTCTGATCTCAATTCCAGCCAATTCTGCGTTGAAAAAGTCAAACGGTGCTCCTTCACTTCTGAGCTTTGCCATGCGCCAAAACTGTAGTTTACCCCCACATATGGGTATCAGCGTACTCTACACCCCAAGAGTTATTGTGCAATTTGTCCTATTTCTTCTGTTACCCTTGGGAAAATAAAAAACTGGGGGCGAAAATATCATTTTTGTAAAAAAAAAAATGATTTTTTTGTTTTTACGGCTGTACATTATAAACTTCTGTGAAGCACTTTGGGCTTCATAGCGCTCACCACACATCTAGATAAGTTCCTTTGGGGTTTATTTTCCAAAATGGGGACACTTGTTGGGGATTTCCACTGTTTAGGTGCATCAGGGGCTCTCCAAATGCGACATGACGCCCCCAGACCATTCCATCAAAGTCTGCAATCCAAAACGTCACTACTTCCCTTCCGAGCCCCAACGTGTACCCATACAGTAGTTTTCTCCCACATATTGGGTATCAGCGTACTCAGGACAAATTGGACAACAACTTTTGGGGTCCAATTTCTCCTGTTACCCTTGTGAAAATAAAATAATGGGGGCGAAAAAAATCATTTTTGTAAAAAAAAAGATTTTTATTTTTACGGCTGTGCGTTATAAACTTCTGTGAAGCACTTCGGGGTTCAAAGTGCTCACCACACATCTAGATAAGTTCCTTGTGGGGTCTATTTTCCAAAATGGGGTCACTTGTGGGGGGTTTCCACTGTTTAGGCGCATCAGGGGCTCTCCAAATGCGACATGACGCCCCCAGACCATTCCATCAAAGTCTGCAATCCAAAACGTCACTACTTCCCTTCCGAGCCCAGACGGTGTGCCCATACAGTAGTTTTCTCCCACATATTGGGTATCAGCATACTCAAGACAAATTGGACAACAACTTTTGGGGTCCAATTTCTCCTGTTACCCTTGTGAAAATAAAATATTGGGGGCGAAAAAATAATTTTTGTAAAAAAAAAAAGGATTTTTTTATTTTTACGGCTGTACGTTATAAACTTCTGTGAAGCACTTCGGGGTTCAAAGTGCTCACCACACATCTAGATAAGTTCCTTGTGGGGTCTATTTGCCAAAATGGGTCACTTGTGGGGGTTTCCACTGTTTAGGTGCATCAGGGGCTCTCCAAATGCGACATGACGCCCCCAGACCATTCCATCAAAGTCTGCAATCCAAAACGTCACTACTTCCCTTCCGAGCCCCGACGTGTGCCCATACAGTAGTTTTCTCCCACATATTGGGTATCAGCGTACTCAGGACAAATTGGACAACAACTTTTGGGGTCCAATTTCTCCTGTTACCCTTGTGAAAATAAAATATTGGGGGCGAAAAAATCATTTTTGTAAAAAAAAAAAAGATTTTTTATTTTACGGCTGTTCGTTATAAACTTTAGTGAAACACCTGGGGGTTCAAAGTGCTCACCACACATCTAGATAAGTTCCTTGAGGGTCTAGTTTCCAAAATGGTGTCATTTGTGGGGTTTCCACTGTTTAGGCAGATCAGGAGCTCTCCAAACACGACATGGCGTCCAGCCAATTCTGCGTTTGAAAAAGTCAAACGGCGCTCCTTCCCTTCCAAACTCTGCCATGCACCCAAACAGTGGTTTACTCCCACATATGGGGTATCAGCGCACTCAGGACAAATTGCACAATAACTTTTGGAGTCTTGTTACCCTTGGGAAAATAAAAATTGGGGTAAAAAGATCATTTTTGTGGAAAAAATATGATTTTTTAATTTTACGGCTCTACGTTATAAACTTGTGTGAAGCACTTGGGGGTATAAAAAAGCTCACCAAAGATCTAGATAAGTTCCTTAGGGGGTCTAGTTTCCCAAATGGGGTCATTTGTTGGGGGTTTCCACTGTTTAGGCACATCAGGGGCTCTCCAAATGCAACATGGCGTCCAATTTCAATTCCAGCCAATTTGGTTGGAAAAAGTCAAATGGTGCTCCTTCCATTCCGAGCTCTGCCGTGCGCCCAAACAGTGGTTCTCCCCAACATATGGGGTTTCAGCGTACTCAGGACAAATTGGGCAACAACTTTTGTGGTCCAATTTCTCCTGTTACCCTTGGGAAAATAAAAAATTAGTGACTAAAACATAATTTTTGTGGGAAAAAAAATATGATTTTTTATTTTCGGGCATTATAAACTTGTGTGAAGCACTTGGGGGTTCAAAGCGCTCACCAATGATCTAGATAAGTTCCTTAGGGGGTCTAGTTTCCAAAATGGGGTCACTTGTGGGGGGTTTCCACTGTTTAGGCTGGGGCCCCTGCAAACGGAACATGACCCCCATCAACGTCTGCATTCCAAAACATTACTACTTCCTTTCCAAGCCCTGCCATGCGCCCAAGCAGTTTCCCCCCCACATATGGGGTATCAGCGTACTCAGGACAAATTGGAAAACAACTTTTTGGGGTCCAATTTCCTTGGGAAAATTCAAAAATTTGGGACTAAAAAATCATTTTTGTGGAATTTTTTTTTTTTTCACACCCAGGCATTATAAACTTTTGTGAAACACTTGGGGGTTCAAAGTGCTCACAACAGATCTAGATAAGTGCTTTTTGGGGGTCTAGTTCCAAATGGTGTCACTTGGTGGGGGCTTTCCACTGTTTAGGCGCATCAGTGGTTTCCCCCACATATTGGGTATTGGCGTACTCAAGAGAAATTGCACAACAACCTTATCTGTCCATTTTCTCCTTTTAACCCTTGTGAAATTAAAAAAAAAAGTTTGTAAAGATCATTTTTGTGGCTAAAAAGTTAAATATTCATTTTTTCCTTCCACGTTGCTTCAAACTCCTGTGAAGCACCTGAAGGGTT
>JARQOD010000003.1:230244355-230391059 GCA_033576555.1 Oophaga sylvatica | reverse complement strand
CAAATACTCTCTACGCTAAGTTGGAGAAATGTATGTTTGAACAGGAGTCCTTACCGTTCCTGAAATATTTATCATCTCTGCCCAGGGACTGGCTATGGATCTTGCCAAACTACAGGCGGTAATGGACTGGCAAGAACCCCATTCTCTGAAAGCGGTGCAGCGCTTTATGTGGTTCATTAATTACTATCGTCAGTTTATTCCCCATTTTTCAACTTTGGTAGCTCCCTTGTTAGCTCTCACCAAGGTCGGAAGCATCCTTGCTTCTTCTTTTCCAAGACCTTCACACCAGCGGAGAGGAATTATTCCATCGGGGACAGGAAGTTTCTAGCAATAAAGTTGGCCTTCTCTGAGTGGAGACATCTGTTAGATGGGGTTCGCTTTCCCTTCCAAGATTTTACTGATCACAAAAATCTGGTTTATTTACAATCTGGCCCGTCAGGCCAGATGGTCATTATTTTTCTCCCGCTTTCACTTCACCCTCCATTTTCTTTCAGGAGAGAAGAATATCCGGGCTGACGCTCTCTCTCGCTCCGTCGTGTCTTCCGAGGAGGAGGAGGGGGAGCCGCGGCTTTTTGTCCCCTCTGAGAGCCTGAGAACTGTAGCTCCGGTGTCGCTAGAGTCTGTGCCGCCCGGCAAGATTTTTGTACCATCTAATTTGCGAGCGGAGGTTCTCTCTTGGGCCTATTAGTCCAGGGTGGGTGGACATTTTGGGAAAAAAAGGACATCCGAGCTTCTGGCGAGGACGTACTGGTGGCCGCATATGGTCCGGGACATTGGAAACTGTATTCGGGCATGTGTCTCCTGTGCCAAAAATAAGTTCCCCTTCAACGGCCAGCTGGGTTACTTTATCCATTGCTGGTGGCAAACAGGCCCTGGGAGATGGTCGGGATGGACTTTGTGGTAGGCCTACCCAAGTCTCGTGGTTGCACCATCATATGGGTTATCACCGACCACTTCTCTAAAATGGTGCACTTGGTACCGCTACCTCGGTTGCCTTCTGCACGGGCATTGGCGGCACTGTTTATCAGACACATCTTCCATTTATTCGGTATGCCGGTCAAATCGTCAGTGACCGGTGTCAACAGTTTGCGTCTCGGTTCTGGAGAGAGCTTGGTCGCCTTCTCAGTATAGAATTAAATCTCTCTTCTGCCTATCATCCCGAGACAAATGGGTTGGTAGAGAGGGCCAACCAGACCTTGGTCACATAGCTGCGTCATTTTGTTTCGGCCAGGCAGGATGACTGGGCATCCTTGCTACCGTGGGCGGAGTTTGCATTAAACAATGCAGTGGCTGATTCCACTGGACAAACTCCGTTCCTCCTTAATTACGGTCAGCATCCGCGGGTTCTTGTACCTATGCCCGTGTCTTCCACCGACTCCAGGGTGGCAGACTGGGCTGTGGAGGCACGGGACATTTGGGACCACACTCAAGATGCCATTCTGGCCTCCGAAGGGAGGATGAGGTCCACCGCCGACGCACATCGGTGCCCCACTCCGACTTTTGCCCCTGGCGACTTAGTGTGGCTTTCCGCCCGTAACATCAGGCTGCGAGTAGAGTCCACTAAGTTTGCACCTCGCTTCTTCGGTCCCTTCAAGGTCCTCGAACAGGTCAATCCTGTGGTCTACCGTCTAGCCCATCCGCCACGCCTGGGTATCACCGACACATTCCATGTCTCCCTCCTGAAACCCGTATACTTGTCCCGCTTTTCCGAGTCATCTGCCGGGACATCGGGTTCGTCTACGGACGACTATGAGGCGAATTCTATTCTGGGGTGCAAGGTGGTACGTGGCAAAAAGTTTTATTTGGTGGATTGGAGGGGTTATGGGCCTGAGGATAGGTCATGGGAGCCTGCTGAGCATATTCAGGCTCCGCAGCTCATTGCTGCCTTTGAGCGTAGCGAGGCCCAAGGAAGGGGGGCACTAGGGGGGTAATGTTAGAGGTCGAGTTCCTGCTTCTGCACAGGGGGAATTTCAAGCCATTCCCGCTGCGGTCCCCCATCCGTCTCCGGCCGCAGTGGAGTCTCCTCAGCAGAGACGTCGGTCCCAGCGTCTTGCTCAGCCTAGTACCATGCAGAGGTTTGCTGCTGCCACTCCAGGTTCTGCTATTGTGGCCAGTACTGGTCAGCAGCGAGCAGACGTCTTTAGGACTAAGTCCTGCGTTTCCCCTTCTGAGCATGCCCAGGGTAAGATCTCTCATTGAAGTTCAGGGGTCACATGCTCAGGTACTGCAGCAGCTACTATTTGTCCGCCAGGAAGGTCCTGAAACTACATGTGTTCTGAACAGTTTCTCATTGGTCCCTTTCTGGCAGGCCCTGTAGTTGCTACTATAAAAGGGTTGCATGGCCATGCGGCCATGCGCTAGTATCAATTGCATTATGTGCTTTGCGCCAGTGGGATCATGCACGCATGTGGTTAGGGCTCGGCTGAAATAAGTCCCTAGAATACCGGCACTTCCGGTGAGGAGATTTGTGGGCAGGTGGTAAGGGCTTGGCTGAAATAAGCCCCTAGAATACCGGCTTCTCCAGTGAGGAGATTGTTTGATTGCGTTGCTGACTGCATGATCACGGACTGCTATCCGCACAGCAGTTATCTGTGTATCCCTGTGGAGTTAACATGACACAGTACCTTTCTCTGCGTCTCTACCTCAACGACTCTGTGGTGTAACAGAGTTCGCTTATACCGCCATATAGTGCCACAGTATTTATATTTACGACTCTGTGGAGTAACAGAGTTTGAATATACCGCCATCTTACTAGCAGCAGGCTCTGCCTGCACGGTGGACCCCGGGCTGCGAACGCACCCACTATTTATATGTATCTGGTGAGTTCCGCTGACCCTAACAGTATGTTTGGGGTCATTGTCCTGATGGAAGACCCATGACCTAGGATGCAAACCCAGTTTTCTGACACTGGGCACTACATTGCAACCTCAAATCATTTGGTAATCTTCTTATTTTATGATGCCTTGTACAGAGTCAAGGCACCCAGTGCAAGAGGTATCAAAACTACCTCAAAACATTTTTGAAGCTCCACCATATTTCATTGTAGGTACTGTTAATTTCTTTGTAGGAAAAAAAGCTTTATCTTGGTCTCATCTGTCTGCAAGACACTTTCCCAGATGGATTTTGACTTGCTCACGTACATTTAGGCAAACCGCAGTTTACCCTTTTTTGTCTCTTTATTCAGCAGTGAAGTCCTCCTGGGTCTCCTGTCATAGTGTTTCATTTCATTCAATTGTCGACGGATAGTTTGTGCTTACACTGATGCACCCTGAGCCTTCAGGACAGCTTCAATTTCTTTGGAACTTGATTGGTACTGCTTATCCACCATCTGAACTATCATGCTTTGCAGCCTTGCATCAGTTTTTCTATGTCATACAAATCCTGGGAGATAAGCTACATGCCTATTAAAAGTTAATAAGTCTAATAGCAGGCTGCACCAAATTTATTGTGGAGCCTTTCCAAACTGAAAAAACAACATAAATCTTTGTCTTTGCTCGAATAGACAAAATAACTACTTTTGCAACATTATTTGATGCATTATTTTAAAATACTGTTCGCTAACATATTTCCACAGCAATTCAAAATCGCATTTCAACAAATCTAATGAACATCTACACATTTATTGTAAAAATGGAAAGTCCTAGTGCCAAGTTATCTTTAATTTATGAAATACTGTTCCGTAAAATTAAAGAAAGAAAATGTTGCCATGGTGTCCAGATTCTGATTATATTTTTATTCTAACATCCAAGATTCATATTTGATCATCACAACATTTTATTATAGAAGAAAGCGACTGTACAGGAAACACTTGTGTGTCATCTTGCCAATTGGACCAGTACTTTTATAAATGTCATAGTTTACATGGAGCAATGTCTTCCACTAAGCATTTTTCTGATTGTTTGCCGCTGCTTGTTGCCTCCTACTGCCGCCGCTTGCCGAAATCCCAGATATCATTATAGAGCGCCCCATCAGGGCCTTGGAGTACTCGGTACCAGTTCGGTACAGTTCTTAAAGAAGACGTGTCACAGCAGCAGGGCCCTGGGCGGCCAATAAAAAAGTTATTGAAAATAAGGGTGATAAAAAGGGAAAAATTAAAGTAAAAAGGGAAAAAAAAGGGAAATAGCTTGTGACGCCACCTGTGGTGTTCTGCAAAAAAAGATGGCCAACGCTGCGATTCAAATCATCTGGGTTAGTTGGTGATGCAGCAAAGCTGTTATTGCTCACCACGGGAAGAGCGGGGCCCCAGGGATGTATTAGAGTTTGAAGTAAATGATGGTAAACGATCGTGGTGCAGGGCTGATGACGCAGTAAATAATTCAGAGGACACAGTACGGTGCTGTCTCTTTCAGTTTACTCACTGTTGTTGAACAATCCCCAGCCGAAGTGCTGTGTCCTCAGGGTAGGTGATCCAGCCAGCTCTCAAGTAATTTGGGGAACACTTTGACAGAACCCCCATATGATGTTCTTTCTCTGGGAGTCTCCCTGCGCTGGCTACCTCTTCTCCTGCCCAGCGCCACGCACACAGTGTCCCTAGCCAGTAGCCTCGGATCCTGTCGGGTGAGTCACTCCAGGTTCCTTGATCCTATCCGGATACTTTTTAGGCGAATGTGTGAGGATTTGGCTGAGGTACATACAGATACCTAAGCCTCCGGTTTGCTAGCTGAGCTTTGTAGTCCTCCACTAGTCTTGGGGGCCTGTTCCCCTACTGTGACCCGGTCCCTCTACCGACCACGCCGGTGGATACGGGTTCCATGGATGTATTCCTCACTATCTGTGTCCCTAGGACCCCTTCTTCCTCTCTGTCACTGAAGCTTTCCTCCTTCTATCTTGCTGTTTCTCTCACACTCTGTCCTCAGGTCTAGGGATGAGCTCCTCACTGCTCGAGTCCCCAGCACCAACTGACTGCTCCTTCTAACTGTCATTTCTCAAGCTCCTCCCCCTCTCTACTGACTCCACCCACACCCTCTATCCAGTCCCTCCCTGGCCTTGAGAGGTCTGTTGTTGAGTGCAGGTGTGTGGTTTCTGGGTAGTGCCCCCTCCTTACCTGAGAGTGAAGTACTACACCTTTGACTAAGGTGCAGCATCTCTGTGGCAACTGGACCCTCAGGGGTGCCACAATTTCAGTAGGCCAGGACATCAGGTCTCAATTAGGGTTGGGATGTCCCTGCGTATGAGTAGTGACGTCAAGGCGGAAACACTGGAATAGAGTTCCCGTCATAAATTTGTGGCGCATGTACTGAAGTGTAGATATCATGGCAGTCGTAACTCCTGGTATAATGTGAAGAGGACTTGGTTTCAGCATGAAGTGGTGGTTAGAAGAGGTGATGAAGACTGTACACGGAGCGAGTGCAAGCAGAGGTGGCTGTGAAGTGACCACTGAGGTGTGTATTAGTTTTTTTTATTTTTGTAAGCTTTTGCCAACCAACCACCATCTTGCTGAATTTCAATGGAATGAATTTTAAAAAAAAATCTTCCTTATCCTCCAGGGTGTTGTAGGTTAGAGAACTAAAGGGCAAAACAGATACAAGCTTCATTGTTGAACTTGAAATTCAGATACGTGAAACATTAAATGTTATGTTTAAATGTTACCCAACATTTTGAACACGCGTCTAAAGTTGGAAAATCCTGGAAAAATATAGAATCAACAGAAATGCTACATAAGGTGCAAGTGATGGCCCAAAAGCCTAACGCAACAACAGGACACCCTGTACCTCTATCGTGTACGTGTCTCCAATTGGAAAACTTAAACAGGTATGCCAAAACAATTAAATGTTATGATTAAGTGTATTTTTGGTTTACTAGGTCCAAGAAAATACATGGACATGTGAACAGCTCTGTAGACTATCATAGATTCAAGATTTATCAACAAAAATCACAGAGAGAACATATACAAGAAAAACTGATGTGAATGAGCTGTAATTATGAGCTATGTGTTCCGACCTTCAATTCCTACACTGTTAACTCTAAATTGGCCTCTGCTTTTACTACCTCATCTCTTCTAGTGGCTGCAATAGTTCCCCCTGATTGGCTGCTGTAGACCATGTGCTAGACTATGTGGTATGATAGGTCCAAGGTTTTTTGAGGAAACCCGCGAGGCCACATCTGATGCTACGTCAGCCCGCTTTCTGGCTGATGCAACATTAGGGAACGTGTTACGTAGCACAGGGCATTTTTTTCTGCTATCTGTGCAAATTTTGTGATCAACGAGATCTACACATTTAATAAAATTTGACTTCTACTTTTTTACCCATGTTTTTCCATGTTTCTTTGTCAACTAAAATTCTATACATAATTGATCAAAGGTTAAAAAGCTCTTTATCACAGCGTGGAGGACATTGCTCCAGGTGAACTATGACATTTATAAAATACTGGTCCAATTGGCCAGGTGACACTCTGGTGCTTCCTGTACATTCTCTCTCGGCTATAATAAAATGTTGTGATAATCAAATATGAAACTTGGAATGTAGAATAAAAATATAATCAGAATCTAGACACCACGACAATATTTTCTTTCTTTGATTCTACAAAATGGTATTTCATAAATTAAAGATGACTTGACTCTAGGACTTTCCATTTTTGCATAAATGTGTAGATGTGCATTAGATTTGTTGAAATGGGATTTTGAATTTCTGTGGAAAGATGTTAACGAACATTAGTATTCTGCATTAAATAACTTTGCAAAAATAGTTATTTTGTCTATCCCATCGAAGTCAAAGATACATGATATTTTTACGGTTTGGAAAAGTTCCACAATAAACTTGGTGCAGCCTGCTATTAGATTTTTATTAACTTTTAATTAGCATGTATCTCGCAAGACCGCTACCCTACTGGGATTTTTTAAATGTAATAATGAATGATATTATAGAATGACTGCACAATAAAATATAAATATTTACTAAACTGAATAGTAATTACCACATAAGAAGATAATATTACATTACAAGAAGATTTAAAGGAAACCTGTCAGCAGGTTTTTGCTATGTAATCTGACAGCAGCATAATGCAGGGACAGAGACCCTGATTCTGAGCCAGCCTTGAATCACTTAGTTTACTGGCAGAAACAGTTGTGATGGATTCACAGTTTTCTTTACAGCAGATCAGAAAGTTTTTCTGTGTATAACTTTTCCCACATCACTGATTGGCAGCTTCCAGTGTACAACATATAGAGACAGAAGCTGATAATCAGTACAGGCAGTGTGATTGGGCTTGGAGGCTTGAGGCAACTAGTCCTGTAGTGATAATATCCTGCTGATAAAACACATTTTATTGAAACAGAAAAACACAGCCTAGTAAGTGGCATACCACTGGAATCAGGGTCTCTGTCCCTAAATTATTCCACTCTCAGATTATGCAGCAAAAACCTGCTGACAGATTCCATTTAAGATGGAAGATATGCAAATTGATCTCAGTGCTTGACTACATCGGTGAAGTGAGCAGTCGACGTAATGTCACAGCTGCAAACAAAACAATGAGACCAGAAATGCAGTAAGAGGTCAGCATTAGTGTCAGAGATTTTTGTTATTTTTGTTTGAAGTCCACTTTTCTAAAAGTGTAAAACCCCTATAAGGGCTCGCTCACATCACCGTGTAACACGGCCGAGTGCTGTACGATGTTTTATCAGATAGCACGCAGCCCAAAGTTATTCTATAGAGCAGTGCAGATCTGCAATTTGTTTCTCATGCAAGTGCATCGGACCACACTCATCCATTCAAGTATATTGGTGCTTGTGGAACATTTGATTGCACTCGGATTTCATCCAAGTGCAGTCCAATTTATGTGCACAGAGACAATGGAGAAGATGGAGAAATTCAGTTCTCCTTCTTCTCCGTACCTGTGAAACAATTCTTGCATGCAAGAGAATCAGATTACATGACACAAGTCTCTGACAGAGTTTGATCAAGTGACATTCGCATAATACGCTTGATCATCTTGCATGAAAGAACATTCACTCGTGTAACCCCGGCCTACAGCTCTGGCAAAAATTAAGAGACCACTTTCAAATGTTCAGTTTGTCTGATTTTTCTCTTTATAGGTATATTTCTGAGTAAAATGTAAAGTGTTCTTTTATTCTATAAACTTCTGACAATGTCTCTGAATTTCCAAGCAATAAATTTTGTATTTTTTTTTCTGACAAAGAAAAATGGTCAAAATTAAAAAATGCAGTGCTTTCAGACCTCAAATAATGCAAAGAAAACAAGTTCATAATGATTTAGAAACAACAATACTGATGTTTTAACCCCTTAATCCCATTGGACTTAATATTCCATCCATGTGACCCTGGACCTAATTCCCAGGGACGGAATAGTATGTCCAGGGCGATCGCCGCCGGGTGTCAGCTGATTATCACAGCTGATAATCGGCACTATGTGTCAGGAGTGGTCATGGACCGCTCCCGGCACATTAACCCCTGGCACACCGCGATCAAACATGATCGCGGTGTACCGGGGGCACAGGGGAGCATCGTGCAGGGAGGGGGCTCCCTGAGCGCTCCCCTGAGACCCTCAGAACAGCGCGATGTGTCGCGCTGTTCCGAGGGACTCTCCTCACTGCAGGACCCCGGATCCAAGATGGCCGCCGGGTCCTGCAGGGAGGCGGCTTCCTCAGTGCCTGCTGAGAGCAGGCACTGAGAAGCCTCCAGCACTGCCTGTGCGATCGCTGGTCTCACAGAGTGCTGTGCACACTGTCACACCAGCGATCTGACCCCATACTGTGATGTCCCACCCTGGGACAAAGTAAAAATGTTAAAAAAATAAAAATAAACATGTGTAAAAAAAAAATTCCTAAATAATGAAAAAAAAAATATTCCCCAATAAATTCACTTCTTTAATGTAAAAAAAAAAAAACAACAATAAAAGTACACATATTTAGTATCACCGCGTCCGTAATGACCCACCCTATAAAACTGTCCCACTAGTTAACCCATTTAGTGAACGCCTTAAAAAAAAAAAAACAAGTCTAAAAAACAATGATTAATCATCATACTGCTGAACAAAAAGTGGAATAACACGCGATCAAAAAGACGGATACAAACAATCATGGTACCGCTGAAAATGTCATCTTGTCCCGCAAAAAACGAGCTGCTATACAGCATCATCAGCGAAATAATGAAAAAGTTAAAGCTCGCAGAATAAAGCGATGCAAAAATAATTATTTTTTATATATAATCGTTTTAATTGTATAAAAGCGCCAAAACATAAAAAAAGATATAAATGAGGTATTGCCGTAATCGTACTGACCCGAAGAATAAAAGTCCATTATCAATTTTACCACACGCGGAACGCTATAAATGCCCCTCCCCCAAAAGAAACTCATGAATTGCTGGTTTTTGTTCATTCTGCCTCCAAAAATCGTAATAAAAAGCGATCAAAAAATGTCATGTGCTAAAAATGGTACAAATAAAAACGTCACCTTGTCCCGCAAAAAATAAGACCTCACATGACTCGGTGGGCCAAAATATAGAAAAATTAAAGCTCCCAAAATGTGATGATGCAAAAACTACTTTTTGCAATAAAAAGCCTCTTTTAGCGTGACAGCTGCCAATCATAAAAACCCGCTATAAATAGTAAATCAAACCTCCCTTTATCCCCCCCATTAGTTAGGGAAAAATAATAAAATTAAAAAATGTATTTATTTCCATTTTCCCATTAGGGTTAGGGTTAGGGTTGGGGCTAAAGTTAAGGTTAGGGTTGGGGCTAAAATTAGGGTTAGGGTTGGGACTAGGGTTACGGGTGTGTTAGGGTTAGGTTTGTGGTTAGGGTTATGATTAGGGTTGGGATTAGTGTTAGGGGTGTGTTGGGGTTAGAGTTGGAGTTAGAATTGGGGGGTTTCCACTGTTCAGGCACATCAGGGGCTCTCCAGATGTGACATGGCGTCTGATTTCAATTCCAGCCAATTCGGCGTTAAAAAAGTCAAACGGTGCTCCTTCCCTTCTGAGCTCTGCCATGCGACTAAACAGTAGTTTACCCCCACATATCGGGTATCAGCATACTTAGGACAAATTGCACAATAATTCTTGGGGTCCAATTTCTTCTGTTACCCTTTGGAAAATAAAAAATTGGGGGCGAAAATATCGTTTTTGTAGAAAAAAAAATGATTTATTATTTTTATGGCTCTACGTTATAAATTTCTGTGAAGCACTTGGGGGTCCAAAGTTCTCACCACACATCTAAATAAGTTCCTTTGGGGGTCTAGTTTCCAAAATGGGGTTACTTGTGGGGGGTTTCCACTGTTTAGGTACATTAGGGGCTCTCCAAACGCGACATGACACCCGCACACCATTCCATCAAAGTCTGCAATGCAAAACGTCACTACTTCACTTCCGAGCCCCGACGTGTGCCCATACAGTAGTTTTTTCCCCACATATAGGGTATCAGCGTACTCAGGACAAATTGTAAAACAACTTTTTGGGTCAAATTTCTCCTGTTACCCTTGGGAACATAAAATACTGGGGACTAAAAGATCATGTTTGTGGAAAAAATATGATTTTTTTATTTTCACGTCCGAGCGTTATAAACTTCTGTGAAGCACTTGGGGGTTCAAAGCGCTCACCAGTCACCACACATCTAGATAAGTTCCTTTTGGGGTCTAGTTTACAAAATAGGGTCACTTGTGGGGGGTTTCCACTGTTTAGGCACATCAGAGGCTCTCCAAACGCGACATGACACCCGCAGACCATTCCATCAAAGTCTGCATTACTAAACGTCACTACTTCTATTCCGAGCCTCAACGTGCCCCCACACAGAGTTTTCTCCAACATATAGGGTATCAGCGTACTCGATACAAATTGTACAACAACTTTTAGGGTCCAATTTCTCCACTTACCCTTGGGAAAATAAAAAATTGGTGACTAAAAGATAATTTTTGTGGGAAAAAATAGGAGTTTTTATTTTCATGCCCGGGCATTATAAACTTGTGTAAAGCACTTGGGGGTTCAAAGTGCTCACCACAGATCTAAATAAGTTCCTTAGGGGGTCTAGTTTCCAAAATGGTGTCACTTGTGGGGGATTCCGCTGTTTAGGCACATCAGGGACTCTGCAAACTGAACATGACACCCATCAAAGTCTGCATTCCAAAATGTCATTACTTCCTTTCCAAGCCCTGCCGTGCACCCAAACAGTATTTCCCCCCCACATATGGGGTATCAGCGTACTCAGGACAAATTAGACAACAAATTTTGGGGTCCAATTTCCTTGTGAAAAATCAAAAATTGGAAAATTGGGGACTAAAAAATCATTTTTTGTGGAATTTTTTATTTTTTTTTGCTTTTACACCCAGGCATTATAAACTTTAGTGAAACATTTGGGGGTTGAATGTGCTCCCAACAGATCTAGATAAGTTCCTTAAGGGGTCTAGTTTCCAAAATGGTGTCACTTGTGAGGGGTTTCCACTGTTTAGGCACATCAGGGGCTCTCCAAACGCGACATGGCATACAGCCAATTCTGCGCTCCTTCCCTTCCGAGCTCTGCCATGCACCCAAACAGTGGTTTACCCCCACATATTGGGTATCAGCGTACTCAGGATAAATTTCACAATAATTTTTGAGGTCTTGTTACCCTTGGGAAAATAAAAATTGGGGTGAAAAGATCATTTTTGTGGAAAAAATATGATTTTTTAATTTTACGGCTCTACGTTATAAACTTGTGTGAAGCACTTGGGGGTTCAAAGTGCTCATCACAGATCTAGATAAGTTCCTTAGGGGGTCTAGTTTCTAAAATGGGGTCACTTGTGGGGGATCCCCACTGTTTAGGCTCATCAGTGGTTATCCAAATGCGACATGGCGTCCAATCTCGATTCCAGTCAATTTTGGTTTGAAAAAGTCAAATGGTGCTCCTTCCCTTCTGAGCTCTGCCGTGCGCCCAAACAGTGCTTCCCCCCCACATATGGGGTATCAGCGTACTCAGGAAAAATTGGACAACAACGTTTATGGTCCAATTTCTCATGTTACCCTAGGGAAAATAAAAAATTGGATTTTTTATTTTCATGCCCGGGCATTATAAAATTGCGTGAAGCACTTGGGGGTTCAAAAGTGCTCACCACAGATCTAGATAAGTTCCTTAGGGGGTCTATGTAAGGAAAGGGACCGCCATTATTTTGTATAGGGCCTATACCAGCCTCCATTTTGTCGGTTCACAGAGCCACAGACTATTAACTACACAGGGCCTATTAGCATATCCAGTACGACCGATTTTGATGTCCACTAGGAATCAAAGGGGCTTTAGCATGCTAATTGGTTTAGGCCAGTGTCTGAATGGGATGGTCATTGGTATGTTGAATGGCTCGGACTCAGGCCAGTGTTTCCTGCTCCATATGAATTGCAGGCTAGTTAATATGCGTGCTTCAAAGCAAAGGGGAAGGGCCTAGCAGACTTAAGAAATGTAGCATGGACAGGCTGGATTCATTCCATTTTCTCACAGCAGCAAGAAACACAAGGGACAGACCTTGCCAAGGGGGTAGCAACACATGCTTTGGGGACTATCCAGCAACTGAAGACTGTACCTGGGGACGGCAGAGCCCCCCTGCCTTCCCATGAAAATACTACCCGGTAATATTGATCTATAGCTTATACCTTTAAGCCTTGTACATTATCGTTGTATTTTTTCTCTGACTGCAAATCCATTGTAATTACGTTGTATAGCTTTACTGTATATTTCTGTAATTATCTAGTGCGCTCTTAAGGCGATTAAACCATAAAATTAATCTTGGGCTGATGCTTTTACTCTGATCACGAATCTTAGAATACCCAGTGGGTAACAGGACAACCTCCCCGGCGGCCATTTGCTCTAGGTGCAGTTCCCTTACTGACCTGAGAGACAAAGGGGGCGCCGGAGAGCTGTACCTGTGGAGTTACGTCCCATTGGTGACGTGGGAGGAAAGGGGATCGTCCGTCACATTTGGTAGCGGCGGTGGTATCAGAAGCTGTGATACCCAGGCTACCATGTGGCGGTCGGCTTAGTTCTTCACAATTGGTGGCAGCGGTGGGATCAGAGTAATAGTGTGCGTGGGACCCCTACTCCCAGAAACTAGAGACTACCAGCGGTACTTTCACTGCTGGGGTCTTAAGGTCAGCCCAGCACTAGACGATCAGAGTGTAAATATAATAAGTTGTGTGCAAGGTCAGGGTTGCAGCTGTTTCAGTAACCAAAGGTTCCCAAGATGGCGGAAGGCACCAGGAGTAGGGCAAAGGGGGAGGCCAATGCTGTGGCCTATGAGGGGTTCGATACCGATGAGGGGGAGCTCAGCCAGGGCTCCCCAAGGAGCCCGACCCCCGTGCTCAGTCTCACAGTGGACTGTCCACCCCCTGCCCGTCCCAGCCTGTCCAGATCGGAGGCCCTCTTCCAAGCGGCTATGGCACAGCTCGAGGCTGGTAATGACACCGCCTATGACAGACTCCTGGTGGCGGCAGAGAAAGCAGTAGAGCGTGAGCAAGCAGAACGCCGTGAAGCTGCGGAGCGGGAGCAAGCAGCGGCAGAGAGAGCAGCAGAGTGTGAGCATACAGAACGTGTGTTGCGGGCTACAGAATGCCGTGAAGCTGCGGAGCACCGGCACCGACTGGAGATGGCTCAGCATGGGCCCCCGCTGGACGCACCAGGCCCACCGGAGACAAGGGCTTCCCTTACTTGAAAAGGATGGAGACCTGGATTCCTTTCTGCTGGCTTTTGAGAGGACATGCCTCCAACATCATCTGGCCCCGAATCAGTGGGCAAGGTACCTGACCCCCCGTTTGAGGGGTAAGTCCCTGGAAGTTTTGGGGGACTTACCTGCCGGGGAGGAGCAGGACTACAACAGCATCAAGCGGGCCCTGATCCAGCACTACAACCTCACCCCGGAGTCGTACCGCAGGAAGTTCAGGAGCCTGCAGCGGGGTTCAAAGGACACCTGGACCGACCACATGCGGGCCCTGCTGAGAGCTGCGGAGCACTAGACCTCGGGTCTAGAGCTCACTACCCGCCAGGAGGTCCAGGAATTGTTTGTCGTGGAGCAATTCTTGTGGAACTGCCCAGAGGACCTCCAGCAGTTCCTCCGTGACCAGAAACCAAAGGGGGCTTCTGCTACAACCGCCCTGGCAGACGAGTATGCCAACAACAGGGCGCCGGAGCCAAAGAAGCCTGCCAGCAGCACCTGGAGAGGGGGTAAGCCCAATCCTGCCCCAGCCCCATATCCAGCCCCCAGAGTGCAAGGGGTGTACCCCCCGGCTGCCCTCTCCAGGCCAGGAACAGAATCCAGACATTGTCATAATTGCAATCAGCCAGGACACTTTAAGGCTGCATGTCCCCAGCGCCAGAAGGCCCCATCCCTGTCCCAGAAACCGACCACTGTTTTGTGTGTGGGAGGGGGTGGTGGGAGGTCCCTAGACAATTACCAACCCGTCACCATCGGCCGCTCAGCGGTCATGGGACTGCGGGACACAGGCGCTGAACGAACCCTGGTACACCCTGAGGTGGTGTCCCCTCAAGACTTGGTACCTGGGAAAACCCTTTCCGTCGCCGGAATTGGAGGCATTGAACCGGCGCTGCCCGTTGCCAAGGTGTATTTGGACTGGGGCGCCGGGAGGGTGATGTGAGAGGTGGGAGTAACGCCGAATATTCCTGCAAATGTGTTGCTTGGGACCGATTTGGGGCGGCTAGTGTCCCAGTATGTGGCCACTGAACCCCCAAGTTCGGCTCCCCAAGAATGTCATGACTCTACTGTGAATGCTAATGTTAATGTATTGAATGTGCCTCCAACAGGGGAGGAGGGAGTGAAACCTGATGGTAAGCCATGCACTGACACTACACACACAGGGCTCACAGTGAGGACAGGTGAGGAGGCTGCATGGGAGAGCTCAGAGGTGGGGGGAGGGGCTGCTATGGGCAGTGTAGGGCCCCTAAGTGAACCCAGCCTGCTGAGTCTAGGGCCCCTGCAGGAAGAGGAACAGGCCATGGGGGGAGGAGGCGTCCCAGGAGAGGAGCCACCAGGTACGACCCCAGGGCAGGAGTTCCCCACATCCGGGATGTCAGGAAGTCAAGGAAGTCTGCCTGACCCGGCGACTTGGTCAGGGGACGAGGGAAAGCAGGCGCTACCCGTGGTCTCAGCGGTCGTGGCCGCTGTTACCAGGAGTGGGAGCGCTGAAGCCCAAGGAGCCTCGCGGAGGTCCGACGGTTTCCCCCTCTCCGACCAAGTGGCTGCCGAGTCAGACAGTAGCCAGGAGACAGATCCCGGGGAACTGACAGAGGACATGGCAGTTTCATCAATTCTTGCCACATCAAGTCAGGGATTTCAGGCAGCGTTGGAAGCTGACCCTAGCCTGAAGACTCTCAAGGAACAGGCGGCACAGCCTCCCCTGGAGTCCGACCGCGAGCGAGTGGTCTGGGACCAGGGACGGCTGTATCGGGTAACGGTCCAGCAGGGATCACCGGAGGCGTGGCCCAGGGA
The DNA here is from genome assembly GCA_033576555.1 of Oophaga sylvatica. Classification (NCBI taxonomy): domain Eukaryota; kingdom Metazoa; phylum Chordata; class Amphibia; order Anura; family Dendrobatidae; genus Oophaga; species Oophaga sylvatica. The sequence goes on along the minus strand of JARQOD010000003.1, from coordinate 230,375,648 downwards.
CCGACAGTTAGTGGTGCCCCATCCGTTCAGGGCGGAATTGTTGCGGATCGCACACGAGATTCCAATGGCCGGACACTTAGGGATCACTAAAACCAGGGCCAGGCTAGCTCAGCATTTCTACTGGCCTGGAATGAGGACCGATGTGATAGCCTACTGCCGTTCGTGTGACACTTGTCAGAGGGTGGGGAAGGCGGGGCCGCACCCCAAAGCCCCACTGGTAACTCTGCCCATCATCGAAGAGCCTTTCTCGAGGGTGGCTGTGGATCTCATTGGACCTCTGTCCACTCCCAGCCGCTCCGGGAAATGCTTCATACTAACGGTAGTGGACTATGCCACCCGGTACCCGGAGACGGTAGCTTTGTCGTCCATTCGGGCCGACAAAGTGGCCACTGCCTTACTGGAGATTTTCTCCAGAGTGGGGTTTCCCAAGGAAATGCTCACCGATTGAGGGACCCAGTTCATGTCGCAGCTGATGGAGTCTCTCTGTAAGCAGGTACAGGTGCAACATCTGGTGGCCAGCCCGTATCACCCACAGACCAATGGCTTGTGTGAGCGGTTCAATGGCACCTTAAAGCAGATGCTGAAGATGTTGGTCGACTCCCACGGGAGAGACTGGGAGCGGTATCTCCCACACCTGCTGTTTGCCTACCGGGAGGTCCCACAGGCCTCAACGGGGTTCTCCCCCTTTGAGCTCCTGTACGAGCGACGTGTACGGGGGCCCCTTGCTCTGGTGAAGGAAGCATGGGAAGGGGATTTAGCCACTCCTGGAGTGTCGGTCATTGAGTATGTCGTGCGCTTCCGGGACCGAATATGGCCTTGACGCGGCTGGTGCATGACAATATGGCCCAAGCTCAGGCTGACCAGAAGCGATGGTACGACCAGAATGCTTGTGAGCGGACCTACCAGGTGGGTCAAAAGGTGTGGGTACTGGTCCCCGTACCCCAAAACAAGCTTCAGGCAGCCTGGGAGGGTCCATACCTCGTGCACGAGCAGCTCAACGCCGTCACCTACCTGGTCACCCTGGACCACGCCCGTGGAAGGAGGAAGGCCTTCCATGTGAACATGATGAAGGCCCACCATGAGCGGGAGGCTTGTGCCCAACCAGTGTGCAACCTTTCAGAGTACAGAGAGTCAGAAATCCTTCTGGATCTGCCACCCTAGCCAAAGAGAGGGTGCGGTAGGGCACATGGGGGAACACAGGAATGTGATACCCCCTAGCGCCCTCAAAAGCAGGGAGGTGTAAGGAAAGGGACCGCCACCATTTTGTATAGGGCCTATACCAGCCTCCATTTTGTCAGTTCACAGAGCCACAGACTATTAACTACACAGGGCCTATTAGCATATCCAGTACGACCGGTTTTGATGTCCACTAGGAATCAAAGGGGCTTTAGCATGCTAATTGGTTTAGGCCAGTGTCTGAATGGGATGGTCATTGGTATGTTGAATGGCTCGGACTCAGGCCAGTGTTTCCTGCTCCATATGAATTGCAGGCTAGTTAATATGCGTGCTTCAAAGCAAATGGGAAGGGCCTAGCAGACTTAAGAAATGTAGCATGGACAGGCTGGATTCATTCCATTTTCTCACAGCAGCAAGAAACACAAGGACAGACCTTGCCAAGGGGGTAGCAACACATGCTTTGGGGTCTATCCAGCAACTGAAGACTGTACCTGGGGACGGCAGAGCCCCCTGCCTTCCCATGAAAATACTACCCGGTAATATTGATCTATAGCTTATACCTTTAAGCCTTGTACATTATCGTTGTATTTTTACTCTGACTGCAATTCCATTGTAATTACGTTGTATAGCTTTACTGTATATTTCCGTAATTATCTAGTGCGCCCTTAAGGCAATTAAACCATAAAATTAATCTTGGGCTGATGCTTTTACTCTGATCACGAATCTTAGAATACCCAGTGGGTAACAGGACAACCTCCCCGGCGGCCATTTGCTCTAGATGCAGTTCCCTTACTGACATGAGAGACAAAGGAGGCGCCGGAGAGCTGTACCTGTGGAGTTACGTCCCATTGGTGACGTGGGAGGACAGGGGTCGTCCTTCACATTTGGTAGCGGCGGTGGGATCAGAAGCTGTGATACCCGGGCTACCGTGTGGCGGTCGGCTTAGTTCCTCACAGTCTAGTTTCCAAAATGGGGTCACTTGTGGGGGGTTTCCACACCCATCAAAGTCTGCATTCCAAAACGTCATTACTTCCTTTCCGGCCCTGCAGTGCGTCCAAACAGTATTTCTCCCCCACATGTGGGGTATCAGCGAACTCAGGACAAATTGGACAACAACTCTTGGGGTCCAATTTCCTTGATAAAAATCAAAAATTGGGGACAAAAAAATCATTTTTGTGGAATTTTTTTTTTTTTCACACCAAGGCATTATAAACTTTAGTGAAACACTTGAGGGTTCAAAGTGATCACAACAGATCTAGATAAGTTCCTTAGGGGGTCTAGTTTCCAAAATGGTGCCAAATGTGGGGGTTTCCACTGTTTAGACACATTAGGGGCTCTCGAAACGCGACATGGCGTCCAATCTCAATTCCCGCCAATTTTGTTTTGAAAAAGTCAAACGGCGCTCCTTCCCTTCTAAGCCCTGCCGTGCACCCAGACAGTGGTTTTCCCCCACATATGGGGTATCGGCGTACTCAGGAGAAACTGCACAACAACTTTTTCTGTCCATTTTCTCCTTTTAACCCTTGTGAAAATAAAAAAATTGTTTGTAAAAGATCATTTTTGTGACTAAAAAGTTAAATGTTCATTTTTTCCTTCCAAGTTGCTTCAGCTCCTGTGAAGCACCTGAAGGGTTAATAAACTTCTTGATTGTGGCTTTGAGTACCTTGAGGGGTGCAGTTTTTAGAATGGGGTCACTTTTGGGTATTTTCTGCCATATAGACCCCTCAAAGTGACTTCAAATGTGAGGTGGTTCCTAAAAAAAATTGTTTTGTACAATTTTTTGTAAAAATGAGAAATCGCTGGTCAACTTTTAACCCTTATAACTTCGTAGCAAAAAAAAAAATTTGTTTCAAAATTGTGCTGATGTAAAGTAGACATGTGGGAAATGTTATTTCTTAACTATTTTGTGTGACATATTTCTCTGTTTTAAGGGAATAAAAATTAAAAGTTTGAAAATTGCAAAATTTTCTAAATTTTCGCCATATTTCCATTTTTTTCATAAATAACCGCAAATTATATCGAAGAAATTTTACCACTATCAGGAAGTACAGTATGTCACGAGAAAACAGTCTCAGAATCGTGAAGATCTGTTGAAGCGTTCCAGAGTTATAACCTCATAAAGAGACAGTGGTCAGAATTGTAAAAATTGTCCCGTCATTAATGTGCAAACCACCCTTGGGGGTTAAGGGGTTAACTCAGGAAGAGTTCAGAAATCAATATTTTGTGGAATAACCATGATTTATAATCACAGCTTTCATGCGTCTTGGCATGCTTTCCACCAGTCTTTCACATTGCTCGTGGCCCAAAAATTTAAGCAGTTCTTTGTTTAATGGCTTGTGACTATCCATCTTCCTCTTGATCACATTCCAGAGGTTTTCAATGGGGTTCAGGTCTGGAGAATGGGCTGGCCATGACAGGGATTTGATGTGGAGGTCTCTTAATTTTTGCCAGAGCTGTAAGTGTAATAATAGTGCATGTTATGGGTATTAGATATAGAAATGGGTCTTTGATCCGGGAGTTCATTTCCATGTGTTTTTGTCCTAGATATCTGTATACTGTAAAGGCAAAAATATAAGCCTTCCATGTGATTTTATATCATTCTTGCATCACATAATTTTATTTGCCTTGGCAGTAGCTGCTTGGCAATGATTGTGAAAGTTTAATGTAATGTCAGCTAATATCTCAAAAACATTTTCACTGTCAGTTTTAGTTGGTGAGTTATAATTTAATAAGCAACTCTAAAATTAGTTTTCTCTTCATGACCTCCATTTTTACATATTAAAGAGATATTCCAGTCTGGCATAATTGTGGTAGATTGCACCAATAGAAGGCTGAATTAAGCCTTCTGTTTCCTGTGGTTCTAAACTGGTGGCTACCAGAAGGAGCTGAACGGAACAGGAGGTCCCAACTGAGCACTGTTTCTCCATTTAAATCTATAATGCTGTCAAAGACAGTGAAGCCTAGCTAGCAACACCATTTTCAGCAACTTTATACCATCTCGCTGCGATGATTGATGGAGAGACTCACAGAGATTTCAAAATTATTGTCATTGGATAGGTGAATGTATGCATACACTTACCTATCCACTGCACAGGTGATAATTTGATAAATATATATCTACTGTAATTGTACAGCCATTTCTCCAAAGTGACCTATGAGCCATTTTCCAACAATTGTAAAGGGAGCTGCCAACAGTGAATTTCATGATTTGTGTGCCCAAATGTATTCAATAGACTCATTGATAGCATGACAAAGCGTGTAAGTGCATGTATTTCCCTAAGTGGAGCTTACACTCAATACTAAATAAATTTGAATATTTTTAAATTTTTCATCATTTGCATATCATTAGCATGTGTACCTATCCTATCATTTTCATGATTCAATGCAATTATATCATGCAGGTTATTCCTTTTTTAATGAACCATAATTATTTTTCTTTTGATCAACAGTTTTTTCTTCAGTGCAAGGGGGTTTCGATGGGCGGTAAGCACTCGGCATCAGTAGCCAATGTTGTAATGTCATACTGGGAGGAGTTAATTTTGTATTCTGATGACAATCCATTTTTGTCTAACATATTTTGGTATGGCAGATACATCGACGATTATCAATGATATGATTATCGATGATCATTATTTGGCGTGGCTATGTATCTGCCATAACAAGATTAATTGAATATTTCAATTCTAATGATTTCAATCTCCAGTTTACATTTAACACTGATCCATATATTATATCTTTCCTGGATCTGACATTGAAGGGTATTGAGTAGTGTTGAGCGATACGATACTGCAAATATCGGATATCGGCCGATATTAGCTGTATCGGCCTTTCGATAATTCGTTTCGATATTTTCGTCATATCGAATACCGGAATCGGATTTGTCACTGTCACTGTCTGTGTCCGTCGGTCGGGTCTGTCACTGTCAGTGTCCGTCGGTCGGGTCTGTCAGGAGTCAGCGGCACTTACCTGGCAGAAGATCTCCGGCGGTCACGGCCTGGACTGCTTCATGGCCGCCATCCTCTTCTCCCCGGCGGTCACATGCAGTTTCTCGCGATAACTGCAGTGACTGCTGGGTAATCCCGGCCGTAAAGCAGTCAGTCCGATGACGTCACCGCCGGGGAAGCAGGTAATCAGCTGTGCTGCGTCGAGATGACAGGCTTTGCCTGTCATTGCGATGTAGCAGAGCTGGATCGCCGTGGGACTGTCGTTACTATGGACTGCGTCGGACAGGTGGTATACTGTTGGTTTGTTTTTTTTCTTTTTTTACAGGAGATCGATGGCGTCGCAGGAATGAGAGAGTAATAAAAAAAATGAAAACTGTGTTGTCTCTTTTATTTCATTAAAAGACTTTTTTCTTGCTGTGTCTTTTTTTTATGCATTTAATAACTTTGGGATTAATAATGGATCGGTGTCTTATTGACGCCTCTCCATTATTAACCGGGCTTATTGTCACCGTGCAATCAACGGTGACATTAACCCCTTATTACCCCGCTTGCCACCGCTACAGGGCAAGTGGGAAGAGCCGGGTAAAGTGCCACAATTGGCACATCTTTTGATGCGCCAAATGTGGGGCTGCTGTAGCCTGGTATTATTAGGCTGTTGAGGGCCAAAATCCATGGGCCTTGACAGTCTTTTAATACCAGGCCGCAGCAGTCTGCATTTTACTTGGCTGGTTAACAAAAATAGGGGGACCCCTACGCCGTTTTTTTTTCGAGGGGATCCCCTATTTTTGTTAACCAGCCAAGCTAAGCAGACTGCTGTGGCCTGGTATTATCAGGCTTGCAAGGTCCATGGATATTGGATCCTTACCAGCCTGAAAAACCAGGCCTCAGCGGTCTGCTTCATCTGGCTGGTTAACAAAAATAGGGGTACCCCATGCCAATTTTTTTCGAGGGGATCCCCTATTTTTGTTAATCAGCCAAGATATGCAGACTGCTGTGGCCTGGTATTATCAGGCTGGCAAGGTCCATGGATCTTGGCTCCTTAACAGCCTGAAAATCCAGGCCTCAGTGGTCTGCTTCATCTGGCTGGTTAACAAAAATAGGGGGGACCCCACGCCAATTTTTTTCGAGGGGATCCCCTATTTTTGTTAACCAGTTCCCTCTGACGTCACTGATTGTGTCCCTGGCTGACCTGAAGTGAAAGTGGAAAGCAATCAATTAAGCTTTCCACTTCCTCTCCTGTCAGCCAGGAGAGGAACTCATTCATTTGGGGGTTTACTGTGAGGCTGCAGCATTAGCTGCGGTCCATGCAGTAAACATTAACCCTTTCTGAAGGATTACACCGTGGGACCTGACTGTACATCGGATTGGTAAGAATAATTTTGCTTTATTATTTTATTTTTATTACAGGAAATGGTTTTAGCAGTAAAATAAAATATGGTCAAAAACTGTGTGATTATTTCATTAAACTTCTTTTTTATTAAAGTGTGTGTGTTTGATTTTTCTTTCATACAATAGGATTAATAATTGATAGTTGTCTAATTGACAGCTCTCAATTATTAACCTGGCTTAAAGTGACCTTTCAATTGCAAGGTCATTTTAACCCCTTATTAACCCATTCGCCACCGCTACAGGGCAATGGGAATAGACGGGCAAAGTGCCAGAAAGGGCAAATCTAATTAGAGATTTGCCCTTTCTGGGGTGTCTGGGGGCAGATGTAGTAGCCGGGTGGGGGCAAAAATAATGGTCCCTCTCTGGGCTATTATTATCTGCCCCCACTCACTGGCTTTGTCTGTCTGGTTGCGAAAATAGGGCGGGAGCCCACGCATTTTTTTTCAGCAATTTTACACCTCATATATATATATATACATGTCATTAAATTTGTGACACATATATATATATATATATATAGTTCATACACTTCTACATAGTATAATAGCCGCTAATTCAATTGCCGGCTTTTGTGAAAATGCAGAACCCGACATGAAATGACACTTGGTTTACATAGAGTTAACCATGTCTTTTCATGTAGTTTGATATCTGATTTGCACAAACAATTACATGAGTGTAAAGGTACTGCCACACTAAGCAATCCCGCTAGCGATCTCGTTAGCGTTGCATACTAATGAGATCGCTAGCGGGATTGTTTCTATATCGCTAAATGCTGCCGCATTTAGCGATATAGTTAACGACGCTATCGCCGTTAGCGATCTTCTTAACGACTTTAGCGGTACAAAAGTACCGCTAAATCGCTAAGAAAAGGTGCCACACAGCGATTAGATACTTACCCAGCGGGAGCGCCAGCAATGAAATAGGGTCCGGAACGATTCCAGCGACGAGCGAGATCACAGCAGGAAGCTCGTCGCTGGAAGCTGCCGCACTGAACAATATCGCTAACGGGATCGCTAAATAGTGACGTTTTTTAGCGATCCCGTTAGCGATATTGTTTAGTGTGGCATACCCTTAAGTGTGCAAAATTTCACACCTGTAGGGGTTAATTAAAGGTGTAAATTCGTAGCAAAAAAGTCCGTTTTTTTTACAACGAATTTACACCTTTAATTAACCCCTACAGGTGTGAAATTTTGCACACATAGACTGATGTAATTGTTTGTGCAAATCAGATTGCAAACGACATGAAAAGACATGGTTAACCCTATGTACACCAAGTGTCATTTCATGTCGGGTGCTTCTGTCTTTTCACAGAAGCCGGCTTTACCCGGCAATTGAATCAGAGGATATTTTACTATGTAGAAGTGTATAAACTATACATATATGTATATATATATGTCACAATGACATGTATATATATATATATATATATATATATCTATGTGTGTTATATTTAGTGTTTACAAGGAAATAAAGGTTTTATTTAGTTGCAATATTTTGTTCCCATAGACTTACATGGGACTTCCGGTATCGAAATCGGATATCGACGATATTTAGTGATATCGGCGATACCATTTCGATACGATATTTTTAGATATCGAGCAGTATCGCTCAACACTAGTATTGAGGGTACTGTTATTAGTACATCTTCATTTTGTAAGCCATTATCAGGCAACAGTATATTACATGCCTCTAGCAGCCACCCTAGCCATACCACTAAAGGTACTGTCACACTAAGCGATCGCACCAGCGATCACGACAATGACACGACCTGGCGAGATCGTTGGTGTGATCGCTATATGGTCTCTAGTTAGTTTCCAAACAGGAAGATCTCATAAACGACACATCAGCGATCAGCGATCTGTATAACGACCTCGGCGGTCGTTGGGACCTGTCACACAGCATGTATTTTTAAAGATCCCGTCCTCGATAGGCGTGATTGAGCGCAACCTTTTCCACGCCCCTCAGCACAGATTGGTGGTCACTGTACGTCATATGTCACAGCTCTCGCTTAGTGATTGGACGTCCGCGTCATAAAAGACGACGCAAGTGGTTCATACGAATTTCCAGCATCGTTCCATACTGCGTCCTGCTAGCCTTCTGCTTTGCAGCTACTGTGATCCAGTCTGTGCCGCTGTTGCGTTTGCCCTGGATTCATTTTTTCAGGATCCCATAAACGTCTTGTATAAATGGCAGAGATGAAGCGCTGTAGCAACTCTGACAGGATCGCAAAACCCCACACACGATAGTATCCTCGCAACAACGCACAAAGGACTAGATGTTGTGGCGACCAATCGGAGCTGAGGGGCGTTAAAACCTAGTCCCGCCTGCGCCGCTGACATGAGTCGCCAACGAGGTCGCTCGTCGTTCATAAAGGATGTCAAACTCAGCGATTCAGGCTCACCAGCGGGATGCCAACGTGTAAAAAATGGTCCAGAATGTACGTGCACGATCAGCGACATCTCAGCAGGGGTCACATCGCTGCTACATGTCACACACAGCGACGTCGCTGACGATGTCGCTGCTGCGTCATAAAATTGCTGTCGCTTATGCGATATCGCTAGCGATCTCGCCTAGTGTGACAGTATCTTAAGTCTGTACCAGTGGGTGAGCTTACTAGAATCACTAGGAATTGCAGTGATATTAATGTCTTGGAAAAAGAAATTGATTCTAACAGAGCCAAAAACATTGTGCAAAAGAAAAACCGGTGCGATATGTTAGCACCCAAAAGGAACAATAATGTTAACGAAAACAACAAAATCATTTGTTCCATCCAATACAGTCCTCAATACAATATTATTAAATCTCTCATTTTAAAAAATCTTCCTATTTTGATTGAAGATGAAACTTTGTCTACTATTCTATCCAATGGTTGCCAGGTGGTGGCTAAGCAAGCTACCACTTTATCTGACACCTTATCGCCTTGTTTTTTTTATTCTAGTGACAAACCACGTACCTGGTAACACAATTGCGGTTTCCATCGCTGTGGCACATCTCGATGTAGAACATGTACACACTCAGTTGTTACACATTCATTTTGTGACAGTACAAATAAAAAGGAATATAAAATGCAATAATATATTAATTACAGCAGTAGGAATGTGGTATATTTAATTAAATATTTGAAATGTAATTTATACTATGTGGGCTGCACGACTCGTATGCTCAAAGTTCGAATATCTGAGCATATAACTGATATTGTATCTCCTTCCAGTGTGAATCGCTCTGTATCATTTGCATCCAAGCATTTTATCTCCCGGCATCATAGAAGTACATAGTTTCTACAAATAACCGGCATTGAAAGATTAACGCAGTCAATAAGTGGAGACCTTAAGAGACGCCTAATGACGCGTGAAGCGTATTGGACGTTCTGTCTTAATATGTGTCATCCTAATGGATTAAATGCAAGAAAGGAGATTATGTTCCACTATTAAGGACTACTATATATGCCATTCAAAGCCATCCACAACCTTTCTCCTCCATACATCTGTGACATGGTCTCCCGCTACCTACCTACACGCAACCTTCGATCCTCTCAAGATCTCCTTCTCGACTCCCCCCTCATCTCTTCTTCCCACAACCGCATACAAGACTTCTCCCGGGCTTCCCCATACTCTGGAACTCCCTGCCGCAAAACATCAGACTTTCACCAACAACGGAGACATTCAAGAAAAACCTGAAGACCCACCTGTTCCGACAAGCCTACAACCTGCAATGATCCTCAGTCTACTGAACCATCGCACGACCAGCTCTACCCTCTCCTAGTGTATTCTCACCCATCCCTGTAGACTGTGAGCCCTCGCGGGCAGGGTCTCTCTCCTTCTGTACTTGTGTGTCCCTTGTCTAGCACATGTTTATTGTATCTGTCTATATTTTTCCCTTTTCATATGTAAAGCGCCATGGAATAAATGGCGCTATATAAATGTATAATAATAATAATAAAAATAATAATATGTTATATATGTTATATCATATTCTTCTGTTTTGTTTTGTGTTCCTTGTTTTCCCTTTGTGTGTTTAAATCACTAATTTTCTCCTTTTTTTTTCTTTTCTTTTTTTCTCACGTGATTTATATAAGAATTTTTATTGGCTGTGATGGGTATATAATTGTAGTGACACACAAGCAAAATAGCTTTGCGAAAGAACAAGTAACTGTTCGAAAAGCGTTGCCTGTTGCCTGCTATTCATTAGCATGTGATCTTCTATTTACTGGATCTTGTTTTTACTGCAATTAAATTGGACCTTTATGGAAGCTGGACTTTTCCTCCTTTTTTTTTGCTCTACAATGAAGCATGGAGGTGGCTCAATGATGCTTTGGTCAGGGGCATAACAATTAGTTGCAGAGGGCATGACTGCGAACAGGCCCATACGGACTGCCACCAGGACCATGCCCTTGACAAGCAGAGACCATAGCATTGACGACATACCCCATCCTTGATATACATGCTAAAGCCAGCTGCAAGCAAAGGGCCAAGAAATTGGGGCAATATACAAAGATGATGTCATTATATCAGGAAAGGGCCCATTATGAGGGTCATTTTGCATGGATGAAGCTCAGGATGGCATACAAATATACCAAGGATAGCTGACTGTTATGATTTGGTAGCTGAGGAGAGCAGGCAAAAAAGGCAATACACCAGATAGGTTGGAATCTACTGGATTGCAGTACCCTGACTAACCACCACAACTAAAGGCAGCCGTGGAGCGTTCCTACGTTGGTCCTAGATGCCTCGTCACAGCCTGAGAGGTTAACTACACCTAAAGATAGAAAGAGGAAAGCTATTTGCCCAGAGCAGATCCCCAAAGAACATAGGAAGCCCCCAAACATGTAATGGCGGTTAGACAAGAGGGAATACAGACACAGACAGAAAATAGTAAGAGCAAATGTTGGGGCCCAATCTGCCTAGAAAGAAAAAGGATAGGAAGGACACTTACTGCAATCCAAAAAACCCTAAAAAATACCAACTCTACTAATTGCAAAAACACCTGAGATCACACGACCTCTACCACCTAAATTAGTTCTCTGGTGTAACAAAACTAAGCCGCAGCCATTGAAAAAACTGGAAAAGGCAAATGAACAAATAACAGTGGCTCAGATAAACTGAGAGGAGCATAAGCCCCCCTGAGGGGACCTGGCTGACCTCCACAGAAGTGCAGGGAACAATGCAAAAAGCAAGCACAAAAATAAAAGCAGAAAATATCTTATCTGATAGCAGAAGATGCAGACAAGACTCAGCAAGCTTCCAAGTGAACCAGGAACCACAGTTTAGACAAGAACAATTGATCACCGGCAACCATGATGGGAGGGAACCTCCCTTATATAAGACCAGTCTGTAACTCCTGATTGCCAATCTTCATTGAATGGTTCAGTACTGTTTGTAACCACCAGAGGGAGCTTCTGCTCAGAATTCATTTCTAAAACATTCACAACAGTATCCCCCCCTTGAGGAGGGGTCACCGAACCCTCATTTGGGCAACCAGGTCGGTCAGGATGAGCTCTGTGATACGCACGGATCAGTCTCCTAGCATGGATGTCCGAAGCAAACACCCAAGAATTGTCCTCCTGACCATAACCTCTCCACTTAACCAAATACTGGAGTTTCCGTCTAGAAAAACGAGAATACAATATTTTCTCAACCACATACTTCAGATTGCCCTCAACCAAAACAGGGTCAGGAGGCGCAGCCATAGGAACCACTGGCTCGACATACCTCTTCAATAAGGACTTGTGGAAAACGTTATGGATCTTAAATGTCCCTGGAAGAAGTAAACGAAAGGAAACAGGATTAAGAATCTCCAAGATCTTATAAGGTCCAATGAACCTAGGCTTAAACTTAGGAGATGCAACTCTCATAGGGATATTTCTTGAGGACAACCAGACCAAGTCCCCCACTTCCAACCGACGACCATCAGTCCTATGCCGGTTGGCAAACCGCTGGGCCCTCTCCTGAGAGAGGGACAACCTCTCCACTACCTGGTCCCAAATCTGCTGCATACGCTCCACAACAGAGTCAACACCTGGACAGACAGAAGCCTCCGTCTGTCCCGAAGAAAATAGAGGGTGAAACCCAAAATTGCAGAAAAATGGAGACATCAAAGTGGCAGAGCTAGCCCTTTTATTAAGAGCAAACTCAGCCAAAGGCAAAAAAGAGACCCAGTCATCTTGATCAGCAGACACAAAGCATCTCAGATAAGTCTCCAAGTTCTGGTTTGTTCTCTCAGTTTGTCCATTGGTCTGAGGATGAAAAGCCGAGGAGAAAGACAATTGAACACCAAGTTAAGAACAAAAAGTCCTCCAAAATCTGGAAACAAACTGGACTCCTCTGTCAGACACAATGTTCTCAGGAATGCCGTGTAACCGAACCACGTGCTGAAGGATCAAAGGCACCAATTCAGAGGAGGAAGGCAACTTAGGTAATGGCACAAGATGTATCATTTTGGAAAACCTATCACAAATCACCCAGATAACGGTCATTCTCTGAGAAACAGGGAGGTCGGAAATGAAATCCATAGAGATATGGGTCCATGGTCTCTTGGGCACAGGCAATGGCATCAAACAAACCACTAGAGCGAGAGCAAGGCTTGGAGCGAGAGCAAGTCCCGCAGGACTGCACAAATTCCCTGACGTCACGAGACAAAGTAGGCCACCAAAAGGACCGACTAACCAAGTCTCTGGTACCAAAAATTCCGGGATGATCGGCCAATGCGGAACAATGAATCTCAGACATCACACTCTTTTTCCAACGGTCTGGGATAAACAATTTCCCAATAGGGCAGCGCTCGGGTTTATCCTCCTGACACCCTTCCAGAGCCAGTCTCAAATTGGGCGAGATGGCGGAAAGAACTACACCCTCTTTCAAAATAACAGCAGGATCAGATAACTCAGGAGAGTCCGCAAGGAAACTCCTCGAGAGGGCATCTGCCTTAACATTCTTAGTGCCAGGAAGAAAGGAAACCACAAAATTAAAACATGTGAAAAACAAGGCCCACCTGGCCTGTCTAGGATTAAGTCGCTTGGCTGATTCCAGATAAACCAGATTCTTATGGTCCGTGAGAACCACCACCTGATGTTTGGCTCCCTCCAGCCAATGTCTCCACTCTTCAAAAGCCCACTTCATGGCCAATAACTCCCGATTACCCACGTCATAATTAAGTTCAGTTGGAGAAAATTTTCGAGAGAAAAAGGCACAAGGGTTACTTTTAGAGGTCTCTGGATCTCTTTGGGACAAAACGGCACCTGCCCCAATTTCAGAGGCATCAACCTCCACCTGAATGGCAGAGAAACATCAGGCTGCCGTAGAACAGGAGCAGAAGTGAATCTATGCTTAAGTTCCTGAAACGCAGAGACTGCCTCAGGAGGCCAATTCACCACATCAGAACCCTTTTTGGTCAAATCAGTTAATGGTTTAACAATAACAGAGAAATTACCAATAAAATTACGATAAAAATTGGCAAAACCCAAGAATCTCTGAAGAGCCTTTAATGAAGTAGGTTGGACCCAATCACAGATGGCCTGAACCTTGACCGGTCCATTTCAATAACAGACGGAGACAAAATGAATCCCAGAAATGAGATCCTCTGTACGCCAAAAAGACACTTTGATCCCTTCACATACAGAGCATTCTCTCTCAAACTCTGGAACACAGTCCGAACATGTTTCACATGAGAGTCCCAGTCATTGGAAAAAATCAAGATATCATCCAAATAAACAATCAGAAATTTATCCACAAAATCCCTGAAAATGTCATTCATGAAGGACTGGAAGACAGAAGGAGCATTAGTGAGCCCAAAGGGAATCACTAGGTACTCAAAATGCCCCTCTGGGTATTAAACGCCGTCTTCCATTCATCCCCGTGCTTAATGCGAATAAGGTTATACGCCGCCCTGAGGTCAAGCTTGGTAAAGCAAGTAGCCCTTTTCATCCTGGAAAACAGGTCAGAAATTAAGGGTAACGGATATTGATATTTCACAGTGATATTGTTCAAGAGACGATAATCAATACACTGCTTTAATGAACCATCCTTTTTGTCCACAAAGAAAAAACCGGCACCCAAGGGTGAAGAGGATGGTCTGATATGACCCTTCTCCAATGACTCCTTGATATAAGACCTCATAGCATCATGTTCAGGTACAGACAAGTTAAAAAGGCGACCTATAGGGAATTTACTACCAGGCACTAATTCAATAGCGCAGTCATAGCTCCTTTGGGGGGGCAAGGATGCAGATTTACTTTCGCTAAACACATCAGAAAAATCAGTCAAAAAGTCAGGAACATCCTGAGCCTGGGGAGAGGCAGAAAATACAGGAGTGTTGGCATTAACACATTGGCAGCCCCAACTGGTCACAGACACAGATTTCCAATCCAAAACAGGATTATGAGACTGTAACCAAGGGAAACCCAGTACAATAATGTCATGCAGATTATACAACACGAAAAATTTGCAACTCTCCTGATGATCAGGTTAAACCCTCATTATCACCTGAGTAGAGAACTGGGGTTTATTCTCAGCCAAAGGGGTAGAATCAATCCCCAATAGGGGAATAGACTTCCGTAGGGGTATCAAGGGAAACCCACAACGTTTAGCAAAATCAAAATCCATCAGGTTAATAGCTGCTCCCGAATCAACAAAATCCTTAGCAGAAAATGTGGACAGGGAGCAAATCAGGGTAACAGTCAACAGAAATTTAGTCTGAACACTACCCAAGACAACTGAGAGTGCAAAACGTCTTCCCCGTTTAGGACAGACTGAAATAGCATGAGAGGTGTCACCACAGTAGAAACATAACCCATTGCGTTTTCGAAACTCATGACGCTGTGCCCCAGAAGCCACTCTATCACACTGCATGGACTTAGAAGCTGGTTCACAAGGCAACACTATTCCACGCATACCTCTACGCTCACGCAAACGTCTGTCAATTTGAATCGCTAATGACATAGAATCATTGAGACCAGATGGAGCAGGGAAATCCACCATAACATCTTTTACACTCTCTGACAGACCCTTTCGAAAAAGGGCTGCCAAAGCATCATCATTCCATTTGGTCAGGACTGCCCATTTTCGGAATTTCTGACAGTACAACTCAGCGTCCTCAAGCCCCTGATTTAATGCCAACAAGGTTTTTTCAGCTTGATCAGTGACATTAGGTTCATCGTACAATAACCCCAGAGCCAGAAAAAATGCATCAACATTACTCAAAACAGGGTACCCAGGTTTCAGGGAAAAAGCCCAATCCTGAGGATCGCCACGCAGGAGAGAGATGACAATTTGAACCTGCTGTGCTGCGTTCCCTGAGGACTTAGGTTTTAAGGCAAAAAACAACTTACAGTTATTTTTGAAATTCAGAAATTTAGCTCGATCCCCCAAAAATAAATCTTGCATGGGGATCCTAGGTTCCACAACCGACAACCTAGCAAGATAGGTAGCAATACTCCGAACTTCAGTGGCAAGCTGATCCACACGGCCAGACAACTGTGCAAACTCCATTGAGAGAAAAAAAAATCCTCCTCAGCACCCAGAGAAAAACAGGGAAAAAAATGCAACAATCAGAGAAAAAAAAAATTCTGACAACTTCCTTTTTTCTTTTTCCTTTTACTATTTTTCCCTTCTGTTGAGTACCATATAATTTTCAGTTTGGCCGGTGATACTGTTATGATTTGGTAGCTGAGGAGAGCAGGCAAAAACGGCAATACACCAGAGAGGTTGGAATCTACTGGATTGCAGTACCCTGACTAACCACCACAACTAAAGGCAGCCGTGGAGCGTTCCTACGTTGGTCCTAGACGCCTCGTCACAGCCTGAGAGGTTAACTACACCTAAAGATAGAAAGAGGAAAGCTATCTGCCCCGGAGCAGATCCCCAAAGAACATAGGAAGCCCCCAAACATGTAATGGCGGTTAGACAAGAGGGAATACAGACACAGACAGAAAATAGTATGAGCAAACGTTGGGGCCCAATCTACCTGGACAGAAAAGGATAGGAAGGACACTTACTGCAATCCAAAGAACCCTAAAAAATACCAACTCTACTAATTGCAAAAACACCTGAGATCACACGACCTCTACCACCTAAATTAGTACTCTGGTGTCACAAAACTAAGTCGCAGCCACTGAAAAAACTGGAAAAGGCAAATGAACAAATAACAGTGGCTAAGATAAACTGAGAGGAGCACAAGCCCCCGGAGGGGACATGGCTGACCTCCACAGAAGTGCAGGGAACAATGCAAAAAGCAAGCACAAAAATAAAAGCAGAAAATATCTTATCTGATAGCAGAAGATGCAGGCAAGACTCAGCAAGCTTCCAAGTCAACCAGGAACCACAGTTTAGACAAGAACAATTGATCACCGGCAACCATGATGGGAGGGAACCTCCCTTATATAAGACCAGTCTGTAACTCCTGATTGCCAATCTTCATTGAATGGTTCAGTACTGTTTGTAACCACCAGAGTGAGCTTCTGCTCAGAATTCATTTCTAACACATTCACAACAGCTGACATTGTTATAGGATGTGGGACATTATACCAGGAAGGGGTCCAGGTTGGGTGACATTGTTATAGGATGGGGACAAAATACCAACGAGAGGCCCACGATGGAGAGGCAATTGGAAAAGTGGAAAGTGCTAGAACGGAGAAAAGTAAGGGGCCCAGGACATTATACTATGAAGAGACACATGATGGAGGATAATATAACAGGAAGGGGGACACTATTACAGAAAAGTAACCAGGATGGGGGAAAAAATTACAGAAAGTATAGAAGAAACAAAGTTCATCTCACCTCGTTATGTCCTAGTTCCTTGGCTGGTCATCAGCACACGGAGCCGCCCTGGTCCCGGCAGTGAGAAAATCCAATGTGCAAGAAGAGTTGTATCCAGCGACCACAGGAGATATGATTCTTAAAACTTGATGTTTATTTAGCCATGATTAAGACCATGTAGATTGAAACATGTGGGATTCATTCCCTGCACTGGGATTGCTCTGTTCTGCATATCTGTGCTTTTTAATATAATCTATATATAAAAAATTGAATGTGTGTGTGTGTGTGTATCACCAACCAATCATGAAGCATCTTTCATTTCACCAGAGCTGTTTAAAAAAAAGCTGAGCTGTGATTGGCTGCTATGAGCAACAGTATTCCTTGCAACCAATCACTAAGCATCTTTCATTTCACCAGAGCTGTTTAAAAGAAGCTGAGCTGTGATTGGTTGCTATGAGCAACAGTTTTCTCACTCCACGACAACACCTCAGCAGACAGTGACTGGGTGGGAGAAATCTAGCATCCCCGGGAACATAAGCTCCCAGCCATTGTCTGCCCCCCAGAAAGGAACAGAGAGCACATGACAGAAATTAATCACCCCCCTCCAGTTACCATATACCCATCACACGTCCTCCATTCCATAGGCACATCTTCCCTCTTAAAGGGACCTCTGGTAAGGAAGTTAGGGCAAATCCAACCTGTGCTTTGGTTTAACCCCAGGCCTCTCTTAAAGCGATCCCCGGTATGGAAGTTAGGATCGTTCCATTAAGCTCTGTGGTTCTGACCCCAGGGTCTCTTAAAGGGATCATTAATATGGAAGTTAGGGCAATTCCACTAAGCACTCTGGTTCTGACCCCAGGCCCCTTTTAAAGGGATTAAGCAGTTAGAAAACCTCAAGGCAAAGTACATATACAACATTAGTGGTTATAAAGAGTGTCAAATACAAAATACCATCACCACCGTATATGCATCTATGGTAATAAAATAGACAAATCGGAGGTGTAATGAGAAAACGAAGAAAGAAACAAAAATAGTCTAATTTACAATTAAAAGTATTTATTCAATATATTACATATACAAAAATGGTAAAAAAGTGGGAGGCAACACCAGATATTAAGGCATAAACCAAAGGACCAAGAGTGTAACAGCAGGATATGAAAGCGACAATGCAAATTCATACAAAATAGAATATTTAATAATTATATATACCGTATATACCCATGTATAAGCCGAGATTTTCAGCCCATTTTTTAGGGCTGAAAGTCCCCCTCTCTGCTTATACGCGGGTCATATACGGGGATCGGCGGGGGAGGGTGAGCGGGGGTGTCGGATCATACTCACCCCTCCGCCGGCACGGTCTCTGCAGCCCCCCTGCTTCTCCACCGATCTCTGGCTCCTTCCTGCAGCGGTCACATGGCACCGCTCATTAAAGTCAAGAATATGCACATATTCATGACTTTAATGAGCGGTACCACATGACCGCTGCAGGACTGAAGCGCTGCGGAGAGCGCCGGGAGAAGAAGAGAGGCTGCAGGGACGCGCGGTGGAGGGGTGAGTATAGATATATTTACCTTTCCCGTTCCACGCTTCATGCTGCGTCCTCGTCTGACTCCTCTGGCTGTGAATGATCAGCAGAGGGCGCGAAGACGTCATTAGTGAACGCCGCGCCCTCTGCTAGATCATTCACTGCTGAGTACCCGGAAGAGGACACAGCGCAGTGGTGCAGAGAGGACAGGTAAATATCTCAGGTGCCGGGGTCCTGAGTGAGCGGTGACACCGGCACCTGTCCCCCATAGTGCGCCAGTGTCACTGCCTGCGCAGGACACCGGCACCTGGCCCCCAGCGATGAGAGGTGAGTATGTCATTTTTTTTTTTTTTTTTTTTGCAGCAGCATATGAGGCCTATACTATGGGGCATATGGGGCATAATTGTGCAGCATATGGGGGCATAATATGGAGCATATGGGGGCATAAGCTATGGAACATATGGGGGCATAAGCTGTGGAACATATGGGGGCATATACTGTGGAACATATGGGGCATAATCTGGAGCATAACGGGGCATAATATGGAGCATATGGGGCATAAGCTGTGGAACATATGGGGCATAATCTGGAGCATATGGGGGCATAATATGGAGCATATGGGGGCATAAGCTGTGGAACATATGGGGCATAATCTGGAGCATATGGGGGCATAATCTGTGGAACATATGGGGCATAATCTGGAGCATATGGGGGCATAATCTGTGGAACATATGAGGCATAATCTGGAGCATATGGGGGCATATTCTGTGGAACATGTGGGGCATAATCTGGAGCATATGGGGGCATAATCTGTGGAACATATGGGGCATAATCTGGAGCATATGGGGGCATAATCTGTGGAACATATGGGGCATAATCTGGAGCATATGGGGACATAATCTGTGGAACATATGGGGCATAATCTGGAACATATGGGGGCATAATCTGTGGAACATATGGGGC
Organism: Oophaga sylvatica; assembly: GCA_033576555.1. NCBI lineage: Eukaryota > Metazoa > Chordata > Amphibia > Anura > Dendrobatidae > Oophaga > Oophaga sylvatica. The sequence goes on along the minus strand of JARQOD010000003.1, from coordinate 230,355,903 downwards.
ATAATCTGGAGCATATGGGGGCATAATCTGTGGAACATATGGGGCATAATCTGGAGCATATGGGGCATAATCTGTGGAACATATGGGGCATAATCTGGAGCATATGGGGCATAATCTGTGAAACATATGGGGCATAATCTGGAGCATATGGGGGCATAATCTGTGGAATTTATAGGGCATAATCTGGAGCATATGGGGGCATAATCTGTGGAACATATGGGGCATAATCTGGAGCATATGGGGGCATAATCTGTGGAACATATGGGGCATAATCTGGAGCATATGGGGCATAATCTCTGAAGCATATGGAGGCATAATCTGTGGAGCATATTGGGCATAATCTGTGCAGCATATGGGGGCATAATCTGTGGAGCATCATATGGGGGCATAATCATTTTTCACTCTAGGCTTATACGCGAGTCAATAAGTTTTCCCAGTTTTTTGTGGCAAAATTAGGGGGGTCGGTTTATACACGGGTCGGCTTATACATGAGTATATACGGTATGTATGTTGCTCAAAAAATGTCAATGCAAAAAGTAACACGTGCATCTATGTAATATTATAAGGTACCAAATTGTCAATAAATAGAAAGACCAGACTGGCAGTAAATAATAAATGGATGGTAGTAAAAAAAAGAAATATATAGGGCTGCCAGACAGAAGCCACCAAATTAATATCAAAATAACATGTGCAATGCGATATCCAGTAATAAGCACTGGCTGAGGGGCTGATGGGATGATGTGGGATATTAGGGGTAGTAGTCTAGTGGTTCTGGCTGACAGGATGATATGGGATATTAGGGTTAGCAGTTTGGCGGCTGTGACGGGATGATGTGGGATATTTGGGGTAGTAGTCTGGCTGCTGTGACGGGATGCCTTTCTTGAAAAGTATAATATTACAGACTATATTCACTAGTTTTCTAGATATTGCGTTCATCCAGAGAGCTAGTCTGATTGCCGTATGTGGAGTCGGGAAGGAATTTTTTTCCCCAATGTGAAGCTTACTGTTTGCCACTTGGGGTTTTTTTGCCTTCCTCTGGATCAACATGTTAGGGCAGGTTAGGATAGGATATGGGTTGAACCAGATGGACTTAAAGTCTTCCTTCAACCTTAATAACTATGTTACTATGTTACTATGTATGTTACTATGTTGTAGGACATTAGTGGTAGTTGTCCGGTGGCTATGGCTGGTGGGATATTAGGGATAGTAGTCCGGTGGCTTTGATGGGATGATGTGGGATATTAGTAGTCCGGAGACTCTGGCTGACGGGACGATGTGGGATATTAGGGGTAGAAGTCCAGTAGCTCTGGCTGATGGGATTGTGTGTGATATCATAGTTATTGTAGCTATGTGGATTGAGTGGGGCTATACACTCAGCTTTATATATATAGATATAATCATTATAATTTGTTATAACTAACCGTAGTTAGTTACTATGCCCGGGCAGCGCCAGGCTCTTCAGCTAGTGGCTAAATAAATGTCAAGTTTTAAGAATCATATCTCCTGTGGTCGCTGGATACAACTCTTCTTGCACATTATGACAGAAAGGGGCTAGGATTGGGGGACATTATTACAAGAAGTTACCAGCTTGGGGGTATTATTGCATGAAGGGTGATCATGTTTGTTTCTGTAGGCTCTAGAACGATACAAAGGCCCATACATCTGACCAGCATGGAAGTAACAGCCCATGTCCAAATTTCATTGGGGCCAATCTGACTCTTATTACACTACTGGCTCTGGCGGTACATTTTCTTTTTGTGACAGTGAAACCTGAATAACGTACAAGGGAAGATGGATTTGGTCAAGTAAAAATTAATCCTAGTAACAGTGAAATGTAATGCATTTTGCAAGGAAGATGAGGCTTGGGAGACATGTGATCTTCCAACAAGAGAATGATTCCAAGCATACCCAAAAGTCCAAAAGGGTTTGTATTCAGAAGATGTTTTGGAAGATTCTGGAGTAGTTGCCACTATTACTTGACTTGACCCGATAGAATATTAGTGAATTGAAATCTATTGTCCATGAGGAATGAGGTAATATTCCCAAGAATGCTTTTAGAGGCTGGACCTGGAGTCTGGCTTTGCATAATATTACTCTTCTAAGTACTAAAAATCAAGGGTGAAAGGGCCCAATAACACCTCCAAAACAGCAAACAACTTATGTCATACACAGCATTATTGGACTGCTAAGGGCATTTATACTATTCTTGCACAGGGGCCCTTTTCTTTCTGCTGAAAATGCTTGTCAAGAAGGGTAGATGTGTATCTTCGTACCATGTTAGCCAGTAGATAGAAAAATTTTTAGAATTGAGAGTCCTCAGTGGTTGATACCTTTTAATGGCTAACTGAAAAGATGGTAACAAATTGCAAGCTTTCGAGACTATTCATGTCTCTTCATCAGGCAAAGACTAAAACAAAAACTGAAGAATCACATATTTATACACAACACAGCACAGAAATAATGCAATAGGTAAGACAAGTGACGTGAAGCAGAACTGTCATTATGGGAGAGGGATGAACATAAATATTGGAACAGTTCATAGGTAATGAGTGTGAAAGTTTTATTGCCCTCTGATTGGGGTCTGGTATTGTGTTTTGATGCCCCAGAAGGTCAGAGAAGCAGATTCCTTAATTGATGTAAAAAAAAAAAATCCATGTGATATATTCATTCCAGCACTGAGAGTGTCAAAGGTCATCATAAGTTTATATTCCCAAACTTTTCTATCTCTCTCAGATTTAAAGTTAGATTTTAATACAAGTAATTTCATGTCCATCCTGCTATGATCGGGGATACAAAAGTGTTTGGCCACAGGTAGATCCATTCTTGATCCTTGTCAAGAAGGGTGTGATTAATTCTGATAATATGTACAATCATGAGTAAAAGTGACATTTGGAAAAACTACTTGATATATTAGTAGTTTTTATGTTTTCAACTTGTTCTTGCTTATTTAGTTTATAGCAAACAGAAATAAGTTGGTAAAAAATATTTCTTATAAACCTAACTTTCAAGAAGCGTTGAACAATTTTAATTTCAAGTATGTGCTCATGATAAGAATATACAGTATTTATGCCTCTATACAATTCAGTAGCCTAAATTCATCAGTATTCTGGCCTAATTTCTGAAAAAAAGTGACTGTATTTAATGACTTCCACCATATTCCATACATATGTATGGTACCATATGATACTGGTCTAATGTCCATTCCTTGTGTTCTTTAGCCCAAACAAGTCTCTTCTGCTTGTTGCCTGTCCTTAGCAGTGGTTTCCTAGCAGCTATTTTACCATGAAGGCCTGCTGCACAAAGTCTCCTCTTAACAGTTGTTGTAGAGATGTGTCTGCTGCTAGAACTCTGTGTGGCATTGAACTGGTCTCTAATCTGAGCTGCTGTAAACCTGCGATTTCTGAGGCTGGTGACTCGGATAAACTTATCCTCAGAAGCAGAGGTGACGCTTGGTCTTCCTTTCCTGGGGCGGTCCTCATGTGAGCCAGTTTGTTTGTAGCGTTTGATGGTTTTTGCAACTGCACTTGGGGACACTTTCAAAGTTTTCCCAATTTTTCGGACTGATTGACCTTCATTTCTTAAAGTAATGATGGCCACTCGTTTTTCTTTACTTAGCTGCTTTTTTCTTGCCATAATACAAATTCTAACAGTCTATTCAGTAGGACTATCAGCTGTGTATCCACCAGACTTCTGCACAACACAACTGATGGTCCCAACCCCATTTATAAGACCAGAAATGCCACTTATTAAACCTGACAGGGCACACCTGTGAAGTGAAAAACATTTCCAGTGACTACCTCTTGAAGCTCATCAAGAGAATGCCAAGAGTGTGCAAAGCAGTCATCAAAGCAAACGGTGGCTACTTTGAAGAACCTAGAATATAAGACATATTTTCAGTTGTTTCACACTTTTTTGTAAAGTGTAATGTATAATTCCACATGTGTTAATTCATAGTTTTGATGCCTTCAGTGTGAATGCACAATTTTCATAGTCATGAAAATACAGAAAAATCTTTAAATGAGAATGTGTGTCCAAACTTTTGGTCTGTACTGTACATGTGTAACACCATGGAACACATTGTGATTTTCTGACCTTTGACGGCCTTGCAAAAACCTTGGGGATTAATCTTTCCCCTTGGTGATAAAGCAGGTGACGATGAGGACCAAATAGGCAAGAGAGGTGAGTATAAGTATTTTTTATTATGTTTTACACTTTTTTGTTTATTATGCTCTTGAGTCTTCTCTGCAAATTAAATTTCCCATAAAAATCCATTCAAATTCTAATTGTGCCTGATCCTGATCAGCTCACCTTAAATAGGCATGTTGATGATAAGCAAATGATGGAAAAATAGAAATTTAGTTTGCCAAAAAAGCTCAATGTATTTAGTACTATGTGTGAACGACACCCGCAGAAATCCATGAACTTACATGCCTTAAAACATTATCAATGAGGTTATTAATACCATCTTGGGACTGTTTTGTCACTCTGAATGCACTTGAGCATAAAAATCATAAAGAACAAAGGCTGGCAGCTACGTATGCAATTGCTGGCCAATGAAGTCTAAAGGTACTGCCACACTACACAATCCCGCTAGCGATCTCGTTAGCGTCGCATACTAATGAGATCGCTAGCGGGATTGTTTCTATATCGCTAGTAGCTACCTATTTTAGCGATGTCGTTAGGACGCTATCGCGGTTAGCGATCTCCTTAACGACTTTAGCGGTACAAAAGTACCGCTAAATCGCTAAAAAAGGTGCCACACTCAGCGATTAGATACTTACCAGCGGGGCGCCAGCGACGAAAATAGGGTCCGGAACGATCGCTGTGATGAACGAGATCACAGCAGGGGCCTCGTCGCTGGTAGATGCCGCACACAACAACATCGCTAACGGGATCGCTAAATAGTGACGTTTTTTAGCGATCCCGTTAGCGATGTTGTTTAGTGTGGCATACCCTTAAGATGTACTCAATGGTATACAAGTTCAAAGAGGCTGCAGGCCATGTTAACTCATATAGGACAAGCATGCCTCCTCATTATATTCATGCTCAATTCTGAATAAACTGAAATATTTTTAAAATTTTGTTTCCATTTTTCACCGTTTACTTATCATTAACATTTCTATCCATCCTGTGATTTACATAATTACTTTCCTTCTAGGTGTTGCTATTCCAGTGCTGAGGAAAAGAGATGGGGGAATTTATTCTCTCTTCTCTGATGGAACTGAATTCTCTTTGAATTTTATAAAATTCTGCACTCTCGAGATAATAATTAAGCAATTGCTAAATAGTTGATATACAAAAGCTTCTCACTAAATAAGAACATAATAAAAAAGTTAATGTATTTCAGTTCTTCAATACAAAAAGTGAAACTCATATATTATATAGAGTCATTACAAACAGAGTGATCTATTTCAAGTGTTTATTTCTGTTAATGTTGATGATTATAGCTTACAAATAACAAAAAAAAACCTGCAAAGGCTTCCTAAGCATTTAAAAGGTCCCTTAGTCTGTTTCAGTAGGCTCCACAATCATGGGGAAGACTGCTGACTTGGCAGATGTCCAGAAGGCAGTCATTGACACATTGAAACACTCCACAAGGAGGGTAAGTCACAAAAGGTAATTGCTAAAGAAGCTGGCTGTTCACAGAGTGCTGTATAGAGTTATTACAAACAAAGTTATCTATTTCAAGTGTTTATTTCTGTTAATGTTTATGATAATGGCTTTCAGCCAATGAAAACCCAAAAGTCATTACCTCAGTAATTAGAATACTTTATAACACCAGATTTGAGAAATGATTTTAAAACTGAAATGTTGGCCTACTGAAATGTATGTTCAGTAAATGCACTCAGTACTTGGTCGGGGCTCCTTTTGCATCAATTACTGTATCAATGCGGCTTGGCATAGAGGCGATCAGCCTGTGGCACTGTTGAGGTGTTATAAAGCCCAGGTTGCTTTGATAGCAGCCTTCAGCTTGTCTGCATTGTTGAGTCATCTTCCTCTTGACAATACCCTATAGATTCTCTATAGGGTTAAGGTCAGGCGAGTTTGCTGGCCAATCAAGCACAGTGTTACTGTTGTTTTAATACCAGGTATTGGTACTTTTGGCAGTGTGGACAGGTGCCAAGTCCTGGTGGAGAATAAAATTTTAATCTCTAAAAATCTTGTCAACAGCGGGAGGCATGAAGAACTCTAAAATTTCCTGGTAGACAGCTGCTCTGACTTGGTCTTGATAAAATACAGTGGACCTACACCAGCAGATGACATGGCTCCCCAAACCATTACTGATTGTGAAAACTTCACAATAGACCTCAAGCAGCTTGGATTCTGTGCCTCTTCACTCTTCCTACAGACTCTGAGATCTTGATTTCCAAATGAGATATAAAATTTACTTTAATTTAAAAACAACACCTTAAACCACTGAGTAACAGTCCAGTTCTTTTTCTCCTTGGCCCAGTTAAGATGCTTCTGGCGTTGTCTATTGGTCATGAGTGACTTGACAAAAAGGAACGCTACACTTGTAGCTCATGTCCTAGATATGTGTTATGTTTAGGTAGCTGAGGAGAAAAACACGGCAATACACCAGAGAGGCTGGAACCTATTGGATTGCAGTAACCTGAACTAACCACACAACTAGAGGTAGCCGTGGAGCGTTCCTACGTTGATCCTAGACGCCTCGTCACAGCCTGAGAGATAACTACACCTAAAGGCAGAAAGATGAAAGCTATCTGGCCCAGAGCAGATCCCCAAAGAAAATAGGAAGCCCCAAAACATGTAATGGCGGTTAGACAAGAAGAAGCACGGACACAGACAGAAAATAGAATGAGCAAACGCTGGGCCCAATTTGTCTAGACAGAAAAGTACAGAAAAGAATTCTGACTGCAATCCAACAAAAAACCCTAAAAAATACTAACTCTTCTGATTGCAAAAACACCTGAGATCACACGATCTCCACCACCTAAATCAGATCTCTGGTGTAAGAAAAGTAAGCCGCAGCCACTGAAAAAACAGGAAAAAGCAAATGAACAAATAACAGTGGCTACAAATAAACTGAGAGGAGCTCAGGCCCCAGGAGGGGACCTGGCTGCCCTCCACAAAAGTGCAGAAAATTATGCAAAAAGCAAGCACAAAAAGAAAAGCAGAAAGTATCTTATCTGAAAGCAGCAGATGCATGCAAGACTCCAGCAGACTTCCAAATGAACCAGGAACCACAATTGAGACAAGAACAATTGATCACCGGTGACCATCATGGAAGGGAATCTCCCTTATATCAGTCAAGTCCGTGATCCCAGATTGCCATTCCTCGCTGTAAGGTTCAGTACTGTCTGCGACCATCAGAGGGAGCCTCTGCTCAGAAACCATCTCCAGCACATTCATAACAGATATGTCTGTGTGTGGTGGCTCTTGAAGCATTAACTTCAGCAGTAATCCACTCCTTGTGAATCTCTCCCTAATTTTTGAATGGCCTTTTCTTAACAATCCTTTTAAGTTTGTGGTTATCCCTGTTGCTTGTGCACCTTTTTCTACCACATTTTTTCTTTCTACTCAACTTTCCATTAATATGCTTGGATACAGAACTCTGTGAGCAGTCACTTTCTTTAGCAATGACCTTTGTGGCTAACTCTCCTTGTGTATTATATCAATGACTGCCTTCTGGGCATCTGTCAAGTCAGCAGTCTTCCCCATGATTGTGGAGCCTACTGAAACATACTAAGGGTCCTTTTTAAATTATTAGGAAGCCTTTGCAGGTATTTTTTGTTAATTATTCTAATTTACTGAGATAATGATGTTTGGGTTTTCACTGACTGTAAGCCATAATCATCAATATTAACAGAAATAAACACTTGAAATAGATCACTCTGTTTGCAATGACTCTATATAATATATGAGTTTCACTTTTCTTATTGAAGAACTGAAATAAATTAACTATTTGATGATATTCTAATTTAGTGAGAAGCACTTGTAGTTCTTCATCTTGCTGAATAGTTGAACACTATCTGATTCTCTACATCTCCATCCTGTTGCATCTTTGGCTCGGTGTGATAAGCATGTTTTTTTTCTTCTTTTCAACCTTTTACATGCCACTGACCTCTTTGGTCACCAACGCTGTTCCCTCTCAGGGGATCAGTCCTCCATGCCTCTGTTGCATCACATCTCCAGTTTTTTTTAACCTTTTACCTACCACTGACCTCTCTGGCCACCCATGCTGTTCCCTGCCAGGGGATCAGTCCTCCATGCCTCTGTTGCATCACATCTCCAGCCCGATGTTCCCTCAAGACCAGGGACTCACTGATCTTACTCTTGTCCTTATATGTGGACAGAAGTTCTTGCCTCAAGCATACATCAGGCAACAAGTCTGGGCCGCAGGCCTCAGAAGTCACTGCTTAACCATAGTTAATTCCAGGACGTGCTTGCAGCTGGGAGCCCCGGCCTAATATGAACATAAGGCCGCAGATGCAACACAACCGAGGCACAAAGGACTGAACAACGGGCGAGGAGCAGCATGAGCAACTGGAGAAGTGAACGGTGAGGTTTTTCTTTTTCATTTTTTACTTCTTATGATTATTATGCTCCAAGGTCGGGAGAGACCCCAGTACATAAAAAGGGACATAAAAATTGAAGGGAATAACTTCTTTGCAAATCAAATACCTCATTAAAATCTGTGTGAACACATAAATTTGAATTTTACACAATATGCATGTCTACTGGGGAGTATTAATGGTTATACTTTACTGTAAGAGTACTAAGAGTATGGATCTTTCTGCCATATTATGTCATTATTGATTCACTAAACATGTTCATGAATGGCCTGGATGCTGTTCTTGAAATGTTATAGGCACCAGATTTCTGCAGATGAGTTGTTGATTCATATATAGATTCAGGAAATGTTTTTTTTTTAATAGTATGGTGCAATTAGCATCTGTTTGATTGGGTTTTTGCCTTCCACTGGATAAACATATTAGGATATAGATTAGACTTAATGAAGCTTTATTTTTTTTTACCTTAACAACTATTGCACTATATCCCATGCGACTAATATTTGATTATGTAATTTCCCTTATTTGATTAAATATTGTTTGAATGTTTGAGGGGGTTTACCACTAAGTAAAGTGAAATCTAAACACTTTTTATACCTAGTTACCTATCTCATAGTCTGTATTTAACTTCGCTGGGTCCTGGATCAGTTCTTCATTGCAGCTCCAATGTTAAGGGTATGCCACACTAAACAATATCGCTAACGGGATCGCTAAAAAACGTCACTATTTAGCGATCCCGTTAGCGATATTGTTCAGTGCGGCAGCTTCCAGCGACGAGCTTCCTGCTGTGATCTCGCTCGTCGCTGGAATCGTTCCGGACCCTATTTTCTCGTCGGCGCTCCCGCTGGGTAAGTATCTTATCGCTGTGTGGCACCTTTTCTTAGCGATTTAGCGGTACTTTTGTACCGCTAAAGTCGTTAAGAAGATCGCTAACGGCGATAGCGTCGTTAACTATATCGCTAAATGCGGCAGCATTTAGCGATATAGAAACAATCCCGCTAGCGATCTCATTAGTATGCAACGCTAACGAGATCGCTAACGGGATAGCTTAGTGTGGCAGTACCTTTAGTGTTTAAGCTGCAGCGGTGACATAAGTTTGACAGCTCCGAGCACTGAGGCTGCCAGTCACTGAGCTCAGCATTTCATGCCATCGAGCTCAGCCAAGTCACTGAGCTCAGTGACTGTTTGCAGCGGTGATGTCAGCTATGTTATGTTATGTTTAGGGTTGAGCATTCCGATACTGCAAATATCGGGTATCGGCCGATATTGGCTGTATCGGAATTCCGATTCCGAGTACCGATATTTTCGTCATATCGGATACCGGAATCGGAATGTCACTGTCAGTGTCCGTCGGTCTGGTCTGTCAGGAGTCAGCGGCACTTACCCGGCAGAAGATATCCGGCGGTCACATCCCGGACTGCTTAATGGCCGCCATCCTCTTCTCCCCGGCGGTCACATGCAGTTTCTCGCGATAACTGCAGTGACTGCTGGGTAATCGCGGCCGTAAAGCAGTCCGATGACGTCACCGCCGGGGAAGCTGGTAAGCAGCTGTGCTGCGCCGGGATGTCAGGCTCTGCCTGTCATTCCGATGTAGCAGAGCTGGATCGTCGTGGGACAGTCGTTACTATGGACTGCGTCGGACAGGTGGTATACTGTTGGTTTTTTTTTTTAATTTTTTTACAGGAGATCGATGGCGTCGCAGGAATGAGTGAATAATAAAAAAAATGAAAACTGTGTTGTCTCTTTTATTTCATTAAAATACTTTTTTCTTGCTGTGTCTTTTTTTTTACACATTTAAAAACTTTGGGATTAATAATGGATCGGTGTCTTATTGACGCCTCTCCATTATTAACCGGGCTTATTGTCACCGTGCAATCAATGGTGACATTAACCCCTTATTACCCCGCTTGCCACCGCTACAGGGCAAGTGGGAAGAGCCGGGTAAAGTGCCACAATTGGCACATCTTTTGATGCGCCAAATGTGGGGCTGCTGTAGCCTGGTATTATCAGGCTGTTGAGGGCCAAAATCCATGGGCCTTGACAGTCTTTTAATACCAGGCCGCAGCAGTCTGCATTTTACTTGGCTGGTTAACAAAAATAGGGGGACCCCTACGCCGTTTTTTTTTCGAGGGGATCCCCTATTTTTGTTAACCAGCCAAGCTAAGCAGACTGCTGTGGCCTGGTATTATCAGGCTGGCAAGGTCCATGGATATTGGATCCTTACCAGCCTGAAAAACCAGGCCTCAGCGGTCTGCTTCATCTGGCTGGTTAACAAAAATAGGGGGGACCCCACGCCAATTTTTTTCGAGGGGATCCCCTATTTTTGTTAATCAGCCAAGATATGCAGACTGCTGTGGCCTGGTATTTTCAGGCTGGCAAGGTCCATGGATCTTGGCTCCTTAACAGCCTGAAAATCCAGGCCTCAGCGGTCTGCTTCTTCTGGCTGGTTAACAAAATAGGGGGGACCACACGCCATTTTTTTTTCGAAGGGAACCCCTATTTTTGTTAATCAGTTCCCTCTGACGTCACTGATTGTGTCCCTGGCTGACCTGAAGTGAAAGTGGAAAGCAATCAATTAAGCTTTCCACTTCCTCTCCTGTCAGCCAGGAGAGGAGCTCATTCATTTGGGGGTTTACTGTGAGGCTGCAGCATTAGCTGCGGTCCCTGCAGTAAACATTAACCCTTTCTGAAGGATTACACCGTGGGACCTGACTGTGCTATCGGATTGGTAAGAATAATTTTGCTTTATTATTTTATTTTTATTACAGGAAATGGTTTTAGCAGGTAAATAAAATATGGTCAAAAACTGTGTGATTATTTCATTAAACTTCTTTTTTATTAAAGTGTGTGTGTTTGATTTTTCTTTCATACAATAGGATTAATAATTGATAGTTGTCTAATTGACAGCTCTCAATTATTAACCTGGCTTAAATTGACCTTTCAATTTCAAGGTCATTTTTAACCCCTTATTAACCCATTCGCCACCGCTACAGGGCAATGGGAATAGACGGGCAAAGTGCCAGAAAGGGCAAATCTAATTAGAGATTTGCCCTTTCTGGGGTGTCTGGGGCAGATGTTAGTAGCCGGGGGGGGCCAAAAATAATGGTCCCTCTCTGGGCTATTATTATCTGCCCCCACTCACTGGCTTTGTCTTGTCTGGTTGCGAAAATAGGGCGGGAGCCCACGCATTTTTTTTTTCAGCAAATTTACACCTCATATATATATATACATGTCATTGAGTTTGTGACACATATATATATATTTATAGTTCATACACTTCTACATAGTATAATAGCCGCTAATTCCATTGCAGGCTTTTGTGAAAATGCAGAACCCGACATGAAATGACACTTGGTTTACATAGAGTTAACCATGTCTTTTCATGTAGTTTGATATCTGATTTGCACAAACAATTACGTGAGTGTAAGTGTGCAAAATTTCACACCTGTAGGGGTTAATTAAAGGTGTAAATTCGTAGCAAAAAAGTCCGTTTTTTTTACAACGAATTTACACCTTTAATTAACCCCTACAGGTGTGAAATTTTGCACACAGCCACTCATGTAATTGTTTGTGCAAATCAGATATCAAACTACATGAAAAGACATGGTTAACTCTATGTAAACCAAGTGTCATTTCATGTCGGGTGCTTCTGTCTTTTCACAAAAGCCGACTTTACCCGGCAATTGAATCAGAGGCTATTTTACTATGTAGAAGTGTATAAACTATAAATATATGTATATATATATGTCACAATGACATGTATATATATATATGTATTCTATGTGTGTATATTTAGTGTTTACAAGGAAAGAATGGGGTTTTTTTAGTTCCGATATTTTTTTCCCATAGACTTACATTGGATTTCCGGTATCGGTATCGGGTATCGCCGATATTTTAATGGTATCGGCGATACCATTCCGATTCCGATACTTTTGGATATCGGAAAGTATCGCTCAACTCTAGTTATGTTATCACTGTAGCTAAAACACTGAGACCAGAGCAGCAAAGGCAAAGACATGAACAAGGTGAGTGTCGGAACTGTTTGTTATATTAGGTATGTTAAAGCTTTTGCGGCCCATTTTTCTTAAAACAAAAAATGTGAGTGATACATTATTATTAAAACTAAAAATACTCACATTTAATTTGTCTGTGAAATTATAAATTAAATCAGATAAACATAAAAACTATAAGACAACTCAGAAGTGGCTTCAGGTGCTTTGGCAGAAGTAGAGTTTTATTGTTTATTGAAGAAATTATGAGTGTTTCAATGAATGTGTGGAATTGCTATCTTGTATAGTTCATTAAATCATTTAATGGTACAGCTGTTGCTGTGGAGATGTTCATTTGGCAGGAAAAATGGCTAATTAATTTGTACAACTTTCATCTCTTTGGAGACACAAACATATAAAAAGAATACACATATGAGCTTCATTGAAGATATTTCAAGGATATATAGTGCCTTGTGAAATTATTCACCCCCTTGGCAGTTTTTGTGTTTTGCTACCTCACATCTTGGAATTTCACTGTTCTTTTAGGATTTGCACCAGTTCATTTAAAGGGAATCTGTCACCCTAAATTGGCGGGATATTTAAATGATGGCAGTCAGGTCAGATGGGCGGTGTTTTGAGTACTTGCCTTAACATGTTGTTCGCCGCTGTCTCCATTATTTCTGGAATTGTAGTCGTTGCCCTCCATATAACGCGCCTGCGCATTGCAATCTGCGGGCAAAGCATACTGCGCATGCGCAATTCAAGATTGCAATGCGCAGGCATGTTATATGGAGGGCAACGACTACAATTCCCAGAAATAATGGAGACAGCGGAGAACAACATGTTAAGGCAAGTACCCAAAACACCGCCCATCTGACCTGACTGCCATCATTTAAATATCCCGCCAATTTAGGGTGACAGATTCCTTTAAAGAACATGCCTACATCTGTGAACATTTGATTTCCTTTTTATTCTGAAGCAAACAACAAATAGCACAAAGTAACTGAAAATTTTAGTGTGCATAACTATGTAAAGTCAGTATTTTGTAAGCCTACTTTTGGTACTACTACAGCTGAATAAGTCTCTATGAGCTTTCTACATCTTTCCACTGGATTTTTGCCCATTCCTCAACGCAAAACTGCTCCAGCTCCTTCACATTAGATAGTTTCCTCTGGTGAACAGCAATCTTCATTTCTGACCACAGATTCTCAATTGGATTGAGGTCTGGGCTTTGACTAGGCCACTCCAAAACATTTACAAGTTTACACTTAAACCACTCAAGTGTTGCTTTCCCAGTATGCTTTGGATTATTGTCTTGTTGGAAGATGATCCTCCGTCCCAGCCTCATATCACTGACAGACTGAAACAGGTTTTGCTCAACAATGTCCCTTTATTTTGCAGGAGAAGATAGGTAGATATACACAATTTTATAGAAAAGAAATAGCAAGATAGGGTAAAATATAACTTTTAATGGAAAAAGTCTAAAAAGAAAGTTAATATTAGTTATCAAAAAGTTTATTTGGCAAAAAAAGTGCTATGACAGAGGATGCAAGCAGTTGAAGATGATAAATGTATTATGGTATGTACTAGAGAATAATCACCCTAAAACAACTCTAAAAGAACAAAATTATAGGCTCAGTGAAAACAGACTCATGAGCGGTTAGGTATAACCTGGTTATAAGATTGCATGTATTCAAAATTCATAAACCATTAACCCAGTCATATGTGACCTTAATGGACACTATGTGTGATATACAGTACAGATTATCATTACAGATGATTTGGATTAGCAAATGGAGCCACGTGATTCCTGACTGCAACACAGTTTTAGCTCAAATGATTTTGAGCAGGAAATGTGGACTCCTGCCTGCACAACACTATTAGCACAATCTACTTAGATGCTGGGACATCGATTTCATACAGGACAGAATCCTTTTTAACTAAATGACATGTTCACTTGCAGCAGCAGGAGTGTCCTCTATGCACTATTATACTAAGAAAATGGCACCACCAAACAAGATGTACACTTTTTATACAGTACAGACCAAAGTTTGGACACATCTTCTCATTCAAAGATTTTTCTGTATTTTCATGACTATGAAAATTGTACATTCACACTGAAGGCATCAAAACTATGAATTAACACATGTGGAATTATATACGTAACAAAAAAGTGTGAAAATATGTCTTATATTCTAGGTTCTTCAAAGTAGCCACCTCATGCTTTGATGACTGCTTTGCACACTCTTGGCATTCTCTTGATGAATTTCAAGAGGTAGTCACTGGAAATGGTCTTCCAACAGTCTTGAAGGAGTTCCCAGAGATGCTTAGCACTTGTTGGCCCTTTTGCCTTCACTCTGCGGTCCAGCTCACTCCAAACCATCTCAATTGGGTTCAGGTCTGGTGACTGTGGAGGCCAGGTCATCTGGCGTAGCACCCCATCACTCTCCTTCTTGGTCAAATAGCCCTTACACAGCCTGGAGGTGTGTTTGGGGTCATTGTCCTGTAGAAAAATAAATGATGGTCCAAGTAAACGCAAACTGGATGGAATAGCATACCGCTGCAAGATGCTGTGGTAGCCATGCTGGTTCAGTATGCATTCAATTTTTAATAAATCCCCAACAGTGTCACCAGCAAAGCACCCCCACACTATCACACCTCCTCCTCCATGCTTCACGGTGGGAACCAGGCATATAGAGTCTATCCGTTCACCTTTTCTGGGTCGCACAAAGACACGGTGGTTGGAACCAAAGATCTCAAATTTGAACTCATCAGATCAAAGCACAGATTTCCACTGGTCTAGTGTCCATTCCTTGTGTTCTTTAGCCCAAACAAGTCTCTTCTGCTTGTTGCCTGTCCTTATCAGTGGTTTCCTAGCAGCTATTTTACCATGAAGGCCTGCTGCACAAAGTCTCCTCTTAACAGTTGTTGAAGAGATGTGTCTGCTGCTAGAACTCTGTGTGGCATTGACCTGGTCTCTAATCTGAGCTGCTGTTAACCTGCGATTTCTGAGGCTGGTGACTCGGATAAACTTATCCTCAGAAGCAGAGCTGACTCTTGGTATACCTTTCCTGGGTTAGTCCTCATGTGAGCCAGTTTCTTTGTAGCACTTGATGGTTTTTGCAACTGCACTTGGGGACACTTTCAAAGTTTTCCCAATTTTTCAGACTGACTGACCTTCATTTCTTAAAGTAATGATGGTCACTCATTTTTCTTTACTTAGCTGCTTTTTTCTCGCCATAATAAAAATTCTAACAGTCTATTCAGTAGGACTATCAGCTGTGTATCCACCAGACTTCTGCACAACACAACTAATGGTCCCAACCCCATTTATAAGGCCAGAAAACCAACTTATTAAACCTGACAGGGCACACCTGTGAAGTGAAAACCATTTCCGGTGACTACCTCTTGAAGCTCATCAAGAGAATGCCAAGAGTGTGCAGAGAAGTAATCAAAGCGAAAGTGGCTACTTTGAAGAACCTAGAATATAAGACATATTTTCAGTTGTTTCACACTTTTTTGTTAAGTATATAATTCCACATATGTTAATTCATAGTTTTGATGCCTTCAGTGTGAATGTACAATTTTCATAGTCATGAAAATACAGAAAAATCTTTGAATGAGAAGGTGTGTCCAAACTTTTGGTCTGTTCTGTATGTAAGAGAGCTTATCACATAATCAGGGTAAGATAAGATCAGAATATCAGAGCATTTCACACCTAAATGTCTGTTACACCAGTCTTAAATAGAATGTTCACATAAAATGGGGAATTCTTATATGGTATATTGATCAGTCACAACATGATTTTTGTCAGCAGTAAACATGATTGTATAAGAAAATAACCATATGGATATTGAAATCATCTAGACAATATGTTATATGATGCCACTCAATCCATAATGTATGCAGGCCAAAGAGTACAAGAAGACCTAGGTGTCATAATCATAACCTCTTGTCAATGAGAACTATTTCAATCTATGGTCATCAAAGTAAAAAATGTGACTATTTCACACCATTCATCTTTCCCTCGACTCCGACTATATTCCTTATTCCTGTTGCCGAAAACCATCCCCACACCATGAAGCTACCATCACCATGTTTTACTGCAGGGATGGTTTTTGCACCGATAAGCTGTGTTGGCTTGGCGCCGGAGATAGCATTTACCTTGGTGGCCAAAAGTTCAAGCTTGAACTCATCTGACCACAGCACTTTCCTCCATACATTTGGGAAGTCTGTTTCCAAATAGTTTTTTAATTTTTGTGTGTACATTAAGGCTTTTTTCTGACTACTCTTTCATAAGGGTCACATCTATGGTGTTAGGGTTGGCAGATTGCACTAGATAAAGATGAGTAATAAAGTGCGATCGCAACTCGGGGACCACTGTGCAGAGATGTAAAACTGATGCTATAGGGCAATGGCGAAACACACGGCAAGCATACACCTAAACACGACTGCGTTAACTCCACGTAGTGTGAACAGAACACACAACACACAACTCTGTTAACTTCACAGAAAGAAGGAGCTAAGGGTTGAGTTCACTCTGTAATTGACCCATGCCAATTGCACACATGGCCGAAACAGATGCTGAGTAAAAAAAAAAGCTAAACTGATGCTAGTTAGCTACAACAAAACTCTGTAGAACTCACAGGGGAGCAAAAAGGCTCTGTGGTTGTGGAGCGCCCCCAAGGGCCATGGGGTACTCGGTACTGGGCCAGGCGGATCTTAAAGGGGAAGTCACGGCAGCAGTGACCCGGTCCATGGCCCTGGGCATCCAATAAAAATGGAAAATGAAAAATAAAAGAGATAGTTGAAGTTAAGAGAATAAAGATGATGATTTGGGTAGTTTGTAGGGGAATTAGTTGGTGACGCCACCCATAGTGTTCAGCAATAAGATGGCCGACGCTGCGATTCAGAACCCTCTAGGGAAGTTGGTGACTCTGCAGAGATATTACAGCTCTCCACGGGTAGAGCTAAGCCCCCGGGCAGTTAAAGAGTTAATGATGATGGTAACAGTTGTAGTGCAGGGAAGATGATGCAGTAAATGAGTCTGGGGCCACATCAGGGTGCAGTTTTTTCACTTTACTCACAGTTCTTAGGTTACGATCCCCAGCTGGGGTGCTGTGTCCTCTGGGTCGGTGGTCCAGACAGCTCTCAGGTAGTTTGGGGTGCACTTTGCCAGAACTTCTAATGTTCCTTTCTCTGGCCATCTCCCTGCACTGGCTCACTTCCTCCTGCCCTGCACCTCACACACAGTGTCCCAAGCCAGCAGCATCAGATCCTGTTGGGTGACTCGGGCTACATCCTCCTGGTCCCCTTGATCCTATGAGGCTGCCTTTTCAACGAATGTGTGTGAATGTGGCTGTAGCACATACAGTTACCACAGCCTCCAGTTTGCTAGCTGAGTCCTACAGTCTCTCCACAAGTCTGCAACCTGGTCCCTTCACTTGACTCCGGTCAGGGTGGATTCCTCACTTCCCTAGCCCCAGGATGCCTTCTAGAAGCTTCTCTCCTCCACACTGCTACTGTCTGCAGCTCCTCTCTCTTCCCTCTCCTCAGAGCTTCTCTCTCCAACTCTCACACTGTCTCCCTCTCTCACTGGGGCTCCTCCCACTAAGCCTGAGGTCATGTGATGTTGGATGCAAATGTCCGAGTACTGGGTAGTGCCCCCCTCCTTACCCGAGAGCTAACTACCACACCTTTGTCTAAGGTGCAGTACCTCTGTGGCGACTGGACCCTCAGGGGCACCACAGTTGGACTTCCTCTGTAACTCAGCTGTGCTAACTGCACACACGACCGGATACAGAAGCTGGAAGCCAAGCGGCAAGAAAAAAATGAGGGGACCGCAGGGCAAGACAGCGCTCGAGATCCACCCCGCACAGCGGGAGAATCCCGGCACCTACATATGGAGTGTATAACTTATTGTGGTCTTATAGACAGATTCGCCAATCTCTGCTTGGAAACTGCAGTTTTCAAGCCTTTGGCATTACCATCAGCGATGTGTAGCCAGAGCTTCATGGCGTGAGATTCAACAGCCGTGCAGCATCATATTTGCCTTACATCACAAAGCACAATGCCAAGCATAAGATAGAGTGATGTAAAGTACAATGCCACTAAACTCTGGTACAATCAAAACATTCTTTGGTGGAAAAATCACACTTCTCTATCTAGTCTGATGGACCATTCGAGTCAGCTGAATACTAGTAATACATTCACAAAATAACAATTTATTATTCGTTCTTCTCTTTTACATTTAGTATAATGCAGTCAAGCAGGTAATGACCAATTTTTTTTTACAACTGTATGCTTCCAACTTTGTAGAAACAGTTTGGGGTAGGCCCTTTACAGAAGAGTGGAAGCTGTTATAGCTGAAAAGGTGTTATGAGCTCGGTTGCAACAACTTTAATATATAATGGATTGCAACCGAACCCGGGGTCCACGATGCATTTTATGTCACTGCTGCCGACACCCTTTGGTTAACAGGGTAACAACTGACAACTAAATGATTAAATAAGATCTTGCCTGTGTTACTTCACACTAGGGGAGATGTAGAATTGGCAATATCTCCGTTAACGTCACCGGAGATGTGCTCTCGACTGGCGTAGATGTAGCACTGTTATTGGCACAGAAGCCACTTGCCAGATATTAGGTTTGCACTATGTGCTGCAAGCTGGTATAGACGTGGCCCTGTTGACTGCACAGAAGCTACGTGCCAGCCGCTAGGAAGTGCGTGCGACTAGCGCCAGGTGTACGTGCTACCAGCCGGCGTGAGACCGGACTGTGCAACTCTCTGTTCAGCTTGGCAGGCGATGCCCAGATTACCGGCCCCGCAGTTTCTCGGTGTATGGCTACCCAATATTCGTAGCAAGACTGTGCCACATTGGCTACCTGCCTGGCATAAGCTAAACCTGCCTGAAGGACCTGTGCTAATTAGCCGAGCGGACTCTGGCATCGGTAGGTCCCGGAGAGCAAAGCTAGCGAGCACGTGGAGCCCAGATTCTAGTACATCCACACATGAGCACTGCCTATTTTAGTATGATCTGACCACGCCGTGGACAGACAAGCTATTTAAGGGCTAAGCTCCGCCCCCAGCCATCTCGTCAATCGCATCACCGATGACATCATCTGTGACAATCAGGCAGTGCCAGGTCAGAGGATCAGCTAACGTTAACGACCAATCACAGTTCGCCATGTCACGGACATGCTCAGTGCAGGCATTTCTGGACTTCCGCTTTAACAGTCCTGTCTCCTTCTGTAACCTATGCTTAAGGCTACTATTAACAAAGATCCTGGAGACAGCTTGTACTCTCTTGTACTGGCTAGATGTTGGGATTGATGGCAAAGCTAAGCAGCATCTGCCCTGGCTGAGACTTGGATGTGGGACCACTGATTGCCTCAGATCCAGGTTCAAATCCAGCCAATGCCTCACAAAAGGGGGGTAAACACTTGAATTAAAGAAGTTTTCCATGAACAAAAGCTTTGATTAATAGATCAACAAATTTTAACCAATAGATCTTGGAATAATAAGCTCCACATTTGGATGTGTTTAAATAAAATGCTCCGTGCTGAGATAATCTTATAAATGTGCCTTTGTGTGTACTGTGTAATGGCTGTGCCTGACTGTGCGGAACATGGTCTGATCATACACATCTCCTGGGCAGGGGAGGATGCAAAAGAGAGAATAGAGACATGATAGCAGGGATCACAGCTATTTGTTGTATTGTCTTACCTACAGTATGTAAAAACAGTCACAAACAAACGCATATACTACATAACTAGTCTAGCATGTAAAGAAATGTGGAAAAAATTATCTACCAAAAGATAAGCATCTATCTACAATTAATCTATCACATTTAAATTGACAGCGCCTATTGGTAATGTTTTATTTCAGCAAGTAATTTCCTGCACATTACACACAAAACTTTCTTGCAGTGCACATTTCTACATTTTGCATCTCCCAGTGACCTGTTAGGCAAAGGGTTTTTAGTAATATCTGGGTGTAACTATTAAATTTCCCAGGGGACTTCCGCTAGTTTCCCTTTGAATGGTTCTTTCAATTATAGTGGACCAAGCTTTGAATCACAGGATGGGATGCATAAGGGTGTGTTTCCCCGGTCAGGAAACACTCAGTAATTGCTGCGTGTTTGACGCTGTGCGCTGGCGCAGAGTCAAACACGCAGCGTCCAGATGTTACAGCATAGTGGAGGGGATTTCAAGAAATCCGTCTCCCCTATGCTTAAAAACACGCAGGGCGGCAGACCTGCGTTAACAGACATGCGGCGCGTCTTTTTTAGATCGCAGCATGTCCTATTCCCTTGCGGCAACGCTGCTTTCGCCGCAAGGGAATAACACAGGGCTATGTAGCGCTGCGGTGATTCCAGATGTGTTCAATGAATACATCCGGATAGACCGCGAGTTCACTAGGGGGCGGGGCTTTGGGCGGAGCGGACTTTCCGCTCCGTCCAAAGCACTGTGTTTCCTGATCATGGAAACCACCTAATTGTATCCAAGTTATTATGCAATTGGATTTAAAGCGTAATCGTCATTTTAATTTTTAATTTGTAAAATCAATAATACATATAAAAAACCAAACCAACTTCAATATTATTGATATTGGAAAAAAAGTAATTCTTTCTCCACCAAAATCGATCAGTCTTTATCAAAATTCTCAACTTTGAGGTCAAGTCTGTATTCAGTGAAGACAGACATTCCCATTACTGAGATAGGAGATGACAGCTAGTAAGGATACAAATTACGTAGATGGGATGAGGGAGGAGCTATGATGCGAGCTCCTCCCTTTTTCTTCTCCTCCTATCTCCTGCATTGCTATGCTTTGTAACGCGATCAGTCTGTTGAAAGTGAAAGTCCCATAATAGGACTGAGTAATGAAGAATAAAAAGTAAAAAATAATTGCAAATATATATTTTTTTAATTACAAAAATAATACACAAAAATAATATTGTAAAATATTTTGTACCCATAAGAAATATTTTTATGAAGAAAAAAAAGTACACATTGGTTTTGCCATGTCTGGAATGACCTAACCTACAAAATTGTTCCACTATTTAACCTTTTCAGTGTGAAAAAACTGTAAAAAAATAAAAAACTATGCTTTTTCATCATACTGCCAACAGAAAGCAGAATAAAACGTGATCAAAAAGACAAATGTAAATAAAACATGGTATCGATAAAAACGTCATCTTGTGAATAAAGCAATGCAAAAATAATTGTTTTTTCTATTAAAGTAGCTTTTATTGTGCAAAAGCGCAAAAAACATAAAAATTACATAAATGTGGCATTGCTGTAATTCATACTAACTCGACGAATAAAAGCCCTTATCAATTTTAACACATGCATAAAAAAAATTCCTGAATTGCTGTTTTTTGTTCATTCTGCCTCCCAAAAATCGGAATAGCAAGCAATCAAAAATATCATGTGCCCGAAAATGGTTCAATACAAGAATTGACTCATACCACAAAAAAGGCTCAAATGACTGTCAGCAGAAATATGGAAAAAATTAAAGCTCTCAAAATGTAGCGATTAGGGTTTGAGCATTCCGATACTGCAAATACGGGTATCGCCGATATTGGCTGTATCGGAATTCCGATTCCGAGTTCCGTATTTTCGTTTATCGGATACCGGAATCGGGATTGTCACTGTCACTGTCAGTGTCCGTCGGTCAGGTCTGTCAGGAGTCAGCGGCACTTTACCTGGCAGAAGATCCGGCGGTCACGTCTGGACTGCTTCATGGCCGACAATTTCTTTCCCCGGCGGGTCACATGCAGTTTTCTCGCGATAACTGCAGTGACTGTGGGTAACCCCGCCGTAAAGCAGTCAGTCCGATGACGTCCACCGCCGGGGAAGCAGGTAATCAGCTGTGCTGCGTTGCGATGACAGGCTCTGCCTGTCATTGCGATGTAGCAGAGTTGGATCGTCGTGGGACTGTCGTTACTATGGATGCGTCGGACAGGTGGTATACTGTTGGTTTGTTTTTTTTCTTTTTTTACAGGAATCGATGGCGTCGCAGGAATGAGAGTATAATAAAATTAATGAAAACTGTGTTGTCTCTTTTATTTCATTAAAATACTTTTTTCTTGCTTTGTCTTTTTTTTATGCATTTAATAACTTTGGGATTAATAATGGATCGGTGTCTTATTGACACCTCTCCATTATTAACGGGCTTATTGTCACCTGCAATCAACGGTGACATTAACCCCTTATTACCGCCCGCTTGCTCACCGCTACAGGGCAAGTGGGAAGGCCGGGTAAAGTGCCACAATTGGGACACCATTTTGTGCGCCAAATGTGGGGCTGCTGCAGCCTGGTATTATCAGGCTGTTGAGGGCCAAAATCCATGGGCCTTGACAGTCTTTTAATACCAGGCCGAAGCAGTCTGCATTTTACTTGCTGGTTAACAAAAATAGGGGGGATCCCCACGCCGTTTTTTTTTCGAGGGGATCCCCTATTTTTGTTAAACCAGCCAAGCTAAGCAGACTGCTGTGGCCTGGTATTATCAGGTTGCAAGGTCCCCTGGATATTGGATCCTTACCAGCCTGAAAAACCAGGCCTCAGCGGTCTGCTTCATCTGGCTGGTTAACAAAAATAGGGGGGACCCCATGCCAATTTTTTTCGAGGGGATCCCCTATTTTTGTTAATCAGCCAAGATATGCGACTGCTGTGGCCTGGTATTATCAGGCTGGCAAGGTCCATGGATCTTGGCTCCTTAACAGCCTGAAAATCCAGGCCTCAGCGGTCTGCTTCATCTGGCTGGTTAACAAAAATAGGGGGGACCCCAGCCAATTTTTTTCGAGGGGATCCCCTATTTTTGTTAATCAGCCAAGATATGCAGCTGCTGTGGCCTGGTATTATCAGGCTGGCAAGGTCCATGGATCTTGGCTCTTAACAGCCTGAAAATCCAGGCCTCAGCGGTCTGCTTCATCTGGCTGGTTAACAAAAATGGGGGGACCCCACGCCAATTTTTTTCGAGGGGATCCCCTATTTTTGTTAATCAGCCAAAATTTGCAGACTGCTGTGGCCTAGTATTATCAGGCTGGCAAGGTCCATGGATCTTGGCTCCTTACACGCCTGAAAATCCAGGCCTCAGCGGTCTGCTTCATCTGGCTGGTTAACAAAAATAGGGGGGACCCCATGCATTTTTTTTTCGAAGGAACCCCTATTTTGTTAATCAGTTCCCTCTGACGTCACTGATTGTGTCCCTGGCTGACCTGAAGTGAAAGTGGAAAGCAATCAATTAAGCTTTCCACTTAAGGGCCCGTCTCACATAGCGATATCGCTACCGAGATCGCTGCTGAGTCATAGTTTTGTGACGCAGCAGCGAGCTCACCAGCGATATCGCTGTGTGTGACATTCAGCGACGATCAGCCCCCCTGCCGGGTATCGCTGATCGTCGCTGAAATGTCAGGACCTTTTTTTGATTGCTGGTTTCCCGCTGACAGGCACGCATCGCTGCGTGTGACAGGCGGGAGACCAGCGATCCGCTGGTAACCAAGGTAACAAGCGGGTTTCCAGGCGCGGGGCTGTGCCTAGAAACCCGCTGTGTATCTTGGATACCAGCGCCCTGATGCAGGGAGCTGGTATCCAAGGTACACAGCGGGTTTCCAAGCGCTGTGCGGTGCCTGGAAACCCGCTGTGTACCTTGGTTACCAGCGGATCGCTGGTCTCCGCCTGTCACACGCAGCGATGCGTGCCTGTCAGAGGGAAACCAGCGATCAAAAAAAGGTCCTGACATTTCTGCGACGATCAGCGATACCCGGCAGGGGGGCTGATCGTCGCTGAATGTCACACACAGCGATATCGCTGGTGAGCTCGCTGCTGCGTCACAAAACTTGTGACTCAGCAGCGATCTCGGTAGCGATATCGCTATGTGAGACGGGCCCTTAAGCGATGTTACCCGCAGTGTCGCTGTCCCAGATCGCTGCCTGAGCTGCCTGTTTGGCAGCTCAGCAGCGATCATGTAGCGATACACCAGCGATCCTGACAAGTGCATATCGTTGTCGGGATCGCTGGTGTATCGTTATGTGACACCCAGCCTTTACTCTCCTGTCAGGCAGGAGAGGAACTCATTCATTTGGGGTTTACTGTGAGGCTGCAGCATTAGCTGCGGTCCCTGCAGTAAACATTAACCCTTTCTGAAGGATTACACCGTGGGACCTGACTGTGCATGGGATAGGTAAGAATAATTTTGCTTTTTTATTTTATTTTTATTACAGGAAATGGTTTTTGCAGTAAAATAAATATGGTCAAAAACATGTGTCTTTATTTCATTAAAATGATTTTTAATTAAAGTGTGTGTGTTTTATTTTTATTTCATGCAATAGGATTAATAATTGATAGTTGTCTAATTGACAGCTCTCAATTATTAACCTGGCTTAAGGTCACCTTTCAATAGCAAGGTGGCTTTAACCCATATTAACCCATTCGCCACCGCTACAGGGCAATGGGAATAGACGGGCAAAGTGCCAGAAAGGGCGAATCTAATTATAGATTTGTCTTTCCTGGGGTGTCTGGGGGCAGATGTTAGTAGCCGTGGGGGGGCAAAAATAATGGTCCCTCTCGGGGCTATTATTATCTGCCCCCACTCACTGGCTTTGTCTGTCTGGTTGCGAAAATAGGGCGGGAGCCCACGCATTTTTTTTCAGCAATTTTACACCTCATATATATATATATACATGTCATTGAATTTGTGACACATATATATATATATTTATATTTGTAGTTCATACACTTCTACATAGTATAATAGCCGCTAATTCAATTGCCGGCTTTTGTGAAAATGCAGAACCCGACATGAAATGACACTTGGTGTACATAGGGTTAACCATGTCTTTTCATGTCCTTTGCTATCTAATTTGCACAAACAATTAAATCAGTCTATGTGTGCAAAATTTCACACCTGTAGGGGTTAATTAAAGGTGTAAATTCGTAGCAAAAAAGTCCGTTTTTTTTACAACGAATTTACACCTTTAATTAACCCCTACAGGTGTGAAATTTTGCACACATAGACTGATTTAATTGTTTGTGCAAATTAGATAGCAAAGGACATGAAAAGACATGGTTAACCCTATGTACACCAAGTGTCATTTCATGTCGGGTGACCCGACATGAAATGACACTTGGTGTACATAGGGTTAACCATGTCTTTTTATGTCCTTTGCTATCTAATTTGCACAAACAATTAAATCAGACTATGTGTGCAAAATTTCACACCTGTAGGGGTTAATTAAAGGTGTAAATTCGTAGCAAAAAAGTCCGTTTTTTTTACAACAATTTACACCTTTAATTAACCCCTACAGGTGTGAAATTTTGCACACATAGACTGATTTAATTGTTTGTGCAAATCAGATAGCAAACGACATGAAAAGACATGGTTAACCCTATGTACACCAAGTGTCATTTCATGTCGGGTGCTTCTGTCTTTTCACTGAAGCCGGCTTTACCCGGCAATTGAATCAGAGAGGATATTTTACTATGTAGAAGTGTATAAACTATACATATATGTATATATATATGTCACAATGACATGTATATATATATATGTATTCTATGTGTGTATATTTAGTGTTTACAAGGAAAGAATGGGGTTTTTTTAGTTGCGATATTTTGTTCCCATAGACTTACATGGGACTTCCGGTATCGGTATCGGGTATCGCCGATATTTTAGTGATATCGGCGATACCATTCCGATTCCGATACTTTAGGATATCGGAAAGTATCGCTCAACTCTAGTAGCGATGTAAAAACTTGTTTTTGCAAAAAAAGCATCTTTTAGTGTGTGACAGCAGCCAAACATAAGAAACAATATAAATCTGGTATAGCTGACCCGAAGAATAAAGTCATCTAATCACTAATCATACCGCACGAGGAATAGTATAAAAAATAAATGAAACCAATTCTTCACCTGCTGTTGATTTGTTCATTCTGCATCTCAAATATCATAGTAAAGCTCGGTGTACATTTATCCTGTGCTCTGCACTGAGCACTCACTCCGGGGTTTCTGTGTAAATCCCTGAAATATGTGATTCAGACAGAAACTCCAGTGGAAGATTCCCTATAATGAGGCAGATGGAGACACTGTGGACACGATCTGGCCTATGATCCAGCGGTATATGTCTTTTTAGGCATCAGTCACAGTTTTGTGCACGTCTGAAAAGAAGGACACCGAAGAGGCAGAGTAATTCTGCTGCCTCATTATAGTGAATGGATCCCTAGGGGGTTTCTTCTGCTTAACATCAATCAGAGATATAGATGGAAGCCACAATGTAAGTGCTCAGCATAGAACACGGATAAATGTGGAGCCAAACATTATGTAAAATGTTCCCAATAAAAGCTTCAGCTGTTGTGAATGGGTTTGAGATGAGTTCTGAGCAGAGGCTCCCTCTGGTGGTTACAAGCGGTGCTAGTCTGTCCAGTGAAGATTGTGAGGACTGGGAATCAGGTGTTACTGACTGGTCTTATATAAGGGAGTCACCTTCCCATCAGGTTGCCGGTGATCAATTGTTCTGGTCTGAATTCTTTATTCCAGTTTCCCTTGTAGCCTGCTGTGTCGTGTCTGCATCTCCTGCTAACAGATAAGACATTTTCTTCTTTTGTGTTTGTGCTATATTTTTGCATTTTGTCCTGCACTTCTGTGGGGGCCTTCAGGGTCCCCTCCGGGGGCTTCTGCCCTCTCAGTTTTGTTCAGCCACTGATGTTTGTACTTTTGCTTTTTCCAGTTTTTTCAGTGGCTGCTGTTTTGATTTTGTTACACCAGAGAACTAATTTAGGTGGAAGAGGTCGTGTGATCTCAGGTGTTTTTGAAATTAGTAGAGTTGGTGCTTTGCAGGGTTTTTTGTGATTGCAGTAAGTACCCTTCCTATCCTTTTCTATTTAGTTAGTTTGGGCCCCAGCGTTTGCTCGTACTATTTTCTTTCTGTGTCAGTATTTCATCTTGTCTAACCGCCATTACATGTTTGGGGGCTTTCTATTATCTTTGGGGTTCTGCTCCAGGGCAGATAGTTTTCCTATATCTATCTTTAGGTGTAGTTAGTTTCTCAGGCTGTGACGAGGCGTCTAGGACCAACGTAGGAACGCTCCACGGCTGCCTCTAGTTGTGGTGATTAGTCAGGGTACTGCAATCTCATAGATTCCAACTGCTCTGGTGTATTGCCTTTTTTACCTGCACTCCTCAGCTACCGAAACATAACAGTATCACCGGCCTAAAAATTGAAAATTGTATGGTACCCACAGAAGGGAAAAAATATTGTCAGAGTTGTCAGAGATATTTTCTGTTTGTTGCATTTTTTTTTTCTCCTCTGTATCTCTGGGTGCTGGGGAGGATCTTTTCTCTCAATGGAGTTTGCACAGTTGTTTGGCCGTGTGGATCAGCTTGCCACTGAGGTTCGGAGTATTGCTGCATATCTTGCTAGGTTGCCTGTTGTGGAACCTGAATTCCCATGCCAGATTTGTTTTTAGGGGATCGAGCTAAGTTTCAGAATTTCAAAAATAATTGTAAATTGTTTTTTGCCTTAAAATCTAAGTCCTCAGGGAACGCAGCGCAGCAGGTTCAAATTATCATCTCTCTCCTGCGCGGCGATCCTCAGGATTGGGCTTTTTCCCTGATACCTGGGGATCCTGTTTTGAGTGATGTTGATGCATTTTTTCAGGCCTTGGGGTTATTGTACGATGAGCCTAATGTCACTGATCAAGCTGAGAAAGCCTTGTTGGCATTAAATCAGGGGCTTGATGACGCTGAGTTATACTGTCAGAGATTCCGTAGGTGGGCAGTCCTGACCAAATGGAATGACGACGCTTTGGCAGCCCTTTTCCGGAAGGGTCTGTCAGATAATGTAAAGGATGTTATGGTGGGATTCCCTGTCCCCTCTGGTCTCAATGATTCTATGTCATTAGCGATTCAAATTGACAGACGTTTGCGTGAGCGGAGAAGTATGCGTGGAATGGTGTTGCCTTGTGAACCAGCTTCTGAACCCATGCAGTGTGATAGAGTGGTGTCTGGGGCACAGCGTCATGAGTTTCGAAAGCGCAATGGGTTATGTTTCTACTGTGGTGATGCCTCTCATGCTATTTCAGTCTGCCCTAAGCGGGGAAGACGTTTTGCACGCTCAGTTGTCTTGGGTAGTGTTCAGACTAAGTTTTTATTAACTGTCACTCTGATATGCTCTCTGTCCTCTTTTCTGCTCAGGCTTTCGTTGATTCTGGAGCAGCTATTAACCTGATGGATTATGATTTTGCTAAACGTTGTGGATTTCCCTTGATACCCCTACAGAAGTCTATTCCCCTACTGGGGATCGATTCTACCCCTTTGGCTGAGAATAAACCCGTTTTCTACTCAGGTGATAATGAGGGTTGAACCTGATCACCAGGAGTGCTGCAAATTTTTGGTTCTGTATAATCTGCATGACATTATCGTGCTGGGTTTTCCTTGGTTACAGTCTCATAATCCTGTTTTGGATTGGAAATCTGTGTCTGTAACCAGTTGGGGCTGCCAATGTGTTAATACCAACACTCCTGGTTTTTCTGCCTCCCCCCAGGCTCAGGATGTTCCTGACTTTTTGATTGATTTTTCTGATGTGTTTAGCGAAAGTAAATATGCATCCTTGCCTCCCCATAGGAGCTATGACTGCGCTATTGAATTAGTGCCTGGTAGTAAATTCCCTAAAGGTCGCCTTTTTAACTTGTCTGTACCTGAACATGACGCTATGCGGTTTATATCAAGGAATCATTGGAGAAGGGTCATATCAGACCATCCTCTTCACCCTTAGGTGCCGGTTTTTTCTTTGTGGCCAAAAAGGATGGTTCATTAAGGCCGTGTATTGATTATCGTCCTTGAACAATATTACTGTGAAATATCAATACCCGTTACCCTTGATTTCTGACCTGTTTTCCAGGGTGAAAAACGCTACTTGGTTTACCAAGCTTGACCTCAGGGGGGCGTATAACCTTATTCGCATTAAGCACGGGGATGAATGGAAGACGGCATTCAATACCCCTGAAGGGCATTTTGAGTACCTGGTGATGCCCTTTGGGCTCACTAATGCTCCTTCCGTCTTCCAGTCCTTCATGAATGACATTTTCAGGGATTTTGTGGACAAATTTCTGATTGTTTATTTGGATGATATCTTGATTTTTTCTAATGACTGGGACTCTCATGTGAAACATGTTCGAACTGTATTCCAGATTTTGAGAAAAAATGCTCTGTATGTGAAGGGATCAAAGTGTCTTTTTGGCGTACAGAGGATCTCATTTCTGGGATTCATTTTGTCCCCATCTGTTATTGAAATGGACCCGGTCAAGGTTCAGGCCATCTGTGATTGGGTCCAACCTACTTCATTAAAGGCTCTTCAGAGATTTTTGGGTGTTGCCAATTTTTATCGTAAATTTATTGGTAATTTCTCGGTTATTGTTAAACCATTAACTGATTTGACCAGAAAGGGTTCTGATGTGGTGAATTGGCCTCCTGAGGCAGTCTCTGCATTTCAGGAACTTAAGCAGAGATTCACTTCTGCTCCTGTTCTACGGCAGCCTGATGTTTCTCTCCATTTCAGGTGGAGGTTGATGCCTCTGAAATTGGGGCAGGTGCCGTTTTGTCCCAAAAAGATCCAGAGACCTCTAAAAGTAACCCTTGTGCTTTTTCTCTCGAAAATGTTCTCCTACTGAACGTAATTATGACGTGGGTAATCGGGAGTTATTGGCCATGAAGTGGGCTTTTGAAGAGTGGAGACATTGGCTGGAGGGAGCCAAACATCAGGTGGTGGTCCTTACGGACCATAAGAATCTGGTCTATCTGGAATCTGCCAAGCGACTCAATCCTAGACAGGCCAGGTGGGCCTTGTTTTTCACACGTTTTAATTTTGTGGTTTCCTTTCTTCCTGGCACTAAGAATGTTAAGGCGGATTCCCTCTCGAGGAGTTTCCTTGCGGACTCTCCTGAGTTATCTGATCCTTCTGTTATTTTGAAAGAGGGTGTAGTTCTTTCCGCCATGTCACCCAATTTGAGACTTGCTCTAGAGGGGTGTCAGGAGGATAGGCCCGAGTGCTGCCCTGTTGGAAAATTGTTTGTCCCGGACCAGTGGAAAAAGAGTGTGATGTCTGAGATTCATTGTTCCGCGTTGGCTGGGCATCCCGGAATTTTTGGTACCAGAGACTTGGTTAGTCGGTCCTTTTGGTGGCCTACCTTGTCTCGTGATGTCAGCGAATTTGTGCAGTCCTGCGGGACTTGCTCTCGCTCCAAGCCTTGCTCTCGCTCTAGTGGTTTGTTGATGCCATTGCCTGTGCCCAAGAGACCATGGACCCATATCTCTATGGATTTAATTTCCGACCTTCCAGTTTCTCAGAGAATGACCACCATCTGGGTAATTTGTGATAGGTTTTCCAAGATGATACATCTTGTGCCATTACCTAAGTTGCCTTCCTCCTCTGAATTGGTGTCGTTGTTCCTTCAGCACGTGGTTCGTTTACACGGCATTCCTGAGAACATTGTGTCTGACAGAGGAGTCCAGTTTGTTTCCAGATTTTGGAGGACTTTTTGTTCTAAACTGGGTGTTCAATTGTCTTTCTCCTCGGCATTTCATCCTCAGACCAATGGTCAAACTGAGAGAACAAACCAGACATTGGAGACTTATCTAAGATGCTTTGTGTCTGCTGATCAGGATGACTGGGTCTCTTTTTTGCCTTTGGCTGAGTTTGCTCTTAATAATAGGGCTAGCTCTGCTACTTTGATGTCTCCGTTTTTCTGTAATTCTGGGTTTCACCCTCGATTTTCTTCAGGACAGATGGAGGCTTCTGTCTGTCCAGGTGTTGACTCTGATGTGGAGCGTATGCAACTGATTTGGGACCAGGTAGTGGAGAGGTTGTCCCTCTCTCAGGAGAGGGCCAAGCGGTTTGCTAACCGGCATAGGACTGATGGTCCTCGGTTTAAAGTGGGGGACTTGGTCTGGTTGTCCTCAAAGAATATTCCTATGAGAGTAGCATCTCCTAAATTTAAGCCTAGGTTCATTGGACCTTATAAGATCATGGAGATTATTAATCCTGTTTCTTTACGTTTGCTTCTTCCAGGGACATTTAAGATCCATAACGTGTTCCACAAGTCCTTGTTGAAGAGGTTTGTTGAGCCAGTGGTTCCTGCTGCTGTGCCTCCTGACCCTGTTTTTTTTGAGGGCAATCTGGAGTATGTGGTTGAGAAAATATTAGATTCTCGTTTTTCTAGACGGAAACTCCAGTATTTGGTTAAATGGAGAGGTTATGGTCAGGAAGACAATTCTTGGGTGTTTGCTTCGGACATCCATGCTAGGAGACTTATCCGTGCGTATCATAGAACTCATCCTGACCGACCTGGTTGCTCAAATGAGGGTTCGGTGACCCCTCCTCAAGGGGGGGTACTGTTGTGAATGGGTTTGAGATGAGTTCTGAGCAGAGGCTCCCTCTGGTGGTTACAAGCGGTGCTAGTCTGTCCAGTGAAGATTGTGAGGACTGGGAATCAGGTGTTACTGACTGGTCTTATATAAGGGAGTCACCTTCCCATCAGGGTTGCCGGTGATCAATTGTTCTGGTCTGAATTCTTTATTCCAGTTTCCCTTGTAGCCTGCTGTGTCGTGTCTGCATCTCCTGCTAACAGATAAGACATTTTCTTCTTTTGTGTTTGTGCTATATTTTTGCATTTTGTCCTGCACTTCTGTGGGGGCCTTCAGGGTCCCCTCCGGGGGCTTCTGCCCTCTCAGTTTTGTTCAGCCACTGATGTTTGTACTTTTGCTTTTTCCAGTTTTTTCAGTGGCTGCTGTTTTGATTTTGTTACACCAGAGAACTAATTTAGGTGGAAGAGGTCGTGTGATCTCAGGTGTTTTTGAAATTAGTAGAGTTGGTGCTTTGCAGGGTTTTTTGTGATTGCAGTAAGTACCCTTCCTATCCTTTTCTATTTAGTTAGTTTGGGCCCCAGCGTTTGCTCGTACTATTTTCTTTCTGTGTCAGTATTTCATCTTGTCTAACCGCCATTACATGTTTGGGGCTTTCTATTATCTTTGGGGTTCTGCTCCAGGGCAGATAGTTTTCCTATATCTATCTTTAGGTGTAGTTAGTTTCTCAGGCTGTGACGAGGCGTCTAGGACCAACGTAGGAACGCTCCACGGCTGCCTCTAGTTGTGGTGATTAGTCAGGGTACTGCAATCTCATAGATTCCAACTGCTCTGGTGTATTGCCTTTTTTACCTGCACTCCTCAGCTACCGAAACATAACATTCAGCTCAATCCACAAAAAAGCAAGTCCCCACTCAGGTCTGTCATCTGTTAATGAAAAAATGGGGGGGCGGTTCATGTTACTGGTATTAAAAAGGCTCTGGAAAAGCATTATGGCTCCTCTCCCTCAAAAAAATCCATCAAATTCTGCAGTCTGAAATCTAAATGCCCACCTCCCTTCTGAGCTTTACATTTTGTCTAAACCACATTTAGAGTCCACTTGTTCGGCATTAGTTTAATGGTGAGAGCCAGCTTAATTTATGGGTGCATATCTCCAGAAGCACAAGCTGGGCATAACATACTGCACACTACCATGTATGGGCACTATAATAGCAGATATGCAATATTTACTCAGCATCATCCATTGCTGCTTGTTTCTGAAAAACACCTATGGAGTCAAAATCATCACTACACTCGTACTTAAATTCCCAAGGGTGCATTTTTTCCAAAATAGGGTCAAGTGGGTCACTTGAAGGGCTATTTAGCTCTTCTAGCACTTAAGGGCTCTGTATATGGAGTCTACAAACTATTCTGGAAAACATGTCCTCCAGGAAGAAAATAATGTTCCAGGAGGAAAATAGCACTCGGTCCCTCCCGAGTCTCGTTGTACAGCTAAGCAGTACTGTACAGCAACATATTGGGTATTTCCACATTCAGCATAATTTGTTTGATAAATTTTGCTGCCATTTTTAACCATTTATAGTTGTGATAATTAAAAATTTGGGGCTAAAACAACATTTTTATGATAAAAATATAATTATTCTTTGCTCACTGCCCAATGGTATAAATTCTATGACACAACCATGGTGCTAATATGATCAATGCACTCTTAGAGGAACTCACTAAGAGGTGTAGTTTGTAACATTGGTTCACTTATGGGGATCCTGCTGTTCTGGCACCTCAGGGGCTCTCACAGTGGGTCATGGTACCTGCAAGCCATACCAGTAAAATTGTGCTCTTTCCCTTCTGAGCTTTCTACTGTGCTTCAAAATTAGTTCCTGATTACATATAGGGTATTGGTGTACTCAGGAAAAATTGCACAATAAACTGAGAGGTTAATTTTTCCTATTACGGTAACCCTTGTAACAGTTAAAAAATTGGGTCTAAAACAACATTTTAGCAGTAAAAATGTAATTATTCATTCTTCACCGCCCAATGGTATACATTTCTGTGAGGCATATGTGGTGTAATCATGCTCACTGAACCCCTAAATTAATTCATTGAGAGGTGCAGTTTGTCATATGACATTACTTATTGGGCCTTTCTGCTGTTCTGGCACCTCAGGGGCTCTGCCAAAGTGACATGGTACCCTCAAATCAATCCAGCAAAATGTAAACTCCTGTATGGCTCGTCTTTTCATCTGAGCTTTGCACTGTGCCTCAAAAGTAGTTTTTGACCACATATGGGTACTGTGTAATCAGGAGAAATTGTGCAACAAATTGTATTTCTCCTGTTTTTTCTTTGAGAAAATAGAAAGATAGGGACTAAAAGAACATTTATGTGGGCATTTTTTTATTTCCACAGCTCAACGTTATAATCTTCTGTGAAGCACCTGGTGGCTCAAGGTGCTCACCACACATCTAGATACAGTCATTGATGTGTCTAGTTTCCAAAATGGCATCACATGTGGGGGGTTTCTATTGTTTAGGCACATTATAGACTCTAAAACAAAAAAAAGAGCATGAATCGCACCTGAGAATAGCCACTATGGCGGTGGTCCGTGAACGGCTCCGCTCTGTTAGGTTGGTAGGGACCCACTACATGGTTTGCCATGACATGGCAGAGGGCTTCATACAGTCTGATCAGAATGTTAAACTAAGAACCTCATGTTCAGTTAAATTTTTTAAATTTTTGCAGTAGCGGCATTAGATCAACATATGATTTTTGGAGGTGCGGTTCATGCTCTTTTTTTTGGCGTATAGCATGTTCTGTCCCCTTTCTTGGACCAGCACGCCTCCCATTTGGCACAGGTGATTTTAATTAGCAGGAGACTGAAAAGTAAGGGGTCTATCCCATTTCTGCTCTCTGATGAGATGGGGAAGGTGAGTTTCAGTGCTCCTTTCATTTTATGTGGGTGCTAAGTGGTGTCCAATGTTGTTGTGGCTTTGTGCTGGTTGGGCAGTGCGGTCTGGAGTTATGGGGACTTAGTTTTGAAGCATAGGCGCTGTGGGGCATCAGGCCATCTGCCCTGCCAGAGCATTGCCGCTGAGGTGGTGGTTAGAGCATGGCTCCGCACCGCTGGGGCTACAGGTGTTAGGGATCGAGTTCCCACTGCTGCACAAGGTGAATCTCGAACCAGTCCCGCTTCAGTTCCCCATCCATCTCTGGCCGCAGTGGAACCAGCTCAGCAGAGATGTCGGTCCCAGCGTCTCGCCCGGTATAGTACTGTGCAGAGACTTGCTGCTGCCACTCCTGGATCCTCTGTTGTAACCAGAGTTGGAGCAGGCAGATTTTGGACTAAGTCCTCTGCTTCTCCATCTGAGCATGCCCAGGACAATATCTTCCATTGGAGATCAGGGGTCACATGCCCGGATACAGCTGCGACTCCTATTGGTCCTCCAGGAAGGTCGTGAAGCTGTTGGTGTTCTGAAGCAGCTTCCTATTGGTCCTTTCTGGAAGGTCTCGTGCTCGTGGCTACTATAAAAAGGTGGCATAACCGCACGGCCGTGCGCTTGTATCAGATTTGTTACGTGCTTACGCCAGTGTGGTTATGCATGTGTTTAGGGACCTGGCTGAAATAAGCCCCTAGAATACCGGCACCTCCGGTGAGGAGATGTGTGTATGGGTTCAGGGCTCTGGCTGAAATAAGCCCCTAGTATACTGGCTTCTTCGGTGAGGAGTTTGCTGTGTGCTTTGCTGACTACTTTATGTTGAAGCTGCGCAGTCCGGACGTAACCCGGTGGCTTCACGCGGACATCGCTATTAGTCAGCGTTTAGTTTGCGACTCTGTGGTGCAAGAGTTCTCTTATAACGCCATATAGCGCCACATCCTTTTATTTAGCGGCTCTGTAGAGTAACAGAGTTTGCCCACTTCGGCATATAGTGCTGCGGCGACCATATCTGCGACTCTGCGGGATAACAGAGTTCGCTCATACCACCTACAGCGCCATCTTACTAGCAGCAGGTTCTGCCTGCACGGTGGACCCCGGGCTGCGAACACACTTTCTATTTATATTTATTTGGTGCATTCCGCAACCCATAACAACAACAGTGACTCCTGTCTTTTGGTGTTGGTGCTGTGTGGTGGCCATTGTTGCTGTGGTTTTGTGCTGGTGGGGCCGGCGCAGTCTGGCCATGTCGGGCCATCTGCCGTGCTGGTGTATGGCCACTGAGGTGATGGTCGGCGCACGGCTCCACTCCATTACGGCGGTAGGACCCACTACAAGGTTTGCCGTGATGTGGCAGTGGGCTTCATACAGTTTGTTCAGAATTTTAAAGAATCTCATGTTCAGGTATAAAAAATTTTTCCTAGCGAGTGTGACATTAGATCAACGTATGATTTTTGGAGGTGCGGTTCATGCTCTTTTTTTTGGCACATGACATTATAGGGTCTCCAAATAGTACATAATGATTAGAGCCAATTTTGCGTAAAAAAAATCAAACTCCTTCCCTTCCGAGCCCTGACATGTACCCAAACAGTAGTTTTCCCTACAAATTGGGTATCAGCATACTCAGAAATTGCACAACATGTTTTGGGGTCCATTTTCTCCATTTGTCCTTGTGAAAAGAAAAAAAATTTGGGCTAAGACAATTCTTATGGAAAAAAATCAGATTTTTTTTATTTTCACGGCTCAATGTTAAAAATTTCTGCGAAGCACTTGGAGTTTCAAGGTGTTCACCACACATCTAGGTAACTTCCTTGAGGCATTTAGTTTCCAAAATAATGTCACTTGTGGGTGTTTCTACTGTTTAGGCACATCAGGGGTTCCCCAAATATGACATGACATCCGGTCTTGATTCCAGACAATTTTGCGTTCAGGAGATCAAACGGCGCTCCTTCCTTTCGAGTCCTGCTGTGCACCAAAATAGTAGTTTCCCCCCATATATGGGGTATTGGAGTACTCAGTAGAAATTATACAACAAATTTTGAGTTCAATTTTCTCCTGTTTCCCTTGCGAAAATAAAAAAAATTGTGAAAAAAGTTAATTGTTCATTTTTTCCAACACATTGCTTCAGTTCCTGTGAAGCATCAACAGGGTTATTAAACTTGTTGTGGGCACCTTGAGGTGTGCAGCTTTTAGAATTGTGTTAATTTTGGGATTTTTCTGTCACAGACCTTGCAAAGTCACTTCAAATGTGATGTGGTCCATAAAAAATATGGTATTGCAAATTTTGCTGTAAAAATGAGAAATCACTGGTCAGCTTTTAACCCTTCTAAACTTCTAACAAATAATTTATGTATCAAAAATTGTGCTGATGTAAAGTAGACATGGAGGAATTAATGGTATTTATTAACTATTTTGTATGACATACAGTATCTCTCTCATTTAAGAGCATAAAAATTAGATTTTGAAAATATAATTTTCTAAATGTTTGACAAATTTCCGATCTTTTCACAAATCAATGCAAGTCATATCGAACAAATTGTTACCACTATCATGAAGTACAATATATCATGAAAAAACATTCACAGATTCAGTGGAATTCAATTAAACATTCTAGAGTTATTATCACACAAAGTGACACTGGTCAGATTTGTAAAGTTTGGTCTTGTAATGAACTTGAACATTTGATTGTGGAGTGAAGGGGATAAGTGTCATAAAGATGCTTTTTATTTTTTTCATATGAACTCATGAATGGTATTGTGGCTCAGGACTCTTTGGATCACTGAAATCAATCTCACATACCTGTGATAATTAGTTTGAAAAGTGAGCCCAATTAATGGAAAAAAACTTAAAATGCAAATTCCACATTATTAAAGAGGTTGTTTACAACTAGAACATCCCCTTCTAGATCTAAATGTTTGAGCCTAATGACAATAAAAAGCTTATACTCACCTCCCGTGCTGGCGTCTTTCCAGCGGTGTCAGCACTTGCCGTCCTGGGGCTCTAGTGCGGGTTGTTATCACTAGAGTTGAGCGAAACAGGTCGTTCATTTTCAAAGGTCACCGATTTTCGCCAAAGTCGGGTTTCATGAAACGAAACCCGACCGTGGAGTGAGTTTAGTCACGTGTTCGGCGACCATTTTGCTGGAGTCGGTTTTCCACTACACTTTAAGCGCCTTTTCTCGGCCAATGAGCAAGGACGCAGGCTGTGGGCAACGGGATGACATAGCCAGCGGCCAGCAGCATCTTAGAGAAGGGCATTGCAGCGATTGGCTGGCTTCCAGTGGCGTCACAGTGCATATAAAATCCCTCAGCGCCGACCGCCATTTTACATCTGCCGAACTCAGTGTAGGGGAAGGTTGCTGGCGGTGTGTCTGAGCAAAGAGAGCATTAGGCAGGGCCTAAAAAAAAATTACTTTCTGCTGATAGCGATTAGCTGTACAGTGACTGTGCAGTGAGAGGGGAGGATTTTGCTGTGTGCAGCAATGCTGGTTCTTACTCTGCCTGCCTGTGACACTGTAGAAATAGCTTGTGTGGAGCATCACATCTGATTAGTAGGCTGCCTGACTGTGATAAGGGGCAATTAATTTGGTGGAGTAGCAGAGCTGCCTGCCAGTGACAGTGTACAAATTGTGTGGAGCATCACATCTGATTAGTAGGCTGCCTGAGTGTGATAAGGGGGCAATTAATTTGGTGGAGTAGCAGAGCTGCCTGCCAGTGACAGTGTACAAATTGCTTGTGTGGAGCATCACATCTGATTAGTAGGCTGCCTGAGTGTGATAAGGGGGCAATTAATTTGTTGAAGTACCAGAGCTGCCTGCCAGTGACAGTGTACAAATTGCTTGTGTGGAGCATCACATCTGATTACTAGGCTGCCTGACTGTAATAAGGGGGCAATTAATTTGGTGGAGTACCAGAGCTGCCTGCCAGTGACAGTGTACAAATTACTTGTGTGGAGCATCACATCTTATTACTAGGCTGCCTGAGTGTGATAAGGGGGCAATTAATTTGGTGGAGTTCCAGAGCTGCCTGCCAGTGACAGTGTACAAATTGTGTGGAGCATCACATCTGATTACTAGGCTGCCTGAGTGTGATAAGGGGGCAATTAATTTGGTGGAGTACCAGAGCTGCCTGCCAGTGACAGTGTACAAATTACTTGTGTGGAGCATCACATCTGATTAGTAGGCTGCCTGAGTGTGATAAGGGGACAATTAATTTGGTGGAGTACCAGAGCTGCCTGCCAGTGACAGTGTACAAATTGCTTGTGTGGAGCATCACATCTGATTACTAGGCTGCCTGACTGTGATAAGGGGGCAATTAATTTGTTGGAGTAGCAGAGGTGCCTGCCAGTGACAGTGTACAAATTGCTTGTGTGTATCAGCAGAGCTGATTACTAGCCTGCCTGCCAGTTCTAAGGGAGAAATTTCAGTTAGTTACCGAGTGTTCTGCTTTTCCCACACTGTATAGAGCTGTACGCTCCTCACAGTACCGTGTACTGGCTGGTATCAGGGACAATACAGGCTGACTATCTGTGTGTGACTCCAAAAATATATACGGAGATTTACAATTCCCCCAATACTGTATACAGCTGTATGCTTCTAATACTGTACCATATATCTGCTGTTATTTTGGGTACATTTACACAAACATGAGGAAGTATGGTGGAAGAGGTCGCGGAAGTGGTCGTGGGGGGCCACCTGCTACTGATGGTGGTGGTGGTGGTGCATCTGCTGGTAGTGCCAAAAGCACAATAGCACCTAAGGCAGGAGGTGTTGAGCTTGCCTCATTGTCTGGCTCCAGAAGGTCTGGAAGGCTCCCTTTTCTGGGAGTAGGTAAACCGCTTTTAAAGCGGGAGCATCAGGAACAGGTTTTGTCTTACATTGCCAAAACAGCCTCCAGCTGTATCTCTTCCTCTTCTGAAGTTTCAAAAACTCCAAGCACTGAGTCGTCAGTGCAGGCTTCTGGTCAGGAACAACCCCTTTCCTTGTGTCCTTCACCCCCACCAAAAGTGAAGGATGCGGCAGCCCACACTTCAGATTACTCCATGGAGCTCTTTTCACATACCATGCCTGGGTTATCAAGTCAAATCCTGAATTCCCCAGTCCAAGATGAATCTGACATGGAGTGCACTGATGCACCGCCACTGCTATCTGATTCTGCTGGTACATTCACCCAGAGCACTGCATTGCCCTCGCAGTCTACTGAGCCAGAATCTGACCCTGATGAAACTCAGGTGCCCCTTCCCGCATACGATACCACCTTACATGGTGAAACAGAGGAAGGTGCAGATGAAATTGAAGACGAGGTGATGGATGACCAAGTTTTTGACCCGGATTGGCATCCTTTGGGGGAAGAGTGTGCCACTGGCAATAGCTCAGAAGAGGAGGAGGATCCAAGGCAGGCATCGACATCGCAGCTGCGGCTATCTGGCAGGCCCATAGCAGTCCAAAAACATTTAAAAAAAAGAAAAAGAGTTGCAGGACAGCTTGGCCAGATGGTCAAATTAGCACAGCGTGCAAGACCTGAAAATTTATCCCATAGTAGGAAGAGTGCAGTGTGGCACTTTTTTGACCAAAATCCTATTGATGAGGCAAAGGTTATCTGTAAGAAGTGCGGAAGGACCTTTAGCCGAGGGAAAAATCTCCGAAAATTGAATACCAGTTGCATGCTTAGACATTTAAACACCATACACTTGCAAGCGTGGACGGACTACAAAACCTCACTGGCTTTGAATGCCTACATTGCCAAACTGATCTCATTAGAGATGATGCCCTTCCGTTTGGTTGAAAGCGCAGCGTTCCGAGAGCTCATGGCCTACGCTGTCCCACACTATAACCTACCCAGTCGGCACTTCTTTTCTAGAAAAGCCATCCCTGCCCTCCACCTGCATGTGAAAGACCGCATTGTCCATGCACTCAAACAATCAATGAGTGGAAAGGTGCACCTCACAACAGATGCATGGGCCAGTAGGCATGGCAAGGGCCGTTACATGTCCATCACTGCGCACTGGGTTAATGTGGTGGATGCAGGGTCCACAGGGGACAGTGGCGGTGGGACAGTGCTGCCTAGCCCACGGTATAGGCAACAATTGGCTGTAGGCGTTCGACCCTCCTCCTCTTCCTCCTCCTCCAGAAGCAAAAGCTCGTCGACAGAACGCAGTTGCACGAGCACTCCATCCGCAGCTGCTAGTGTTGCACACGAGGTGTCCCACTATCGATCAGCTAATGGTAAGCATCAGCAGGCTGTTTTAAAGATGATGTCTTTGGGCGACAACAGACACAACGCGGAGGTACTGGCCGACTACTTGCAGCGAGAAACTGAGTCATGACTGGGCAGTCTACATCTTGAGCCAGGCAAGGTAGTCAGTGATAACAGCCGTAATTTTGTGGCAGCCATAGCCCTGGCAAAACTCAGACACATACCTTGCCTGGCTCACACCATGAACCTGGTGGTGCAGTGCGTCATAAATAATTATCCTGAGTTAACAGCCCTGCTCCATAAGGTGCGAAGACTGTGCTCGCACATCCATCGCTCGCCCCTAGACTTCAGTCGTATGCAGAGGCTGCAGCGATCACTCCACCTCCCCGAGCACCGCTTAATCATAGACGTTGCAACAAGGTGGAACTCCACCATGCACACGGTTGAGAGGCTGTAATGCATTTGTGGGAGGATCCACGGGAAGGCAGTTTGAGGGCGGACATGGAGCTGTCAGATGTGCAGTGGTCAAAGCTGAAAAACCTCTGTAAAGTCCTTCAGTGTTTGAGGAATGCACATGGCTGGTAAGCGCTGACAACGCCATCATAAGCATGAGCATCCCACTTATGCTTCTGCTCATGCAAACTTTGACGCACATTAAGGATCAGGCGTCTGCAGCGGAGGAGGAGGGAAGCCTTCATGACAGTCAGGCATTGTCTGCTCAGAGAACTGTCCTGGATGAGGTGGAGGAAGAAGAAGAAGAGTAGGTGGATGAGGGGGATGATTATTTTGGGGAAGATGATGCTTCTCAGGGGGCAAGTGAAAATGTTGGCTTGCCAAGGTCAGGTACAGGGTTTTGTGCGTGAATGGAGGGTTGTGGATTTGGCAGAAAGTGCTCCTCCACCCACCACTGGCAGTGCATCATTGACACCTGGAACATTGGCCTACATCTGTAATTATGTCTTGCGGTTCCTAAAAAGGGACCCCCGCATTGCCAAAATTATGAAGGATGACGACTACTGGTTGGCCAGCATCCTCGATCCACGCTATAAAGGCAAATTACAGAATGTCATGCCACAGGAGAACCTAGAGCTAATATTGGCGAACAAACAAGCAACCTGCTAAACTGTTTGTTATAGGCATTCCCAGCACACAGCAGCGGTGCAGGTTCTACCATGAGCCGTACTGGACCAAATGGAAGAGGTGTTCGTGGTGCACACAGCCGAAGTGGCGTTGGAGACAGGGGTTTCATGACCATGTTGTGGACTGATTTCTCGAGTACACGTCTTGTAATACTGAATCGATTGCAACAGACAGGAGACAACAGTTGTCAACTATGGTTCAAAATTACCTCTCCTCCCCTATCGATGTTCTCCCTCACAGTTCATTCCCCTTTGACTACTGGGCCTGTAAACTGGACACCTGGCCTGAATTGGCACAATATGCCTACAGGAGCTCGCTTGCCCTGCTGGTAGTGTGCTATCAGAAAGAGTCTTCAATGCTGCTGGATCAATCCTGACAGAAAGAAGAACCCGGCTGTCGACCCAAAATGTAGGTGATCTCACCTTCATTTTAATGAACCATGCATGGTTTCAAAGGATTTTGTACTACCTTCCCCTGATGACACATAGGTTGCCAGCAAAATGGCTCGCTTTGTCCTCCTCTTCCTCCGACTTCTCCAATTCCTCCATTTGCAGCTGCTGAACGTCTAGCCTACATCTTAAGATATGCCACTTTTTCCACCTCCTTAACTGTGCTGTACCCCCCTCAGGGCCGGGGTCAGCACCTGGCGCACTCGGGCAAGTGCCGGTGCCCTGAGCAGGTGAGGGGGCCCATTCGCCATCAGAGACACCGGCGTACTATGAGGGGCCCTGTGCCAGTTCCCACCGCCCACAAGTGTGCCCCCCCTGCTAGCTCAGGGCCCCAGCACTTGCAATACTTAACTCTCCCTGCTCCACCGTTGTGACGTCTTCCACGTTTCCTGACAGTGACATTCAGGTCAGAGAGCGCGATGACGTCACGTCTGTGCGCCCTCTGCCTGAACAGTCACAATGCAGAAAGGTGGAAGATGGCAATGCTGAGGAGTCCAAAGTAGAGCAGTGCCCAGCGAGGAGAGGTATTTCATTTTTTTTAATGGTTGGAGCAATATATGGTGAGCATTATATACCGGAGCATCATATATGGGGCCCATCATATACTAGAGCATCATATGGGGTTCATTATTTATGGGGCATCATATAGGGTATTGAGCATCATATGGAGCATATATGGGGCCTGCATGGAGCATTATATGGAGCCCATTCGTTATGGAGCAACATATGGGGCTCATTATTCTGTATGGCGCACTATGTGGTGCCCATAATACTGTATGGAGGACTATACTGTCTGTTTTTTGAGCTATTGTAGAATTTAAAATAGATGTCAGTCATGTAATGTAAGAAGTATGTGGCATTGTACTATACCTATATTTCTCTGCCGTATCGGAGCATCATGAATTGTGGTATGTGTTAAAGGGGCCCACTGAGACTTTTGGCCCGGGGTCCACGAAAACCTAGAGCGAGCACTGCCCCCCCCTTAACTTTAGCCAAATAACCCCCAGTTTTCAATGAGTTACTATTATTATAAAGTTAATTAAGGTTGCAAGCTTAAGTAATAAGAATTGATGTAGTTGGCATTGAAATGGGCACTGTAGGTGTGTTTACTGTCCTTCACTCCCTGCCGACTTTTATTCCCCTCTGACTTGCATTGGGGTCGGATTTTAGACTCCGACCCGACCATTTCCGTTAGTCGGCCGACTTCGTTCGACTCGACTTTTGAGAAAGTCGGGTCTCACGAAACCCGATTCGACTCGAAAAAAATCAAAGTCGCTCATCTCTAGTTATCACATGTGAGCCTGTCATCCAATAAGTGCTCTTCCCACCTTTGTACGATTTGAACATGAAGTGGAAGTCAGGGCTGCAGCTGATCTCTGACTTCCTCTTCAAGTGCATTTGGTACGATCGTGGGGACAGTGACGCCAGTGATGATTGGGTGCCAGGCACCATGTGTCATAATAACAGCACAAGATCCGACACCACTGGAACAGCGCCGGCGTGGGAGGTGAGTATGGGCTTTTTTATTTTATCGGGGCAAAACATTTAGATGAAGAAGGGGTTGTCCTATTAATGGGCAATCCCTCTAAGTAGGCCACAAAAAGAGTCAAATAGTGCAATGCCCTAGAAAACATTACACACTATTTCATGTAAACTTAAGCATGATGATTGTGTTGTGAAAAGATTTGTGGCTGATACAGAGCACATACATCTTTGTGCAGATTAAGGCATAATGATTCTGCCTGAAAAAAAAATCATTAGATTAAGAGTGCAGCTGATAAAATACCATTACAAAGCAGCTAACAGGTTTTGATCCATCTTGTTCGGTTGTGCATAAAAATTTCTACTATTCAGCCACCCCTAAAGAGAGCTCACAGTCATAAGCCGAAAAGTTTGCTCCAACACACATTGAGACTAGTTTTAAAACAGTCTTGTTTACTGATGCGTGGATGGTTGGTGGATAGCCACCATGTTCAACAAG
Source organism: Oophaga sylvatica (assembly GCA_033576555.1). Lineage (NCBI taxonomy): Eukaryota > Metazoa > Chordata > Amphibia > Anura > Dendrobatidae > Oophaga > Oophaga sylvatica. Next base: position 230,311,329 of record JARQOD010000003.1, on the reverse strand, counting down.
TATATGACTTCAGCAGTAGGTGGTGATGTTATTGGCCAGAGATGGTAGGTTCTGTTAGGTGTCCCAAAAGATATGAAAAAGACCTTGGTAAAGTATATAAAGTTTTTGACTGACAACTTTCTTCAATGATACAAAAACAAGAACCATGCCAGCCACAGCAAAATCATCTTGATGCATGGGCAGTGCATCATTTCATGCTGCAAATTCTACTTCTGAGTAATTGGCTGCTTTGGGCAGAAAAGTCGAGAAGTTCATGGTGCTGCCATGATAATTTCTTGTTTTAATCCATGTTGAGAACTTTGAGGATGGGTGGCAGTTCACATAAAAAAGCAGCTTTGTGAGGCTATTAACTTCTGAAGAAATTCAAACAGAAACTATCCACAAAGTTCAGTGAATGCAAGAATTATGAAGGTAATATCAAAGAAGGGTTCCTATGTAACTTGGCCTTTAAAGATGTTTTTGATTGAAAAAATTCAGTAAATATTACCTCTTTATGCTGAATATTCAAGAAGTGACCATTTTCAATTCTTTATAGTCTTGAAAATGTTTGCAAACTCTGTGTGAACAGTAATTTGTAACAGTGAATTTTGATTTTTTTTTTACTTTTGAAAAAACTACTGTTATCATTGGGAGGTTTGTCCAATAAATTTTGATTTATACTTTAACGGTTGATGATTTGAACATTATACAGATTCATTTGCCTCAATCATTAAGGGAAATCATAGAAAAGTATCAAATATCAAACACTACATGTAACGTATATATTTTAAATGAAAAATAACACAGGTTATAATTTACTAGACAAACTCTTATACTTTCCAATCTTCACACCATTCTTTTCCTACTTATAAATATATCATTTACAGTTAGTGGTGTGCACTTAGTCTGAGAATTAGTCAGCAGGTGGCTCAGTGGTTAGCACTGCTGCTTTGCAAGTAGTTTGTATGTTCTCCCCATACTTGTGTGGGTTTCCTCCAGGTACTTCAGTTTCCTCCCACACTCCAAAGACAGCAGAAAAGGAATTTAGATTATGATCTTCAATAGGATATGATGGAGCTACATCAGCAAAATAATAAATTATTCTTTATTTTGTTTATTAATTTAACCCCTTCATGACCGCCGATACACCTTTTAACGGCGGTAGTTAAGGGTACTTAAACCACAGCTGTGAAAAAAGTGTATAGTGCCCCCAGAGTCAGATTTTCTCCAAGGCCTCGGCTACTGGGGTTGGTCGAGACCCCAGAGAACATGATTCGGGTCGGTTTTTACTGACACCGCATTTGTGATCGCCGTTATTAACTGTATAACGGCGACCGCAAAAAAAAAAGTGCCATGATTCTCCAATAAATTTCTCTCTCCTCTGATGTGATCGCACATCAGAAGGGAGAGAAATAGGGTCCCCGGGACCACCGATCTGTCCCCCGTGACTCCCGGTGTACTCCCATGGCACTCGGAGCTCCCCACGTCTTCTTGCTGTAAAAGAAAATGGCGGGCGCATGCGCAGTGCGCCCGCCGAGTCGGATTTTCTCCGGGGTCCCAGCTACCAGGGGTAGCTGAGACCCCAGAGAACATAATTCGGGTCCCCACTTTTGCGATCGTCGTTATTAACCCTATAACGGCAATCACAAAAAAAAACAGCAAATCTGCATGCAATTTCTCTCCCCTCTGATGTGATCGCACATCAGAGGGGAGAGAAATAGGGTCCCCGGGATCCCTGATCCGCCCGGTACCTCCCGGTGTCCCCCCATCCTCCCATGGGCTCCAGCAGGTCCCGGTCTTATCACGGCCGGCAGATTCATTCATTCAGTGAAGGACATTTTGATCACTGTGATAACGTTTATCAAAATAAAAAAAATTGTAAATAAACCCCCTTCATCTCCCTTAGTTAGGGACATATAATAAAATATAGAAATATATTTATTTTCATTTTTCCATTAGGGTTAGGGTTACAATTAGGGTTAGGGTTAGAGTTACAATTAGGGTTAGGGTTACAATTAGGGTTAAGATTGCAATTAGGGTTAGGATTACAATTAGGGTTAGGGTTACAATTGGAGTTGGAATTAGGGTTGGGATTAAGGTTAGGATTAGGGTTGGGATTATGGTTAGGGTTGGGATTAGGGTTAGGGGTGTGTTGGGGTTAGGATTAGAGCTAGGATTGAGGGATTTCCACTATTTAGGCACATCAGTCTCCAAACACGACATGGGGTTCAAAAAGTCAAATGGTGCTACCTCCCTTCCGAGCCCTGCCGTGCGCCCAAACAGTGGTTTACCCCCACATGTGGGGTATCAGCGTACTCAGGACAAATTGCACACCAATTTTCGGGTTCTAATTTCTCCTGTTACCCTTGGGAAAATAAAAAATAGCTGGTTAAAAATCATTTTTAAGGAAAAAAATGATTTTTTATTTTCACGGCTCTACGTTATAAACTTCTGTGAAGCACTTGGAGGTTCAAAGTGCTCATCACACATCTAGATAAGTTCCTTAGGGGGTCTTGTTTCCAAAATGGGGTCACTTGTTGGGGGTTTCCACTGTATAGGCACATCAGGGGCTCTCCAAAAGCGACATGGCGTCCAGCCAATTCTGTGTTGAAAAGTCAAACGGCGCTCCTTCCATTGCGACCTCTGCCATGCGCCCAAAAAGTGGTTTACCCCCACATATGGGGTATCGGCGTATTCAGGAGAAATTGGACAACACATTTTGTGGTTCATTTTCTATTTTAACACTTGTAAAAATAAAAAAATTGGTTCTGAAGAAATTTTTTTTCCAAAAAATTTAAATGTTCCTGTGAAGCAAGTAAAGGGTTAATAAACTTCTTGAATGTGGTTTTGAGCACCTTGAGGGGTGCAGTTTTTAGAATGGTGTCACTTTTTGGTATTTTCTATCTTATAGAACCCTCAGAGTGACTTCAAATGTGATGTGGTCCCTAAAAAAAAATGGTGTTGTAAAAATGAGAAATCGCTGGTCAACTTTTAACCCTTATAACTTCGTAGCAAAAAAAAAAAATTGTTTCCAAACTTGTGCTGATGTAAAGTAGACATGTTAAAAATGTTATTTATTAAGAAATTTGTGTGACATATCTTTCTGATTTAAGGACAGAAAAATTTAAAGTTTGAAAATTGCAAAATTTTCAAAATTTTCACCATATTTCTGTTTTTTCATAACTAAACGCAAGTCATATAAAATTTTTTTTACCACTAACGTGAAGTACAATATGTCATGAAAAAACAATCTCAGAATCAGCGGGATTTGTTAAAGCGTTCCAGAGTTATAACCTCATAAAGTGACAGTGGTCAGAATTGTAAAAATTGACCCGGTCATTAAGCTGCAAATTGGCTCTGTCACTAATGGGTTAAAGGACCAACAACCTCAGTTTTTCTCTGTTTAGCATAATCACAGATTGATATGAATGACTGATCCCTAGTCTATTAGAGATAATCTAATCTTTTGACATTTGAATTCATTTTTTAAAAAGTTTTTTAAAAAATTTTACGCAATAACCTCAAATTCCCCTGAAAATACATCTAAAAACTCTTAGGTTTTCTCGGACTTTAACCAACCCCTTTAAGTCCTTAGTGCAAAGACAGCCTTGGTAATTTCAAACTTACCTCACCCTTAAACAGAATGGTAAGCTGGTAGTGACAAACAGCCAATTTAATTTAATTAACAGTGCACGGACAAACTTTTCATATTTCATCTGATAATGATTACAGATATTTTTTTCTCTGTAAAAACTATTGTCCTGTCTTGCTACTGCTTTTTAGTGCATTAAAAGGAAAGAAAAAATGTGCAATTGAAAATGCAGCAGGAAAGATGTTGGATACATGATATCAATCACACTGGTTCTTCTGAATATCTGTATTATTCCCGGACTGCTAGGCTGTGGTTCCACGGTCCGGAACCACAGCGCTTTGGACGGAGCGGAAATTCCGCTCCGCCCAAAGCCCCGCCCCCTTTTGAACGCGCGCTCTTTCCGGATGTGTTCAGGACACCTCTGGAACACATCTGGAATGATCGCAGGGCTACATAGTCCTGTATTATTTCCCTTGTGGCAACGCAGCGTCGCCGCAAGGGACTAGGACATGCTGCGGTCTGAAAAGACGCGCCGGATGTCCGGAAACGCAGGTCTTCCGCCTGCGTGTTTTGCAGCATAGTGGAGACGGGATTTCTTGAAATCCCCTCCACTATGCTGTAACATCTGGACGCTGCGTGTTTGACGCTGCGCCAACACACAGCATCAAACACGTAGTTAATCCGGACTGTTTCCTGATAGTGGAAACATACCCTTACTCACATCTTCTTCACTGCTGCAGTTATTCAACATATCACTCTGTGAAGTCTTTATTCACGGTTTAGAACTTTATTTTCTTATATCCATTGCTGAACTGTGAGCTTTAACTTACTCCCAAATCCTTACTATCCTAAAATCATCGTAAATTGACTGTTGCAAACCTTTCTTTTGTTTTTATATAGACTATAGACTATGATGGTCTCTCCTGATTAGCTTTGCTACAGCATGTAATGTGATACCTGCAAGGCATTATTTTTTTTATATGGCACTAACATATTCCTAAGGTCATGTCAGGCTTCAGTGACTGATGCAAACTTCTGCAATTTGTAAAATCTAGCGAAGACCTAGATCATGCTATTTACTAGTAATGGTACAGCTACTGTTTCTACCTTAATTCACAGTCAACAGTAAGCAAGAACTAAGGTCATGCACAGGGCTACCTTGAGGTTACATAGAGGTTGCCTGTACTAAGCCTTCTACTGACAGCTTACTTTGTGAAAAATTTAAGCCTTGAAGTTTCTGATAATGATAAGCTAAAAATAAGAGCAAAAATAGGGCAAAGTTAACACTTTTGAAGGGCCCTGCAGGTTTTGACTTCTTTTTCCCTTATCCCCTTTCTGACATCCAATGGACTATCCCGTCCATGTGACCCAGCACCATTTGACAATGGACGGGATAGTACATCATTGCAATCGGCCGCGCTCATGGGGGGTGTACGGCTGATCGCGGCCGGGTGTCAGCTGATTCTCACAGCTGAACCCCAGCGCTTGGTGCTGGTCGCTCTCGGAACTTTAACCCCCGAAATTCTGCAATCAAACAAGATCGTAGCGTTACGGGAGCCAGTGCAGGGCTTACAGCACCTCTGCTTTTCGATCGGAGACCCCGCGGCATGACACGGGGTTCCCATCATTGCCATGGTGAGCGGATGTTGTCATGACGACATCCGGCTCACCAGAGCTAGGAAACTTGGGAAACTTGTTGATCATGTGCAGTGCATGATCAGCAAGTCTCCCTGTTTCAGTGCATCACTGACAGCTTCTATGGTATGCAGATGCTGCTTCATCTGCATACTACAGTATAAAAGTGATCAGCATGCAAAAAAATGATTGTCCCATAGTGGGACAAAGTGTAAAAGCTAGAAAAAAGTACAACATTTTTTAAATAATTGTAAAAATAGTAAAAATATAATCAAAAATAGTACCGTAATAAAAAAATCAATATACTGTATATATTCTATCATTAAATAAATATTTGAATGAAAAAAATCGAAACTATAAAAGTACACATTTAATATTGCAGCGTCTGCAACGACCCGACCTATTAAACTGTCCCAGTAGTTAACCCCTTTAGTGAGCACCATTAAAAAAAAAACATGGCAAAAAACAATGCTTTATCATCATACCGCCGAACAAAAAGTGGAATAACACGCGATCAAAAGATGTATATAAATAAACATGGTACCACTGAAAATTTCATCTTGTCCTGCATAAACAAGCCACCATACAGCTCCATCAGTGGAAAAATAAAAAGTTACAGCTCTCAGAATAAAGCGATGACAAAAATAATTATTTTTTCTATAAAATTGTTTTTATTATATAAAAGCGCCAAACATAAAAAATAAATAAATATGGTATTTCTGTAATCGTACTGACCCAAAGAATAAAACTGCCTTATCAATTTTACCATACATGGAACATTAAAAAAGTACCCCTCTGAAACATTTAAAAGTGCTTCTCACTAAATTAGAATATCATCAAAAAGGTATTTTTTTTCAGAATGGCCTTTTCTTAACAATCCTTTCAAGGCTGCGGTTATCCCGATTGCTTACGTACCTTTGTCTACCACACTTTTTCCTTCCACTCAACTTTCCATTAATATGCTTGGATACAGCACTCTTTGAACAGCCAGCTTCTTTAGCAATTACCTTTTGTGGCTTACCCTCCTTGTGGAGTGTTTCAATGTGTCAATGACTGCCTTCTGGACATCTGCCAAGTCAGCAGTCTTCCCCATGATTGTGGAGTCTACTGAAACAGACTAAGGGACCTTTTTAAATGCTTAGGAAGCATTGCAGGTTTTTTTTGTTATTTGTAAGCTATAATCATCAACATTAACAGAAATTAACACTTGAAATAGATCACTCTGTTTGTAATGACTCTATATAATATACGAGTTTCTCTTTTTATATTGAAGAACTAAAATAAATTAACTTTTTGATGACATTCTAATTTAGTCAGAAGCACTTGTAAGTTTGACAAACATGCAAAAGAATAAGGAATAAGGAAAGGGGCAGACACTTTTCCACACAATTGTATTTTAAAAACACTTTGGAACCTGTTGTTTTCCTTTTATGCTTGATAAAGAATCCAGTATGGCATTGGAATGCGGACAATAAAGAACCTTCTAAGAATAATGCAGCAGACTTCTTTCCAGCAACTCAGACAATTTTTGACCCTTTATGTACAGGGGTATTTTCATGTTTGCGTTTCTATTTTTTGCTCCCCTTCTTCACAGAGCCATAACTTTGCTACTTTTCTGTCAATATCGGCAGTGTGAGGGCTTGTTTTTTTCTGGGACAAGTTTTACTTTTGAAAGTCTCCATTTTTTTAACCATATCATGTACTGGAAAACAGGAAAAAAATTAAAAGTGTGCTGAAATTGCAAAAGGGCAATTCCACAATTGTATTTTTTTTTCTTTATCATGTTCACTAAATGCTTACATTGACAAGCCATTATTATTCCCCAGGTCATTATGAGTTCTAGATACCAAACATGTATGGGTTCTTTTCTATTTAAATGGTGGAAAAAAAACCTAAGTTTGTAAAAAAAAAAAAATCGTGGCCATTTTCCAAGACTCATAGTTCTCCATTTTTCGAGCTCTTGGGCTGGAAGAGGGCTTATATTTTACGTGCCGAGCTGACATTTTTATTGATTCCATTTTGGTGTACTGTAGATACAATCTTTTATTCAACCATTATTGCTTTTTATTGCACTGCTGCAGCGACCAAAAAACCCCGTAATTCTGGTGTTTTGATTTTTTTTCTCTTCAGGCATTTTACCGATCAGATTAATTATTTTTATTTCTTGATAGATCGGGCAATTCTGAAACTTGCCAATGCCAAATATGTACATTATTTTTCATTGTTTTATTTTGAATGGGCAAAAGGTGGGTGATTTGAACTTTTATATTTGATTTTTTAACCCCTTCACCCCCAAGGGTGGTTTGCACGTTAATGACCGGGACAATTTTTACAATTCTGACCACTGTCTCTTTATGAGGTTATAACTCCGGAACGCTTCAACGGATCTTCGCGATTCTGAGATTGTTTTCTCGTGACATATTGTACTTCATGTTAGTGGTAAAATTTCTTCCATATAACTTGCGTTTATTTTTGAAAAAAAATGCAAATATGGCGAAAATTTTGAAAATTTAGCAATTTTCAAACTTTGAATTTTTATTCCCTTAAAACAGAGAAATATGTAACACAAAATAGTTAAGAAATAACATTTCCCACATGTCTACTTTACATCAGCACAATTTTGGAATCAAAATTTTTTTTTGTTAGGAAGTTATAAGGGTTAAAAGTTGACCAGCGATTTCTCATTTTTACAACAAAATTTACAAAGCCATTTTTTTTAGGGACCACCTCACATTTGAAGTCACTTTGAGGGGTCTACATGACAGAAAATACCCAAAAGTGACACCATTCTAAAAACTGCACCCCTCAAGGTACTCAAAACCACATTCAAGAAGTTTATTAACCCTTCAGGTGCTTCACAGGAACTAAAGCAACGTGGAAGGAAAAAATGAATATTTAACTTTTTAGCCACAAAAATGATCTTTTACAAACTTTTTTTTATTTTCACAAGGGTAAAAGGAGAAAATGGACAGATAAGGTTGTTATGCAATTTCTCCTGAGTACGCCAATACCCCATATGTGGGGGAAAACCACTGTTTGGGCACACGGCAGAGCTCGTAAGGGAAGGAGCGCCGTTTGACTTTTTCAAACTAAAATTGGCTGGAGTTGAGATTGGACGCCATGTCGCGCTTGGAGAACCTCTGATGCGCCTAAACAGTGGAAACCCCCCACAAGTGACACCATTTTGGAAACTAGACCCCCTAAGGTACTTATCTAGATCTGTTGTGAGCACTTTGAACCCCCAAGTGTTTCACAAAAGTTTATAATGCCTGGGTGTGAAAAAAAAAAAAAAAAAATTCCACAAAAATGATTTTTTAGTCCTAAATTTTTGAATTTTCCCAAGGAAATTGGACCCCAAAAGTTGTTGTCCAATTTGTCCTGAGTACGCTGATACCCCATATGTGGGGGTGGAAAACTGTTTGGGCGCACGGCAGGCTTGGAAAGGAAGTAGTAACGTTTTGGAATGCAGACGTTGATGGGGGTCATGTTCCGTTTGCAGTGCCCCAGATGAGCCTAAACAGTGGAAATCCCCCACAAGTGACCCCATTTTGGAAACTAGACCCCCTAAGGAACTTATCTAGATCTTTGGTGAGCACTTTGAACCCCCAAGTGCTTCACACAAGTTTATAATGCCCGGGCATGAAAATAAAAAATCCTATTTTTTTCCCACAAAAATTATATTTTAGTCACTAATTTTTTATTTTCCCAAGGGTATCAGGAGAAATTGGACCACATAAGTTGTTGTCCAATTTGTCCTGAGTACGTTGATGCCCCATATGTGGGGGGGAACCACTGTTTGGGCGCACGGCAGAGCTCGGAAGGGAAGGAGCACCATTTGACTTTTTCCAACCAAAATTGGCTGGAATTGAGATTGGATGCCATGTTGCATTTGGAGAGCCCCTGATGTGCCTAAACAGTGGAAACCCCCCACAAATGACCTCATTTGGGAAACTAGACCCCCTAAGGAACTTATCTAGATCTTTGGTGAGCAATTTGAACCCTCAAGTGCTTCACACAAGTTTATAACGTAGAGCCGTAAAATTTAAAAATCATATTTTTTCCACAAAAATGATCTTTTCACCCCAATTTTTATTTTTCAAGGGTAACAAGACTCCAAAAGTTATTGTGCAATTTGTCCTGAGTACACTGATACCCCATATGTGGGGGTATACCACTGTTTGGGTGCATGGCAGAGTTTGGAAGGGAAGGAGCGCCGTCTCACTTTTTCAACGCAGAATTGGCTGGACGCCATGTCGTGTTTGGAAAACCTCTGATGCGCCTAAACAGTGGAAACCCCCCACAAGTGACACCATTTTGGAAACTAGACCCCTCAAGGAACTTATCTAGATGTGTGGTGAGAACTTTGAACCCCCAGGTGTTTCACTAAAGTTTATAACGTACAGCCTTAAAATAAAAAATCCTTTTTTTTTTTACAAAAATGATTTTTTCGCCCCCAATATTTTATTTTCACAAGGGTAACAGAAGAAATTGGAACCCAAAAGTTGTTGTCCAATTTGTCCTGAGTACGCTGATACCCAATATGTAGGAGAAAACTACTGTATGGGTGCACGTCAGGGCTCGGAAGGGAAGTAGTGAGTTTTGGATTGCAGACTTTGATGGAATGGTCTGGGGGCGTCATGTCGCATTTGGAGAGCCCCTGATGCGCCTAAACAGTGGAAATCCCCAACAAGTGACCCCATTTTGGAAAATAGACCCCACAAGGAACTTATTTAGATGTGTGGTGAGCGCTATGAAGCCCCAAGTGCTTCACAGAAGTTTATAATGTACAGCCGTAAAAACAAAAAAATCTTATTTTTTTTACAAAAATAATATTTTCGCCCCCAGTTTTTTATTTTCCCAAGGGTAACAGAAGAAATAGGACAAATTTCACAATAACTCTTGGGGTCCAGAGTACGCTGATACCCCATATGTGGGGATAAACTACTGTTTGGACGCATGGCAGAGCTCAGAAGTGAAGGAACACCGTTTGACTTTTTCAACGCAGAATTGGCTGGAATGGAGATCAGACGCCATGTCACATTTGGAGAGCCCCTGATGTGCCTAAACAGCGGAAACCCCCCAATTCTAACTCCAACCCTAACCCCAACACACCCCTAACCCTAGTCCCAACCCTAATCCCAACCCTAACCCTAATCCTAACTCTAACCCTAATCCTAACTTTAGCGCCAACCATAACCCTAACTTTAGCCGAAACCTTAACCCTAACCCTAATGGGAAAATGGAAATAAATACATTTTTTTTATTTTATTATTTTTCCCTAACTAAGGGGGTGATAAAGGGGGGTTTGATTTACTATTTATAGCGGTTTTTATGATTGGCAGCTGTCACGCTAAAAGACGCTTTTTATTGCAAAAATAGTTTTTGCATCATCACATTTTGAGAGCTATAATTTTTGCATATTTTGGCCAACAATGTCATGTGAGGTCTTAATTTTTGCGGGACGAGGTGACGCTTTTATTGGTACCATTTTTGAGCACGTGACATTTTTCGATCGCTTTTTATTTCGATTTTTGGGAGGTTAGAATGAACAAAAATCAGCAATTCATGAATTTCTTTTGGGTGAGGCGTTTTTTTGTTCCGCGTGTGGTAAAATTGATAAAGCAGTTTTATTCTTCGGGTCAGTACGATTATGGCGATACCTCATTTATATATTTTTTTTATGTTTTGGCGCTTTTATAGAATAAAAACAATTTTATATAAAAAATAATTATTTTTGCATCGCTTTATTCTGCGAGCTATAACTTTTTTATTTTTTGCTGATGATGCTGTGTGATGGCTCGTTTTTTGCGGGACAAGATGATGTTTTCAGCGGTACCATGGTTATTATATCCGTCTTTGATCGCGTGTTATTCCACTTTTTGTTCAGCGGTATGATGATAAAGCACTGATTTTTTGCTTCGTTTTTATTTTTTATTTTTTAAGGGGTTCACAAAAGGGGTTAACTAGTGGGACAGTTTTATAGGGGGGTCGTTACGGACGCGGCGATACCATATATGTGTACTTTTATTGTTTTATTTTTTTTATTTACAATAAGTAATAAATTTATTGGGGAATTTTTTTTTTTTGGATTTTTTTTACACATGTTTATTTTTACTTTTTTTTACTTTTTACATTGTCCCAGGGTGGGACATCACTGTATTTCATCAGATCGCTGGTGTGACAGTGTGCACAGCACTCTGTCACACCAGCGATGTGACAGGCAGTGCAGGACGCTTCCTCATGCCTGCTCTCGGCAGGCACTGAGGTAAGCCGCCTCCCTCCAGGACCCCAGCGCCATCTTGGATCCGGGTCCTGGGAGGGAGGAAGCCCTCAGAGCAGCGCGATCACATCGCGCTGCTCTGAGGGTCTCAGGGGGGCGCGCAGGGAGCCCCCACCCTACGCGATCCTCCCCTGTGCCCCCAGTACACCGCGATCATGTTTGATCGCGGTGTGCAAGGGGTTAATGTGCCGGGAGGGTCCGTGACCGCTCCTGACACACAGTCACGGGTGTCAGCTGTGATAATCAGCTGACACCCGGCTGCGATTAGCTGCGCTCCCTCCGGGAGCGCAGCTAATCGCCTATGACGTACTATCCCGTCCATGGTCAGAATGGCACGGGTTTTATGGACGGGATAGTACGTCTAATGTCAGAGAGGGGTTAATGTTTAAAAAAAATTTTTTTTTTTACTTTTTACTCTCTCCAATAGTCTTCAGTCCTGCTATGTGTAACAAAATGTTCATTTGTTATGAGCTCCGACCACTGGGTTACTCCAATAGCAGTTCGGCAATAACAACCACACGGGTCTCCTGCAAACCTTGGGTTGTCATATCAACCTATCGTCCCATGGTCATGTGACACGGATACCAATAGGTGGCGTTAAGACACGCATCCAGTTTATGTGAGACAAATACCATGTCAGAGATTGACAGCTGCATTTAACCAGTTAACAGCTGCAGGTGAATTGCGATTCTATTAGCGGCTGTTAGGGGCACATAACAGCTGATCAGATCACCAGTCATGTGCTGGAAAAGGTGCGGGCTCATCGCCGGAGCCCGTATCAAAGTAAGGGAGGCAACCTATTGTTAGGGGTGGCGGAAGCACCAAATGAAATATATATAATAATGATAAAGTGCGTTTGCAACCCGGGGTCCACCGTGCAGAGATGGAACCTGTTGCTAAGCAATGATGGAACAAGGCGGCGGTTGAAGCCGACAATACGCGGGTTAGATGTCACCCAGTATGAACAGTGGCAAACTCTGTTACTTCACAGAGCTGCCGCAACAAAGTAACAGAGCGCTGTTCCCTGTTACACATCACATGACACAGCTGATATGGTGCGAGTGAAGTCTCTAGGCTCAACCCCTAGAACCCAGGGACTTGAGTCTGACCAGACCCAAAATGCGCACGGCGTCACACTAGTGATGCCACTACTTGGCGCTCAGTGGTAGCAAACACAGCTAACTAAAAAACAAGAGCAAAAAGCTCAACTGACCACAGAGCGGTACCAAAAGGTACTGTGCCCTGTAAACAGCCCGGGCTAAGCAGCACACGTGGCGGAGACAGGCGCTAGGTCAAGCCGAGTAAAAACCTGCCTGACTAATGAACACTAGACAGTCATACACTCCCACACTGCGGCAGGTTCTCAGCCCAAACACCCGTGCATACATAGAATGGTAGCATATCCACTCGCTCACACACCACGTGCGATCCTTTTATAACTGCTGCCTTCTAGGGACTTACTGATGGCCCAATCCGAACTGCTTGAGGACCTGAGCATGTGACCTCTGACCACCAATGAGCGGTCGTCTCATGGGCATGCTCAGATGGAGAAAGGCAGGACTTAGTCCCAGGAACGTATGCTCGCTGCTGACTAATGCTGGTTGCTATAGCTGAACCTGGGGCGGCAGCAGCAACCAAACGTATAGCATTAGCCTGAGCAAGATGCTGGGACCAACATCTCCGCTGAGCAGGATCCTCTGCAACTGAAGAAGAATGGGAGACCGCAGAGGAGATGGCTTGAGATTCCTCCTGTGCAGCGGCGGGATCTCGACGCCTAACACCTATGATGGACATAGCACGTCATAGGTCGTTAAGAGGGGGTTAAATGTGTTTTATTCTGTTTAGGTAATTTCCTTCAGGAGGATCTTTCCCCCAACCAAGGGGCAGCGACACCTGGCTATCTAAACCTTTACAGTGATTGTGTCTCACACAACCACCCAAGGTGATCAAACCTATTGTTTTTATAGTCTCCTATATTAGGGTTTTACGCTATTGTGCACTTATCCCTTCACAGGCACTTGTTTACTCTTGGTCTACTCTATACTGACAGAAATCTATCCTAGAATGTGAGGTGGCCTTTGTGTCCTGGAGATAACTTATACCACACATTATCAAATTATATATCACCATGTCAAATGATCTGCAGATCCAGCAGCATAGCCTCCTAATACACCTGATCATATGCACCTGACCCATCCTTACATTGTAGGACAGGTTTCCATCAGTGTACTGTAATTAGACGACTGCCATTTCAATGGAATAGAATAATTATCTCCGAAAATAGAATATTTGTGGTTTTTTAATTAAAGGTATTTAGGGATTTATTAATACTGACTTTTTCTCTCTTAATCTTTTACTATTCCTGGATAACCCACAAAATGTGCTGTTGAATCACTGGAAAATTACCCATAAAAACAAATGCAACATAGTTCTAAAAGGACAAGTCTGAGTAAAATTGCCTTATCAGGTTTGAATTTCCCTTCAGAAAGGAATAGTGTTTACAAGTTAGGCACGCAAATACAATTCCACCATGCACAGCAAACAATCATAAAAATCAGTTATTTGTAAAGTGTCTTTAATTTAACTTTTCATTTGATTTCATAAACTAAAACCATACTAGGACAATACAAAATTCTGATAAAAACTGCATTCAGAATGGCTTTTGTAGCCATGGCATCTCCCTAGGACATAATTAAGATCTCAACAAATCACAAGTTATGGGGGTCCAAATTGGGGTCCTGTGCCAACTAGTAAATGGAAGGAGAGCTGAGAAAATGAGATATGCATTCACATGGCATTCTTCATAATATTTTATATCTAGTTACTTATTTATATGTAGAAGACTGTAGAGCTGATGTGATTGGCGCCTGAGTTGTTAATGTATCAATTAATACAGATAAAGCACCAATAAAGTGTTTTTTTTCTTTTCATTGCACCGCTGGAATGATGTTTTAAATGCAATTCCCCTGCCACCTGTCTTATACTCACCTGCTGCTGACTTCGTCATTTTTCAACGTCTCTCCCGTCGGTCTCCAGCGAAAAGTGATTTACCTGCAGCTCCAGTGTTTCATGGAGCTGAGCAGAGATCATTTTTCAATGCAAACATAAAATATATTCAAAATGGGAGAAATATACATTAAATACCAGCTTTATTAAAAATAAAGAACATATAAAAAACAACATGAAGACAAGGACATACAGTTGTGTCAAAAAGTGTTTGTCCCCTTCCTGATTTCCTATTCTTTTGCCTGTTTGTCACACTTAAATGTTTCAGATCACCAAACAAATGAAATATTAGACAAGTATAACAGAAATAAACACAAAATGCAGTTTTTAAATGAAGGTCTTTATTATTAAGGGAAATAGAAATCCAAACCTACTGGGCCGTGTATGAAAAAGTGATTGCCACCCCTCTTTATGTGGTTTATCACATCTTTGGGAAGCTGAGTTCAAATTCCCTAGCGACACCCAGGTCTGATTGCTTCCACACTTGCTCTCAATCAAGAAATCATTTAAATAGGACCTGTCTGGCAAAGTGAAGTAGACCAAAAAGCTAGACATCATGCCGCAATCCAAAGAAATTCTGAAACAAATTAGAAACAAAATAATTGAAATCTATCAGTCTGGGAAATGTTATAAAGCCATTTCTAAAGCTTTGGAATTCCTGCAATCCACAGTGAGAGCCATAATCCACAAATCGCGAAATCATGGAACAGTGGTAAACTTTCCCAGGAGTGGTTACCCCAAGAGCACAGCAACGACTCTTTGAAGAGGACACAAAACATCATACCAACAGAACATCATACCAACAGTAAAATATGGTGGTGGTAGTGTGATGGTCTGGGGCTGTTTTGCTGTTTCAGGACCTGGAAGACTTGCTGTGGTAAATGGAACCATGAATTATGCTGTCTACTAAAAAATCCTGAAGGAGAATGCCAGGCCATCTGTTCACAACCTCAAGCTGAAGTGCACTTGGGTAATGCAGCAGGACAATGATCCAAAACACACCAGCAAGTTTGCCTCTGAAATAGCTTAAGAAAAGTAAAATTAAAACTTTGGAGTGGCCTGGTCAAAGTCCTGACCTTAATCCAATTGAGCTGCTGTGGCACGACCTTATAAAGACTGTTCATTTTAAGAAACCATCCAATTTGGCTGAGTTAAAACTATTCTGTAAATATAAGTGGGCCAAAATTCCTCCAGAGTGTTGTAAAAGACTCACTGCCAGTTATCAGTAATGGTTGATTGTAGCTGTTGCTGCTGAGTGTGGCCCAACCAGTTATTAGCCTTAGGGGTCAATCACTTTTTTACACAGGGCTCTGGAGGTTTGGATTTCTTTTTCCCTTAATAATAAAGACCTTCATTTAAGCACTGCATTTTGTGTTTACTTGTGTTATCTTTGTCTAATATTTATATTTGGTGATCTGAAACATTTAAGTGTGACAAACATGCAAAAGAATAGGAAATCGGAAGGGGCAAACATAACTATGTTAAAATGATTAAAAAAACAGCATGAGAGGGGGAGGGGTACAGGGCTGCCACTATGAATTTCAGGGCCCCATACTGGCAAAATTTTTGGGGCCCACTTGAGACTCCGCCCAGGCTCCACTCCTCAAACGGTCCACAGCCCCAACGCTCTCTCTTGGAAAAACTCCACTTCTCACCAATCCCACATTAATAGTTCCCATGACCAGATCACTCATATAGCCAGCAGCTTTTCTTTCGGACAAAAGATTTTTTAAGTTGTCACCACGACAAGGTAGACTTTTCTGGCCAAGCTCTACTCTACTCTATCCTATTAATCAATTGTTTAAATAGTCAATACAATTTAGGAATATTTTTATTTATTTTTCAATTTTTAAAATGACCAATATTATCGCATACAAGGGACATATACCATCGCACCATGTCCAGATCACATATTACCACCACATGGTGACAAATAATACCACTTACAAGGAACAAATACCACCACACCATGTCCAGACCAAATATTACCACCATAGTGACCGAATAATATTACATACAAGGGACAAATACCACCACACCATGTCCAGACCAAATATTACCACTACATAGTGACCAAATAATAGCACACACAAGGAACAAATACCACCACACCATGTTCAGTCCACATATTACCACCACATAGTGACCAAATAATAGCACATACAAGGAACAAATACCACCACACCATGGCTGCACAGCATATTACCACCACATAGTGAATGAATACTACAATACTGATCATTATTAAAAAAGCACAATACTAATATCACCATAAGTGCCATCATACACAGTAGATATGTACTTAGTATGCAGTGTCTGTGTATAGGTAATACAGTGATTACCGGTGACATTATACATAGGAGCTCTGTATACAGTATCAGTGCACTGGTAATACAATGATCAGCAGTGACATTATACACATGAGCGCTGTATATATTGTACAGGTTATACAGTGATCAATGACATTATACACAGGAGCACTGTATATAGTGTCAGTGTAAAGCTAATACAGTGATCACTGGTGACATTGTACACATGATCATTGTATATAGTATACATTGTATGGTGTCAGTGTCCAGGTAACACACTGACTCACCAGTGACATCTCTAGTAGTGTTGAGCGATATTGCTCGATATCTAAAAATATCGTATCGAAATTGTATCGCCGATAGCACTAAATATCGTCGATATCCGATTTCGATAGCGGAAGTCCCATGTAAGTCTATGGGAACAAAATATCGAAATTAAAAAAAAACATTCTTGCCTTGTTGGTTAATTGTACATGAAGGAAAACAACAAAGACTAATGTAGAATGTATTGGGGGAGGTTGAGGAGACAATAAAGGCATACATGTTTAACCCAATGCATTGGAATAGCATTAATATATTTTTTTTTGGAAATACGTTTGGATTGACTAACAAATTGACAATGTTGTTAACCTTTTTTCTATTTTGGCAAATATGTATGTTTCACAACTTCCATGCTCTTCACCTTTTTAACTTTTGCCAGTGCCACATTTTCTCCTTCATAATCTTCAGCAGCAGCATCATCTTTCTCATCAAATTATTCTTCATCTTCACCTTCTTAATCTTCTTCTTAAACTTCTTGCTATTCATGTTTTGTTTACATTACTCATATTGTTGTTATCATTAAACTAATTAATCTTCTTCATATTCAAATTCTTCATCTTCTTCCTCTTCATCTTCTTCATCATATTCTTATTTGTGACAGAGATTCCTGTACTTGTAATCTGTAAAAGTATGAATTGTTCATCCTTCCGTTCTTGCTGTCACAAAAGATTTAAATTACAACAGTATTTGTCCGTGTTCAGTTTAGCCTGCAGCAGCAGGCATTTTCCAGGGGCACCACGAGGAGGAACGGACTCACCCCCATACACTGCTTAGTCTTCTTCTGCTTAGAATTTAGAGCATATATTTTGCTCTTCATTTTGGTCGCATACTTCATGTTCTTCTGTTTTTTGATCTTTTGCTTATTGTTCTTCTGTCTCTTGTTCTGTATCTTGTAGTTTGTCTTAACCTTCTTTGTCCTGTTGGTGATCTTCTTCTGGGTAATCTTTTATTTTTTCTTTGTGATGGTGTTCAGGCTGGTTGGCTTCATGCTCGTCGTCCTTGTTGTCGTCATCTTCTTCTGGGTGGTCTTTAATGTCGTCTAATTTCCGAGAAACAGCTGACGTTACTGGAACCCTGACGGGTATCAGATGGAGCAAGAGACAATGGAAGTAACGAGGACCAGCTGACTGTGCTGGACCCCTGACGGGTAGCAGAAGGAAAAGAGGCAATGTCACAACCGAGTACCAGCTGACGTTACTGTGACACGGTTACTAAGCAGGAGGTACCTGTGCTCCAAAGCACTACCAAGGACCAGCAGACGTTGCTGGAACTCGGATACGGAGATGGAGGCACCTAGGCCAAAGGCACTGGGGAGAACCACTTGATGGTACTGGACCCCGGACGGGTAGCAGAAGGAAAAGAGGCAATGTCACAACCGAGTACCAGCTGACGTTACTGTGACACGGTTACTAAGCAGGAGGTACCTGTGCTCCAAAGCACTACCAAGGACCAGCAGACGTTGCTGGAACTCGGATACGGAGATGGAGGCACCTAGGCCAAAGGCACTGGGGAGAAACCACTTGACGGTACTGGACCCCGGACGGGTAGCAGAAGGAAAAGAGGCAATGTCACAACCGAGTACCAGCTGACGTTACTGTGACACGGTTACTAAGCAGGAGGTACCTGTGCTCCAAAGCACTACCAAGGACCAGCAGACGTTGCTGGAACTCGGATACGGAGATGGAGGCACCTAGGCCAAAGGCACTGGGGAGAACCACTTGACGGTACTGGACCCGGACGGGTAGCAGAAGGAAAAGAGGCAATGTCACAACCGAGTACCAGCTGACGTTACTGTGACACGGTTACTAAGCAGGAGGTACCTGTGCTCCAAAGCACTACCAAGGACCAGCAGACGTTGCTGGAACTCGGATACGGAGATGGAGGCACCTAGGCCAAAGGCACTGGGGAGAACCACTTGACGGTACTGGACCCCGGACGGGTAGAAGAACGCACCCATGAAAATGTAAGTTGACAGGACGCAAGCCGTCCGCAGTTACCGAATCACACAGTCCTACAGTGGGTGCTTATCCTATTGTCACAATGGAAACCGCCTTTATTTACATATCCCACAGCACACATAGGAATCACCTAAACTGCAGGCACCATAGAGTCGGCTAACCCGAATGCAACACGACAGCACAACTTATTGGAGGATAATTGACGTTCACACTGCCAGGAAACAGCTGTCGTGCTGTAACCAGGCTGGCCAGGAGTCAGTACCCTGCCAATTACTTACGAGCAACAAATGGCGGTGTTGTAGCCCAGGGAGTACAGTTCAGGTGGTAGAAAGATGAACATAACAGGAGACATGGAAAACGTTGCCAAACAGTTATTTAATCTGAAAACGGACAGGCAAATTCAGGTGAGATCCATGCCTTGTTCATTTTCAGAAAAGTAAGCCGGTCTACATTCTCTGAGGATAGTCGCATGCGACGGTCTGTTACTACACCACCTGCAGCACTAAAGACACGCTCAGATAATACACTGGCAGCAGGGCAAGCCAGCACCTCCAATGCATACTGGCTAAGCTCTGGCCATGTATCCAACTTAGAGACCCAAAATTTGAAAGGGGAAGAGGCATCTGGGAGTACACTTAGAGGGAAAGCCAAGTAGTCTGTCACCATCTTACGGAAACGTTTCTTCCTGGTGACTGGAGCCGTCTCGGATGGTGTAGACCTTGCTGGCGCTGTCACAAAACTTTGCCACATTTGTAACATACAGTTCTTGCCCTGTGCAGAGGCGCTGCTTCTGCTCCCTCTTGTTGTAGAGGTGTCTACACTGCCTCGACGCACAGAGCTGCTTTGTAAAGCAGCAGCAGTAGCAGCAGCAGCTCTCTCGGCTGGAATGTACAACAGTATGGATTGCACCAGTGTGTCTTGGTACTCCTGCATTTTACGGTCCCGGTTCACCGGTGTGATGAGGGTTTGTAAGTTGTCCCGGTAGCGAGGGTCTAGGAGGGTGTACACCCAATAATCTGACGTGCTGAGAATGTGGGCGATGCGGCGGTCGTTTCTCAGGCACTGAAGCATGAAATCAACCATGTGCTGCAGACTCCCAACTGGCCAACAAATGCTGTCCTCTGGAAGAGGCGTTATCTCTGTCTCCTCTGCATCACCCCACCCTCGCTCTACATACTGAGTAGAGCGTTGTGTACCTCCCTCTGTAGGGATTTCTTCCTCCTCCATTGACTCCTCCTCCTCCTCCTCCTCATCCTCCTCACAAAGTGAGCCCTGCCCAGCCCTTTGTGAGGAACGACGTTGCGCTGACTGTCCTGAAGGTAATTGAATTTGTGACTCCTCATCCTCCACCTCTTTCAAAACCTCTTCCTTTAGTGCTTTCAGTGATTTCTGAAGCAGGCAGATAAGGGGTACAGTCATGCTGACTAGTGCATCATCTGCACTCGCCATCCGCGTTGAGACATCAAACGCACGCAAAACGTCGCAGATGTCGTTCATAGAGGCCCACTCAGTAGTGGTGAAGTGTGAACGGCGCAAATTGCGAGTTGATTGCGCCTGTTGCAGCTGATACTCCATTACTGCTGGCTGCTGCTCACACAACCGCTCCAACATATGTAACGTGGAATTCCACCTGGTGGGTACGTCACATATGATGCGATGTTCAGGAAGGCGAAATCTGACTTGCAGAGCTGCAATGCGCGATCTGGCCATGCTGGAACGTCGCAAGTGAGCGCACTCTAGGCGGACCTTGTGCAGCAGTGCATCAAGATCCGGATAGTCCCTCAAAAAACTCTGCACGACCAAGTTGAGCACATGTGCCAGACATGGTATGTGAGTGAGGTTGCCAAGGCCCAGAGCTGCCACCAGATTTCGGCCATTGTCACACACTACCAAGCCTGGCTGGAGATTAGCTGACAAAAACCACACATCGCTCTCCTGCTTGATGGCATCCCAGAGCTCCTGCGCTGTGTGGCTTCGATTCCCCATGGGAATTAATTTCAGTACGGCCTGTTGACGTTTGGCCACGGCTGTGCTCATATCGGTCGCAACAGGTAAGCATTCACGGGTCCATGTGGAGGTATACCGTGACGGCTCGTGCAGCGATGATTCTGAGGAACTGGAGTAGGAGGAGGAATCAATGTGCACAGACTGGATTCCTGCAATCCTTGGAGTTGGCAGAACACGTACAGCGCCACTGGCAAGATCTGTACCCGGCTCCACAACATTGACCCAATGGGCAGTGAGGGAAAGGTATCGTCCCTGGCCATGGGTACTGGTCCACGCATCGGTGGTCAGGTGGACCCTGCTACTGACGGCGTTTAGTAGCGCATGTTTAATGTTTCCCTCGACATGTTTTTGCAGAGCAGGGACAGCTTGCCTGCTGAAATAAAATCGGCTTGGCACATTATATTGTGGGACTGCCAATGCCATAAAGTTCCTGAAACTGTCAGTCTCCACCAGCCTGAATGACAGCATTTCAAGGGACAGGAGTTTTGCAAGGCCAGCATTCAGAGCCTGTGCTCGTGGATGGTTTGCCGAGTATGGCCGTCTTTTATCCCATGCCTGTGTTACCGATGGCTGTTTTTTGTTCTGGGAGTGTGACGATGACTGTGAACTTGCTGCAGTGGGTGGAATAACAGTTTCTCTATGGACAACAGTGACCGAGGTTCTTCCATGGAGATCCTGTGAGGAAGCCGAAACAGGTGTGTGAGAGCTGGAGGTAGAGGCTCGAACATGACCTAAAGATGTAGGTGCTGCTGTAGGTTGGCCTACATCTCCAGTGTGTCTTTGGAACTCAGCTACGTGCTTTGTCCGTACATGTGTCCACATATTTGTGGTATTCAGGTTCCTGATATTTTTACCTCTTTTAACTTTTTGCTTACACAGCTTGCATTGAACATAGCAAATATCATGTACAAGTCTGTCAAAAAAGGACCACGCAGTGCAAGTCATGGGAGCGCCAATTTTGACAGTTCTAAGAGAACTGCTCCCAACAGGTGCCAAACTGGAGGCTACAGGCAAGCGAGTCTGCAGCCTACCTCTCCCTCCTCTTTGTACCGTTGGGCCAATCTCTTCCTCAGAGCTGCTCCCACCACCTTCCTGTTGCTCACGCCATGTTGGGTCTCGGACTTCATCATCTCCACTACCCTCTTCCAACACCTGCTGCTGTTGGATGGTCTGGGCAGCACCATGCTCCACAAAACCTGCCACCTGAGTCTCATCATCATCATAAGATGCGTTCTGCGGTGTGCTGTCCATCGGCACTGGCTCACCCGCCTCTTTAGATTGAGAGAGACACAGCTGTTGCGCATCACTGCATACTCCCTCTTCTTCAAATTGCAGAATGCTGCTTGCCTGTGCCCGTGTTTGCGAGCCAACAGATTCTGAGAACAGAAGCAGAGACTCAGCTGGCTCCTGTACAGAACTCTCTGACTGCCTTGGCAATTTGACAGGCGGTGAACAGACAGATGGTTGCTCAACAGTGTTGTGTTCCTGAGAGGAGGTGGAAGGAATTGAAGTCGATGCATTGGCTGCCATCCAACCAACAACGGCTTCAATTTGTTCTTCCCGCAGCAGGGGGGCACGCCGAGCTCCTACCAAAGTGCGCATAAAGGAACGCTCACGGGGATAAATGGTGGATGCTGTGTCACTGAGGGCGGCAGCAGACACAGAATCCCCACGTCCTCTCCCTGCTGAAACTCCACGGCCACGACCACGTGCCTTACTCACTGACTTCTTCATCTTGGTATATTGATAAAGAAAGTCAGAAAAGTTATAAGGCTTAAGTGTGGTTATTATGCAGAGACTGAAGTGAACACTGAAACACAACTGTTCACAATCTGTGAAAGGCTACTCCTTTGTCTACTTCTATAGTGTTTGCAACCAATGTATTGGATACGGATGGAAGCGCGTCACACTAATAGTTAAATTGCATGGAGCTGCAAGAATTACACTGAAGGAAAAAAAAAAATAGTCTGTGAGTGACAGGTGCAGATGCCTACAGACAGCGTTGCATGCAGAGCAAACTGCAGCATCACCTGCACTCACACACACCTTGCAGAGCTGTTAAAACAACACTGCAGGCAAAAGGAAGCTTTACACAGCGGTTGGTGCTAGCCTGCCTACAGCACAGTACACTAAATCGCAATCTCTAACTGTCCCTCAGAGTCAGCACAGTAGCGTTCTGTCCCTTACTGAATTCACAGCACAGTGATGCTAAAATGGCGGCGGCGCCTTTTATAGTGCATTCTGACATCATTTCAGCATCCAATCACAGCCATGCCATTAGTTAACATGACCGCAGCAGTACAGGATGTGCCCACACTTCTTAGGATTCCTCATTGGCTGACTAAAATCACATTGCCTCGCAAAGAATTATGGGAACTTCCGATTACGGTATTCGATAAGACGAAAATATCGAAACGAATTATCGAAAGGCCGATAGAGCTAATATCGGCCGATAGCCGATATTTGCATTATCGTATCGCTCAACACTAGTCTCTAGGTGAAGTTCTTCATCTTTGCTTTTCATCTTCATCCAGCACAGACCACCATCACTTCTTCCAGCCAGGGCTCATCTCTGCAGGAAATAACACAGTTATCTAGAGCAC
The DNA here is from genome assembly GCA_033576555.1 of Oophaga sylvatica. Lineage (NCBI taxonomy): Eukaryota > Metazoa > Chordata > Amphibia > Anura > Dendrobatidae > Oophaga > Oophaga sylvatica. Next base: position 230,287,639 of record JARQOD010000003.1, on the reverse strand, counting down.
CACTTGCAGAACACATTACTTATTTTTTTCCCAACTTCTAAACTACACCAGATGAAAAAAGTGACATAGCGTCGCTCTGCACAGTAACAGGACCGCCCCCCCATTTAAAACAGTATCCTCAAAAAATAAAATAAATACATGACTGCAGTAATAATATCCCTTAATTAACCCCTATGGTAATAATATCCACCATCATGGCCCCTGACTCATTCCTGTCTCCAGCCATATGTTCTCCCATCCTGGCCCCTTATGTTCTCCCATCCTGCCCTCATGAGTATCCATTCTGCCACCATGTGATGTCCCATCCTGCCCCATCTGTCCGATGATCCTGCCCCATCTGTCCTGTGATCCTGCCCCATCTGTCCCATGATCCTGCCCCATCTGTCCTGTGATACTGCCCCATCTGTTCCATGATTCTGCCTCATCTTTCCCATGATCTTGCCCCATCTGCCCCGTGATCCTGCCCCATCTGCCCTGTGATCCAGTTCCATCTGTCTCATGATCCTGCCCATCTGTCTCCATTGTATCCATCCTACCCATGATCCTGCACCACGTATCTCCATCCTGCCCCATGTCTCCATCCCGCCCCATGATCTTGCCCCATCTCTCTCCATCCTGCTCATCTGCCTCCATCCTGCCCCATGATCCTGCCCCATCTGTCTCAATCCTGCCCCATGATCCTGCTCCATCTGTCTCCATCTTGCCCCTTGATTGTGCCCCGTCTGACTCCATCCTGCCCCATGATCCTGCCCCGTCTGTCTCCATCCTGCCCCATGATCCTGCACCATCTGTCTCCATTCTGCCCCATGATCCTGCCCCATCTGTCTCCATCCTGCCCCGTGATCTTGCCCCATCTGTCTCCATCCTGCCACATGATCCAGCCCCATCTGTCTCCATACTGCCCCATGATCTTGCCCCATCTGTCTCCATCCTGCCCCTTGATCCTGCCCCATCTGTCTCCATCCTGCCCCATGATCCTGCCCCATCTGTCTCCATCCTGCCCCATGATCCTGCCCCATTTGTCTCCATCCTGCACCCCGTGTCTCCATCCTGCCCCCTGTGTCTCCATTCTGTTCCGTGTCTCCATTCTGCCCCATCTGTCTCCATTCTTCCCCTGTGTCTCCATTCTTCCCCCTGTGTCTCCATTCTTCCCCCTGTGTCTCCATCCTGCTCCCTGTGTCTCCATCCTGCCCCCTGTGTCTCCATTCTTCCCTCTGTCTCCATCCTGCCCTCTGTGTCTCCATCCTGACCCCTGTGTCTCCATTCTTCCCCCTGTCTCCATCCTGCCCCCTGTGTCTCCCATCCGGCCCCCTTGTTTCTCCATCCTTCCCTCGTGTCTCCATTCTTCCCCCTGTGTCTCCATTCTTCCCTGTGTCTCCATTCTTCCTCCTGTGTCTCCATTCTTCCCCTGTGTCTCCATTCTTCCCCTGTGTCTCCCATCCTGCCCCTCGTGTCTCTTTCAATAAAAATAAAAAAACCTTTCTCCGTACCTGGCTGCGCTCCTGCAGGCAGCGATGCACCCACCATGCAGTTCAAGCACGCACTCACTGGCCAATGACAATGACAGCATATGCCGGCGACGTGCACGCTGACTTCAGCTGCCAGCCTCCGATTGGCAGGCGGCTTTTAACTATTGCCATTAACTATTTAACTATTGCCGGCAGAAGCCTGCCACTAGGGCCCGGTGAGCAGAAGAGATGGGGCCCAATGCGGGCCCCCTCTGCTCATCAGGCCCCATACGCCAGTCAGGGCAGTAATGCCCTGATGGCGGCCCTGGAGCGGTATGTCCAAAAATTTATGGAAAAATAATTAAGTGAAACAATTGCCTGTCAAATGTACACACTATCAGTAGAGGAGTAATAGATCCAGTGAGGAAAAAAATAGCTATATCCAATAACAAAGGTTAAGGTAAATGTCCAGGGTCAAAATAGCTAATAAATAACAAGATACAGACAGGTAGCAAGATGCTGCAAGGCATAAGCCACAACATAAGCAACAAGAGGCTAAATAACAATGAGGAGAGCTATGATATAGAGCAGTGATGGCGAACCTTGGCACTCCAGCTGTTGGAGAACTACAACTCCCAGCATGCCTCAACTGCTGCAGGTTGCAAGGGCATGCTGGGAGTTGTAGTTTTACAATAGCTGGAGTGCCAAGGTTAGCCATCACTGATATAGAGTATGCATAAGAACAATGTAAATATATTGCAAAGAGGCCATATCACATCCCCATCACACCACTCCAGGGCTGTTTCGCTACAGCTTCATTAACTCCCTTATGAATGGAAACAATACAGTCTAAGCAGCTTGCACAAAATCGTGAAGCTGTGGCGGCAGGGAGCTGCTGTCACACACAGCCAGATTCCTCACAGAAAAAAGAAGAAATGGTTTATTACCATTTTTGCCTTCTCCATCTCTGTATAGACAGCACTAAACCACTGTTAGTGTATACAGATTTGAAAGCAGTATCACTAAGCATGCTTCCTCCTCTGGACTCAGGAGCTGCTAGAAAAGTCAGCTCAGCTATCCAGCTAGAAGGCTGAAATTTCCTGTAGCTGGAGATAATATACTAGCCCCAGCTACAAAGAAAAATCAAAAAGTGGCAAAACAAATGTATTGATATGTTGAAATTCCTCCCCATTGTCTTTTAAGACCTTAAAAGAGTACAGAGTACAAGGCGGTACAGAGTGTAAGATAATGAAAAAAATAAATAAAACTTAAAAATAGAAAAATAAAATAGCAAAAAAGCCTAAATAAAAAACTAAACTAAAAAAGATACACTGCCAGTTTAAATTGATGCCCTTAGCCCCAACCCATAATAATGTTCAATATATAAAAATAATTTATATAGAAAAGGGAACGCAATTGAAATTGTTGTTAGAGGTGCTTTGTGGCAGTAAAAAAAATGTGAAAAAATACACTTATTTATCTGTCTTTATATTTCCACACATATCAGAAAAAAGTAATGTAAAAATGACATAAAAAGGCAAAAATTGAATATCTGAATCGGGAACATTATAGAGCCATTAAAAGCATATACAATAAAAAGTGAAAAATGCGCCTGATCAAGAAGGGTTTAAAATGAGAAAGTTATGAACTGATTAAAGATGAGAGAAAAAAAAGGCGAAAAGAAAATTTCTCTGACTTAAAATCAATCTGCATGATAGCATTTATGGAACAATTGACCAAATTGTCAGCTGTTTCTAATGTCACAACTGTAAATTCCTGCATTTCTTCAATAAACAAGATGCTACATTTTAAAGTAAGAGAGCCAAATGGCAGTGTAGTAAGTTAATTTCAGTTTTGTATACTTTAAGATCGTATGCAAAAAAATTATAATTTTTTGTTGAATGCAAAAATCTACTGTTCATCAGTCTACACACCTGTACAAAACTTTTTATGATAAAATGCAATAATGCATTAAATGAGAATAATACAATGAATTCCAAATATAAATAAAATGTATTTTACAATACCTGAGTTACTTTTAAAAATCCAAGGTGAAATGGGTCCAGATCATGCACATCCGTAGGCAAAACCTTCCAGCTCTAAGTGTATATTTGAAGGCTTAATTTGAATGTATTTCCTTGTCAAAGAAAGAGACCTAGTAAGCCGATCACATGTAATCCATTCCGATAAGAGACATGGAGCATCGGGACAAAGGAAGACTGCTGTTTGACAGTATCCTAATGTATCCTACTGAAAGCTTAACTACAGCAGACTATTACTTCAAAGCCTAGGCAACTAAAAGTTATTTCCCAAGCTGAGAGCATTCACATCTACATCACAAAGGAAAGCATTACAAAGAATACGAGGCCATTGTGTTAAGGCCTTTAATTTCCGCAGCTTAATTATTAATGAATCACACCTTTGATGCATAGCGTAATATACAGTCGACGTTCTGTTTGCTCTTTCCTTAGACCACAAATATTCAATTCCTATGCTTCTTTACTTTTTTCTTTTTATTTAACTGACATTACCCTAATGTGTTTTACTCTTTTTCCTCGCAAATAGATAAACAAGGATTTTCTGATATCCTGTAGCATGTAACCTGGCTCCTCATAAATAATTACTTACACGTAAAGTTAAAAGGTTGAATAAGGTAACAAAACCCCACAGCTAAACCTAATATATATTTGAAAATGAAAGATATATTATATTTTAGGAAATAATACAATATAATAAAATTGACCACTGTTATTTCTACATACTCTGCAAAAATAAAAAGAACAAGAAAATGTAATAATATTGGTAATATATCTTTATGAGGGAAGCATGCTGCTTTCTCCACTAATAAGCCAGGTATCTTACTTTAACATCACATCATTTGCTCTGAAAAAAAATATTAAAATCTGTCTTGATCACATCAAGGACTGCCAGGTAATTGATGTGTCAGATTACAGCTCCTGTTAAAACTCTGTTGAATTGGAAGGGCAAAAGGAAAAGGAGGAGCAGAGTGAGTACCAGGGTGACCAAGTGAGGCCTTGACATACAAAGACCCCTACTGCTTTTCTCTAGTTAGTGTTTATGTAAGCAGATTGCATGATGCAGTGACAGACAGAAGGCAGAGCAAGGGTTAACAAATTTAACAGTTTAATTTAACAGGGGATTAACTCCTCACAGAGAGATAAATGGTAAATGAGGGTTAAATAGTTCAATGGCAAGCAATAGGCAAAGTTAATGAGCAATAAACAAGTTAATGGCAGTCCTTTAAATCACTTATCCTGTCAGAGGCTTCCCAGTGCACAACTGAAGCTTTGAAGGCCATGGCACCAACAACGACTGGCGTGGTGATGTTCCAGTGGGGTCCTGCAAACAACAGTCCGTCTTCTGGTGGCAGCGGTCGGTCTCCGGCACCTATTGCCGAGCCCCTAGTCCATAAGTTGGTGTGACCATAGCAAACAGGGTCGCAGCACTGACAGAGTCCAGTGTGGACTGGCAAGTGTCAACTGGCAAGGTAGGCTGCAAATATCTGTTCAGTACTCGGCTTTCTCTTCGCTGCACGTGCGCTATACTCACAGTCACGGAGCACACGTCACCTTGCTCTCTGGTATCCACCGGGAACATGGCACCTCACTCTCTCAGGCTCTTAAGCTTTCATGTGGTGCTCAGCTGAACAAGGCTCGTGGCTCTCTGCCTGTTACTGCAGTGGGTTCCGGCAGCGTCCTGGAGTATGGTCGACCCCGTTTCGTCTCAGCCCGACTGCGCACCGCGGAGCATGCTGCGCACGCATCTGGCCTCTCTCACGGCAGGCTGAGAACTGCCCGACGCTGAGCGTGCTTTCAGTTTTAACCGCAGCCCTGCTTCCGGGTCAGAGCACCTGGCCGGGCCTTTTTGCCTTTCCCCAGAAAACAAGGGAACCAAGCCTCGACAGTTCCAGACCCGGCGCAGCACAGGTACTCGTAGTCCGGTCTTCTTCCTTACATTTATCACACCATACTGAAGGATTCACAGCTTCAGTGCTTAGTACTGCAATATAATGTCCTCCATTTTGATGTTTCTTCTGAACATATGCTATATGGAGACAGGAGAACAGAAATCCCTCATGTATCAGTGTAACATATATTGAGGACATCATAGCAACATGACTCCACTTGCTTTGAGACAAAAGAAAACATGAGATCAAGTCTACAGAGAGTAAAAGTGTTAAATTATTAAGGATAAAATATATATACTAGGTAGAATTAGTGTAATTGCTCATGAAAAGATATGTCAACTAATTCTTATTAGTCATTTTTAATGACAGGTGCTTTTTAGTAAGCTTACCCCTTCCTGAAATAGGGCATACTTGTATGAAGTAGGCTCATAAGCTGACACAAATGGGTTGTACCCTATCCCAGTTCAAAAACAACAAAATGAAAAATAAAATTAAATAAACATACTGTATTTGGTTTTGTTTTGTTGTATCTGAAAACTTGGATCAAAAATAAAAACATTTAAACTATATGAAATACAATGAAATGAAAAAATAACACTATTTCTTGATTGCTGCACTTTCCCTACAAAAATGCAATAAAAAGCAATCAAATTGTCATATATACCCAAAAGTGGCATCATTGAAAATGTCAGCATGATGTGCAAAACCAAGCCTCATACAAGTCCAAAATTTAAAAAAATATGCCAGTCTCCAAAAATTGGGATGCAAACCTAATTAATTTTTTAATACATTCTGATTTTTTTAAACATTACTAAAATATAAACAAAAAACTAATCAGTTTGATATTGCCATAATTGGATTTACCTGAGGAATCATATTGCCAGGTTATTTTGAACATGCAATGAACTGTATAAAAATAAAACCCCAAAACAGCAGTGCTTCCTTTTTTCACATTATTTTGAATTTTTTCTCATATTTCACTAAGTTATATGGTAAAATGAAAACTGTCATACAGACCTCATGTGGCTATGTCAACTGAAAAATGTAAAAATGTTGTCTTTTAGAGAAAGGTGCAGAAAAAGCAAAAGCACAAAAATGTGCAATCGACCAGTCACAAAAGGGTTAAAGTGAAAAATGAAAATGATAATAGTCCACAATAATAGTGCCTTTATTTGGTATCATGTCATTCTTAAAAGTTTGTTTTGTAAATGTTCCTTTTCGCTTTCCTGCCTGTGAGCCACAGATATAACAATGTTGTAACAAGTGAGTGTACTTTCCAAGCCAGTACTTTTCTCATACTATGTTATGATATTGAAGTAGCGTTAAAAATTTACAATTTACTTATAAACATATATATTTATAATATATATGTATATATATATATATATATATATATATACAGTTTGAAACCAGAAGTTTACATACACTATATAAAAAGACACATCTGCAAGGCACAGCTTGTCACTCGACAGAAATTTTAGGTGGACACTTGCCCAGGTAATATGTATAGGAATGGGGATAATATTGTTTGCGTTTGCCTGAGTGCATGAAGGGACGCTACAATGGTGGAAGGCTATGTGTGTTTCTATTGATGGCAACACCATTCCTCTAGTTTACTTGATCCGTTGTTGTGTTTCTCTGCCCTGTATTTTTGCTGCACTTTCATTGTGTATTGATATATGTGCACATGCAAGGTAAATATGGATTGAGGATATGCAATGATTTTGTTGGTATATTTCTATTATATATTATCTGAAGTATCATCTAGTGATTCCTAATAGGATTAAGTAGGCAGACTTAATTATTCGGGTATTTTTGTGTCCCCTCTTTAGCTGGCCTGGTTTGAGGCACCAATTTGTTTTATTTGTATTATGTCATTTTTGGACGTTTAACCCCTTCACCCCCAAGGGTGGTTTGCACGTCAATGACCGGGCCAATTTTTACAATTCTGACCACTGTCTCTTTATGAGGTTATAACTCTGGAACGCTTCAACGGATCTTCGCGATTCTGAGATTGTTTTCTCGTGACATATTGTACTTCATGTTAGTGGTAAAATTTATTCGATATAACTTGCGTTTATTTTTGAAAAAAATGCAAATATGGCGAAAATTTTTAAAATTTTGCAATTTTCAAACTTTGAATTTTTATTCCCTTAAAACAGAGAAATATATCACACAAAATAGTTAAGAAATAACATTTCCCACATGTCTACTTTACATCAGCACAATATTGGAACAAAATTTTTTTTTGTTAGGAAGTTATAAGGGTTAAAAGTTGACCAGCAATTTCTCATTTTTACAGCAAAATTTACAAAGCCATTTTTTTTAGGGACCACCTCACATTTGAAGTCACTTTGAGGGGTCTATATGGCAGAAAATACCCAAAAGTGACACCATTCTAAAAACTGCACCCCTCAAGGTACTCAAAACCACATTCAAGAAGTTTATTAACCCTTCAGGTGCTTCACAGTAACTAAAGCAACGTGGAAGGAAAAAATGAATATTTTACTTTTTAGCCACAAAAATTATCTTTTACAAACTTTTTTTTTATTTTCACAAGGGTAAAAGGAGAAAATGGACAGATAAGGTTGTTATGCAATTTCTCCTGAGTACGCCAATACCCCATATGTGGGGGAAAACCACTGTTTGGGCACACGGCAGAGCTCGTAAGGGAAGGAGCGACGTTTGACTTTTTCAAACTAAAATTGGCTGGAATTTAGATTGGATGCCATGTCGTGTTTGGAGAGCCCCTGATGCGCCTAAACAGTGGAAACCCCCCACAAGTGACACCATTTTGGAAACTAGACCCCCTAAGGTACTTATCTAGATCTGTTGTGAGCACTTTGAACCCTCAAGTGTTTCACAAAAGTTTATAAAGCCTGGGTGTGAAAAAAAAAAATAATAATTTTCCACAAAAATGATTTTTTAGTCCCAAATTTTTGAATTTTCCCAAGGAATTTGGACCCAAAAGTTGTTGTCCAATTTGTCCTGAGTACGCTGATACCCCATATGTGGGGGGGGGAAACTGTTTGGGCGCACGGCAGGGCTTGGAAAGGAAGTAGTAATGTTTTGGAATGCAGACGTTAATGGGGGTCATGTTCCGTTTGCAGTGCCCCAGATGAGCCTAAACAGTGGAAACCCCCACAAGTGACCCCATTTTGGAAACTAGACCCCCTAAGGAACTTATCTAGATCTTTGGTGAGCACTTTGAACCCCCAATTGCTTCACACAAGTTTATAATGCCCGAGCATGAAAATAAAAAATCCTATTTTTTTCCCACAAAAATTATATTTTAGTCATTTATTTTCCCAAGGGTAACAGGAGAAATTGGACCACATAAGTTGTTGTACAATTTGTCCTGAGTATGCTGATACCCCATATGTGGGGGGGAACCACTGTTTGGGCGCACGGCAGAGCTCGGAATGGAAGGAGCACCATTTGACTTTTTCCAACCAAAATTGGCTGGAATTGAGTTTGGATGCCATGTTGCATTTGGAGAGCCCCTGATGTGCCTAAACAGTGGAAACCCCCCACAAATGACCCCATTTGGGAAACTAGACCCCCTAAGGAACTTATCTAGATTTTTGATGAGCAATTTGAACCCCCAAGTGCTTCACACAAGTTTATAACGTAGAGCCGTAAAATTTAAAAATCATATTTTTTCCACAAAAATGATCTTTTCACCCCAATTTTTATTTTTCCAAGGGTAACAAGACTCCAAAAGTTATTGTGCAATTTGTCCTGAGTGCGCTGATACCCCATATGTGGGGGTAAACCACTGTTTGGGTGCATGGCAGAGTTTGGAAGGGAAGGAGCGCCGTCTGACTTTTTCAACGCAGAATTGGCTGGACGCCATGTCGTGTTTGGAGAGCTCCTGATCTGCCTAAACAGTGGAAACCCCCATAAATGACACCATTTTGGAAACTAGACCCCTCAAGGAACTTATCTAGATGTGTGGTGAGAACTTTGAACCCCCAGGTGTTTCACTAAAGTTTATAACGTACAGCCGTAAAATAAAAAATCTTTTTTTTTTTTTACAAAAATGATTTTTTCGCCCCCAATATTTTATTTTCACAAGGGTAACAGAAGAAATTGGAACCCAAAAGTTGTTGTCCAATTTGTCCTGAGTACACTGATACCCAATATGTGGGCGAAAACTACTGTATGGGCACACGTCGGGGCTCGGAAGGGAAGTAGTGACGTTTTGGATTGCAGACTTTGATGGAATGGTCTGGGGGCGTCATGTCAAATTTGGAGAGCCCCTGATGCACCTAAACAGTGGAAACCCCCCACAAGTGACCCCATTTTGGCAAATAGACCCCACAAGGAACTTATCTAGATGTGTGGTGAGCACTTTGAACCCCGAAGTGCTTCACAGAAGTTTATAACGCACAGCCGTAAAAATAAAAAATCTTTTTTTTTTTTACAAAAAATGATTTTTTCGCCCCCAATATTTTATTTTTACAAGGGTAACAGGAGAAATTGGACCCCAAAAGTTGTTGTCCAATTTGTCCTGAGTACGCTGATACCCAATATGTGGTTGAAAACTACTGTATGGGCGCACGTCAGGGCTCGGAAGGGAAGTAGTGACGTTTTGGATTGCAGACTTTGATGGAATGGTCTGGGGGCGTCATGTCCCATTTGGAGAGCCCCTGATGCGCCTAAACAGTGGAAACCCCCCACAAGTGACCCCATTTTGGAAAATACACCCCACAAGGAACTTATCTAGATGTGTGGTGAGCACTTTGAACCCCGAAGTGCTTCACAGAAGTTCATAACGCACAGCCGTAAAAAAAAAAATCCTTTTTTTTTTTTTGCAAAAATGATTTTTTCGCCCCAATATTTTATTTTTACAAGGGTAACAGGAGAAATTGGACCCCAAAAGTTGTTGCCCAATTTGTCCTGAGTACGCTGATACTCCAATATGTGGGAGAAAACTACTGTATGGGTACACGTTGGGGCTCGGAAGGGAAGTAGTGACGTTTTGGATTGCAGACTTTGATGGAATGGTCTGGGGGCGTCATGTCGCATTTGGAGAGCCCCTGATGCGCCTAAACAGTGGAAATCCCCAACAAGTGACCCCATTTTGGAAAATAGACCCCACAAGGAACTTATCTAGGTGTGTGGTGAGCGCTCTGAAGCCCCAAGTGCTTCACAGAAGTTTATAATGTACAGCCATAAAAACAAAAAAATATATTTTTTTGTACAAAAATGATATTTTCGCCCCCAGTTTTTTATTTTCCCAAGGGTAACAGAAGAAATAGGACAAATTGCACAATAACTCTTTGGGTCCAGAGTACGCTGATACCCCATATGTGGGGATAAACTACTGTTTGGACGCATGGCAGAGCTCAGAAGTGAAGGAGCACCGTTTGACTTTTTCAACGCAGAATTGCCTGGAATTGAGATCAGACGCCATGTCACATTTGGAGAGCCCCTGATGTGCCTAAACAGCGGAAACCCCCCAATTCTAACTCCAACCCTAACCCCAACACACCCCTAAACCTAGTCCCAACCCTAACCACAAACCTAACCCTAACACACCCCTAATCCCAACCCTAACCCTAATCCTAACTTTAGTGCCAACCCTAACCCTAACTTTAGCCGCAACCCTAACCCTAACCCTAATGGGAAAATGGAAATAAATACATTTTTTTAATTTTATTATTTTTCCCTAACTAAGGGGGTGATAAAGGGGGGTTTGATTTACTATTTATAGCGGGTTTTTATGATTGGCAGCTGTCACGCTAAAAGACGCTTTCTATTGCAAAAATAGTTTTTTGCATCGCCACATTTTGAGAGCTATAATTTTTGCATATTTTGGCCCACAGAGTCATGTGAGGTCTTATTTTTTGCGGTACGAGTTGACGTTTTTATTTGTACCATTTTTGAGCAGGTGACATTTTTTGATCGCTTTTTATTTCGATTTTTGGGAGGTAAGAATGAACAAAAATCAGCAATTCATGAATTTCTTTTGGGGAGGCGTTTTTATTGTTCCGTGTGTGGTAAAATTGATAAAGCAGTTTTATTCTTCGGGTCAGTACGATTGTGGCGATACCTCATTTATATCATTTTTTATGTTTTGGCGCTTTTATAGAATAAAAACAATTTTATATAAAAAATAATTATTTTTGCATCGCTTTATTCTGCGAGCTATAACTTTTTTATTTTTTCGCTGATGATGCTGTATGATGGCTCGTTTTTTGCGGGACAAGATAACATTTTCAGCGGTACCATGTTTATTTATATCGGTCTTTTTGATCGCGCGTTATTCCACTTTTTGTTCGGCGGTATGATGATAAAGCATTGATTTTTTGCTTCGTTTTTTTTTTTTTTTTTTTAAGGGGTTCACTAAAGGGGTTAACTAGTGGGACAGTTTTATAGGGGGGTCGTTACGGACGCGGCAATACCAAATATGTGTACTTTTATTGTTTTGGTTTTTTTATTTACAGGAAGAAATGAATTTATTGGGGAATATTTTTTTTTTTTTTTTTATTTTGTATTTTTTTTATAACATGTTTATTTTTATTTTTTTAACTTTTTTACTTTGTCCCAGGGTGGGACATCACTGTATTTTATCAAATCGCTGGTGTGACAGTGTGCACAGCACACTGTCACACCAGCGATCGCTCAGGCAGTGCAGCAGGCTTCTCAGTGCCTGCTCTCATCAGGCAGCACTGAGGAAGCCGCCTCCCTCCAGGACCCCGGCGCCATCTTGGATCCGGGTCCTGGGAGGGAGGAAGCCCTCAGAACAGCGCGATCACATCGCGCTGGTCTGAGGGTCTCAGGGGGGCGCGCAGGGAGCCCCCACCCTGCGCGATCCTCCCCTGTGCCCCCAGTACACCGCGATCATGTTTGATCACGGTGTGCTAGGGGTTAATGTGCCGGGAGCGGTCCGTGACCGCTCCTGACACACAGTCACGGGTGTCAGCTGTGATAATCATCTGACACCCGGCGGCGATTAGCTGCGCTCCCCTCAGGAGCGCAGCTGATCGCCTATGACGTACTATCCCGTCCATGGGCAGAATGGCACGGGTTTTATGGACAGGATAGTACGTCTAATGTCAGAGAGGGGTTAATAAATTTATTTGTTTTATAAACTGTTGTTGAGAGACACTTCTCGATCCGAGTATGGTCAATTCACTATAGGTTCTATATATTGAATATATTTGTAATAAGTATATATATAATATATATATATATATATATATATACAGTTGAAACCAGAATTTTATATACACTATATAAAAAGACACATCTGCATGTTTTTCTCAATATCTGACATGAAATCAGGATAAACCTTTCCCAGATTAAGTCAATTAAGATTATCATAATTATTAATATTTACCAAATGCCAGAATAATGACAGACAGAGAGAGAGAATGTTTTAAGGCATTGTTCTTACTGCAAAGTCAAAAGTTCACATACAGTTTACATACATTTCATTGTATTTGGTACCATTGCCCTAAAACTGAATGACTTGGGTCAAACGTTTGGGATATCCTTTCCTAAGCTTCTAACAATAGTTGGTCAGAATTTGGGTTCCTCCTGACAAAACTGGTGTAACCGATCCAGGTTTGTAGTTCGCCTTGCTCACACCTGCCTTTTCGGCTTTGCCGATAAATTTTAAATAGGATTGAGATCAGGGTTTTGTGTTGGCCACTCCAAAACATTGACTTTGCTATCCTTAAACCACTTTGTGTGTTTCACAGTTGGGATGGTGTTCTTAGGCTTCCAAGCTTCTCCCTTTTTCCTCCAAACGTAACGATGATCATTATGTCCAAAAAGATCAATTTTAGTTTCATCCGACCACAGGACATGTGTCAAAAAATTAAGGTCTTTGTTCCTGTGTGCATTTGCAAACATTAATTTTATGTCTAAAGCAATTGGTAATTTCAACTCGTTATGTCACTCTGCTGGACTTTGGTCATGATAGTTACCTACAGCCGAGAGAGATTTTTCATACAGACATATACTCAATAGGCAAAGCACAGGCATGTCTTGGGGAATGGTGACAAATGGGGGCATGTGCCCTTTGTGGTCGGGTTTAAGGGCAAAATGAGTACCATTTGCCTTTGCATGGTATATTCTCCTTTGCTTATATTCTCTTCTGTTGCCTTGCCCATTGCAGTATTTCACCCCTTTGTGCTATATGCTCCTCACCTTCATGTTTGTAGAAGATCTCTTCCTCCTTATGTGATGATCACCATTGCACTGTTGACCATATATAGTACTTTCTTTACTGCAGCCTTGGCCGGTTTAGAAGCTTCCCACTTCTTTGTCTAACCAGCACTGAGTCATGTGAGATATCCGATTCCACCATAAACATTCCCAATCAATCAAGTGTTCATGTTTCTTTTAATGGGGAGGGATTAAATAGCATCTTATATCTATGACCTGTACACAACATACTGGTAGACGAAAGCTCTAGTAATTAAATGATAAATATCCCTATATTAGCTATAATGCTTTCACACCATGGCGAAGGATTAAATTCCAAGTTTTTCCATTGTATTTATATTAAAAAGCCATTCTTTCATGGTAGCAGCAGGATTCCCACACAATAATCAATAATATGAAATAAAGTCTCTTTCTCCATAACATAACACAAGCTAGAAGGAAATCAATGAAATCAATAGATTTTGTTAAGTTGAACATAAAAAGCTTGCACGTTTGCCTGAAGAATAATTGTCCAACTTTTGTAGAAGCTCATTCAGAATTATTGACTCCTGCAACGAGACTTCATTTCAATGAACACACAATTTTTTTGTTCATAACAAAACATGTAGGTGCCGCAGGTATCTGGAATTCTCTAACTTCCAACTGTAGCATTTTCGATCAGGAAACAGTGATTGTTAAAAGAAAACAAAGAATATGTTGAAAATGACAACTGTTCAAGCTGCCACAAATAAAAAGTTCATTTATGCTGGATTGGCATACATAGTACACGACACAAGTTAAAATATTTTTTGCTGAAATTGGATATTGTAAGTGTATGCCTGACAATTAGAGATGAGCGGTGTTCGAAGCGAACTGTTCACCAATTTCAAATTCGAGCAGTTTTGGGCGGTGTTCGAGCCATTCGACGAACCCGAAAGATTTTGAAAAAATCCGGCTGTTCGAGGTTATGTTCGATAACTGTTCGTGCACCTAAATCGTCACTGGATTTTTTCACAGTAATGCTGAGAATCACTATTAATACACAGTTTGAGTGTACAGCGGGTGGGGGAGGGGCAGGGATGGATCTCTGCAGAAATAATGAAGATCTCCATTTTTTTTCTCTTTCTCGCATGTCCAGTGGGCGGTGCAGTCTGTCAGTCTATCAGCAGCGCACACATGGAGCGAAGTTCTTTTTTTTCACACAAGCAAGGGCATGTGTCATTGGCTGTGTATGTCACATGTCCTTGCCCTAAAAGACCCAGCCATTTCCCCCCTCGCCACCATTTTCTCACTGCTGCAGCACAGTGTTAGACAGCACTGCTGCTGTTGTTAGCGCTATCTTTCTAACAGTGACTGTGAAGCGAACTTACAGTTAGACAGGAAGGTTTAGGGAGTAGGGAGGGACTAGTTTGTAATTGCAGCCCTTTTAAGGGCCAGGTTACAGCAGTTCCTAGCACTTTTAGCAGGCAGGTCTGTGCTCTATATAGTCAGATAGTTCAACTTGGGAGTAGTGACTATTTGTAATTGCAGCCCTTTTGAGGGCTAGGTTACATCAGTTGCTATCACTTTTTGCCAGCTCCACCAGCGTTGAAATACTCATAATTTTTGGCTGCATCTTGCCTGTAATATAATTGTGGGCATAGTAGCAGTCTGTGGTACTCATTGTATTAGGCCATCTATACTAAGCTCCACCAGCGTTGAAACAAAAATAATTTTTATCTGCATCTCGCCTGGACAATAATTTTGGGCATAGTAGCAGTGTGTGGTACTCATTGTATTAGGCCATCTATACAAAGCTCCACCAGCGTTAAAAAAAAAAAGAATTTTTATCTGCATCTCGCCTGTAGAATAATTGTGGGCAGAGTAGCAGTCTGTGGTACTCATTGTATTAGGCCATCTATACAAAGCTCCACCAGCGTTGAAATACTCCTAATTTTTTGCTGCATCTTGCCTGTAGAATTATTGTAGGCATAGTAGCAGTGTGTGGTACTCATTCTATTAGGCCATCTACAGGTCCTTCTCAAAAAATTAGCATATAGTGCTAAATTTCATTATTTTCCATAATGTAATGATTACAATTAAACTTTCATATATTTTAGATTCATTACACACCAACTGAAATTTGTCAGGTCTTTTATTGTTTTAATACTGATGATTTTGGCATACAACTCCTGATAACCCAAAAAACCTGTCTCAAAAAATTAGCATATCAAGAAAAGGTTCTCTAAACGACCCATTACCCTAATCTTCTGAATCAACTAATTAACTCTAAACACATGCAAAACATTCCTGAGGCTTTTAAAAACTCCCTGCCTGGTTCATTACTCAAAACCCCCATCATGGGTAACACTAGCGACATGACTGATGTCAAGAAGGCCATCATTGACACCCTCAAGCAAGAGGGTAAGACCCAGAAAGAAATTTCTCAACAAATAGGCTGTTCCCAGAGTGCTGTATCAAGGCACCTCAATGGGAAGTCTGTTGGAAGGAAACAATGTGGCAGAAAACGTTGTACAATGAGAAGAGGTGACCGGACCCTGAGGAAGATTGTGGAGAAGGACCGATTCCAGACCTTGGGGGACCTGAGGAAGCAGTGGACTGAGTCTGGTGTAGAAACATCCATAGCCACCGTGCACAGGCGTGTGCAGGAAATGGGCTACAGGTGCCGCATTCCCCAGGTAAAGCCACTTTTGAACCATAAACAGCGGCAGAAGCGCCTGACCTGGGCTACAGAGAAGCAGCACTGGACTGTTGCTAAGTGGTCCCAAGTACTTTTTTCTGATGAAAGCAAATTTTGCATGTCATTCGGAAATCAAGGTGCCAGAGTCTGGAGGAAGACTGGGGAGAAGGAAATGCCAAAATGCCTGAAGTCCAGTGTCAAGTACCCACAGTCAGTGATGGTGTGGGGTGCCATGTCAGCTGCTGGTGTTGGTCCACTGTGTTTCATCAAGGGCAGGGTCAATGCAGCTAGCTATCAGGAGATTTTGGAGCACTTCATGCTTCCATCGGCTGAAATGCTTTATGGAGATGAAGATTTAATTTTTCAGCACGACCTGGCACCTGCTCACAGTGCCAAAACCACTGGTAAATGGTTTACTGACCATGGTATTACTGTGCTCAATTGGCCTGCCAACTCTCCTGACCTGAACCCCATAGAGAATCTGTGGGATATTGTGAAGAGAAAGTTGAGAGACGCAAGACCCAACACTCTGGATGAGCTTAAGGCCGCTATCGAAGCATCCTGGGCCTCCATAACACCTCAGCAGTGTCACAGGCTGATTGCCTCCATGCCACGCCGCATTGAAGCAGTCATTTCTGCAAAAGGATTCCCGACCAAGTATTGAGTGCATAACTGAACTTTATTATTTGATGGTTTTTTTGTTTGTTTTTAAAAAACACTTATTTTATTGGATGGTTGAAATATGTTAATTTTTTGAGACAGGTTTTTTGGGTTATCAGGAGTTGTATGCCAAAATCATCAGTATTAAAACAATAAAAGACCTGACAAATTTCAGTTGGTGTGTAATGAATCTAAAATATATGAAAGTTTAATTGTAATCATTACATTATGGAAAATAATGAAATTTAGCACTATATGCTAATTTTTTGAGAAGGACCTGTATACAAAGCTCCACCAGAGTTGAAATACTCCTAATTTTTGGCTGCATCTTGCCTGTAATATAATTGTGGGCATAGTAGCAGTTGTGGTACTCATTGTATTAGAGCCAATGATATAATCCGGCACACCAAACGTAAATAGGATGCAAAAAACAAAGTTTTTATTTGAGATAGTGACAGCTCATACTCCGAAGAACAATGGTAAGTATAGGTACATAATTTCTCAACGTTTCGGCATTGTATGCCTTTTTCAAGAGGTACCTTTTACTGTATAAAGAAAAAACACATAAATAAATAAATAAAAGATAAAGCAACAATCTAGATACATATGTACATAAAATACATATGTACATATGTACATATGTATCTAGATTGTTGCTTTATCTTTTATTTATTTATTTATGTGTTTTTTCTTTATACAGTAAAAGGTACCTCTTGAAAAAGGCATACAATGCCGAAACGTTGAGAAATTATGTACCTATACTTACCATTGTTCTTCGGAGTATGAGCTGTCACTATCTCAAATAAAAACTTTGTTTTTTGCATCCTATTTACGTTTGGTGTGCCGGATTATATCATTGGCTCTATATTATCCGTTTTTCTGAGCACCCGCAACAGCAGTGAGCTTCCCCTCTATTTTCCTACTCATTGTATTAGGCCATCTATACAAAGCTCCCCTTAGGTTAAAAACAAAAGAATTTTTATCTGCATCTTGCCTGGATAATAATTTTGGGCATAGTAGCAGTGTGTGGTACTCATTTTATTAGGCCATCTATACAAAGCTCCACCAGCGTTAAAAAAAAAGAATTTCTATCTGCATCTTGCCTGTAGAATAATTGTGGGCATAGTAGCAGTCTGTGGTACTCATTGTATTAGGCCATCTATACAAAGCTCCACCAGCGTTCAAATACTCCTAATTTTTTTGCAGCCATCATTTTTTGTGCAAACAACTCCAGAGTTATCAATTAGGTAACCACCAAAATGAGTGTCAAAAGGCATGCTGCTGGTGGAAAGGGGAATAGGCGTGTTGTGAAGGGCAAAAAATGTTGTGTCTGTGGGGTAGGTGTTAAAGCAACAGTAACATCTGCAGAAGAAAGACCATCTTCCAGCCAAACTAAGATGTCTACTTCTTTTAGTGGACAATGTGGTACGATCCCTTTCCTACGGGCACGCCCATCGCTACAAATTCCAGATGAGGCACAAAAAAAAAGGTGCTTCAACAGATATCAAGTGCTCCTTTAAGTCGGCTCTCCACCTCAACTTCAACATCACAAAAACTCCAGTCCTCAGAGGTGTCACCCCAATCGCACTTGCTTCCTCACAGCTCCCAAGTCTCCAACTGCCCGTCTGAGTATGGGGTAGAACAGATGGTTGAGTCTGCAGAGCTGTTTACTCATACTATAGCCTGGGAATCAGAGGTCGTCTCCACAGCTTATGTGAATCCAGACGAGGAAATGATCTGCACTGATGTCCAGAATGTTTATGAGTCGGATCCAAGACCAGATGAAGAAGGTTTTGAGCATAATGTAGACCCTCGTTCCCAAACTGTAACTCCTGTTGGTGGAGAGAATGAGGAAGACGATGATGAGACTCAAATACCTGATTTGAGCGACAACTTGAGTTTTGTGTCAGGGCAGTAAGAGGTTGGCTCTGAGGACGACGGGTGTGAGAACACATAGGGTGATGATGACGAGGTTGCAGATCCCACTTACTGTCAACTCACAGTCAGACAGTCGATGAGGTCTGCAAAGGAGGTGGAGGAGGATTCGCGTGACGACGAGGTCAGGGTGCGCCTTCCTGTACAGAGACGTAGTGCTGGAAGCATGTCACCAACTGCATCCTCAACCACAACTCTGCCTCTGACCACAAGTCAAGGTGGCTCTTCAGGTTGCATGGGTTCTAAGCCTTGCATAGCCTGGGCATTTTTTAACATCGATAAGGATGACCCAACTAGTGATTATCTGTAACATTTGTGACCAAAAGCTAAGTAGAGGCCAAAAAATCCATAGTTTGAGTACTTCATGCATAAACCGTCACATGGATATGAAGCATAAGTTGCAGCAGCAAGCTCACTGTGCTACAATGCGGCCTAGCGGGCTGGCCCAACCACCGTCTGCCCCATCTTGTGCATCCGGGCCTCTTCATCTTCTGTGACTGGGGGGACAGCAGTCAGACCTCTTTTGAGTCTCAGACCTGTCACCTCTTTACCAGCAACAGCCAGTCAGATTGGCAGGTCATCAGTTCATTTGGAAGTGGAAACACCAGCTGGTGTTGAGCGCTCTCTGACATCGAGAGCACCACCTTTGGATCAAGGCAACCTAATTTTTGCGCCTTCATCTTCCTCACAGACCGTCAGTTGTCTGGGGACACCCTACTCAATCCCATCTACGCACAACAGCCAGATGTGGACATGTAAAAGACCATTTCCTCCTAGCCATGAGAAAGCTAATAGGTTGAATTTCACCATCTGCAAGCTCTTGGCTACAGAAATGCTGCCTTTCCGCCTTGTGGACACAGAGGATTTTAGAGACCTTATGTCCGTCGCAGTGCCCCAGTACCAGATGCCAGTCGGCACTACTTCTCAAAGAAAGGTGTGCCTGCGCTCCACCAGTATGTCGCACACAATATCACCGCTTCTTTGAGAAACTCAGTGTGTGTCAGGGTGCATTTCACCACAGACACTTGGACGAGTAAGCATGGACAGGGGCGTTACATGTTGCTGACTGGGCACTGGGTAACTATGGTGACAGCAGGACAGGAGCTGCTGTCCAAGTATTGCCGTCCCCACGAGTTGTGCGTCAATCCTCTTTATCTCAAAGTTCCTCCACTGAATCTGCTTCCTCAACCTCCTCTCGGTCCTCCACCTGCACCCAAAGCCTGTCTGGCTTTCTAACTGCGCAGAAGGGATCCTGCACACCTCCTTGCTATGCTGGCAGAAGGGCTGAACGTAATTAGGCGGTTTTTACATTGAAATGTCTGGAACATGTGAGTCACACAGCTGAGGAGTTATGTTCAGCTCTGGAGAACCAGTTTCATGAATGGTTGTCTCCACTAGACCTGCAACCAGGGAAGGCCGTGTGCGACAATGCCGCAAACCTGGGTGCGGCCCTTTGCCGGGGCAATGTCACACACGTGCCTTGTATGGCTCATGTGTTGAACCTGGTTGTCCAGCAATTTTTAGCCCACTATCCCGGACTACATGGCCTTCTGCAGAGGGCACGGTCGCTGTGTGCTCACTTCCGCCGTTCGCATCCCGCAGCTCAGCGACTTACATCTCTACAGAAGTCATTGGGCCTGCCACTTCACCGGCTAAAATGCGATGTGCCAAAACGGTGGAATTCAACTCTGCACATGTTGCAGCGACTGTGGCAGCACCGACAAGCCCTGGTGCAATACGTTCTGAATTATAGCCTGGACCAACGAGATTCAGAGGTGGGGCAAATCACGCTGGAGGAGTGGTCTCAGATCAGGGACCTATGCACCCTTCTGCACAGTTTTGAAATGGCCACGAAGATGTTTAGTGCTGACGATGCCATTATCAGCATGACTATTCCAGGGATTTACATGCTGGAGCAGATGTTAAACAGAATTTGGAGTCAGGTGGTGGAACAAGAGGAGGTGGAGGAAGTAGAGGAGGAGTTGTATGCGGAAGGGCTAACATCTGCAAGGTCCAGACGGTCGGCAGCACCAAGGCGGCTGGCATGGGAGGGTGGATGAGAGGGATTAACCAGGGTGCATGGTAGCAGCCAAACTAGTGAGGAAGGTGCAGGAGCCCAGGAAGAAGTGGAGGACGAACTGGCGATGGGCATGGAAGACTCATCAGATGAGGGAGACCTTGATCACATTTCTGTTGTGCGAGGTTGGGGGAGAGGGCAGAGGAAGGAAGCAGGATTCTTACCTCGCCACCAACACAACAGGGACTTGGTGCTCCTGGATGCGAAAGACACATGAGTGCCTTCTTGCTACACTACCTGCAACATGACCCTCGAATTGTCAGAATTCGAAATAATCCTGACTACTGGATAGTCACACTGTTAGATCCCCTGTACAAAAGTAAATTTGCCTAAATAATTCCTGCCATAGAAAGGGATTCAATCATGCAGGAGTATCAGCAGAGACTGTTGTAGAATTTTACATGTGCTTTTCCACAAAACACCAGTGGTGCACATAGTGAATCTCACAGTTCTAACTTGCCAACCGTGGGACTGTCGAGTCTTCAGCACTCAAACCGTAACAGAAACACAGTATCTTCTGGTGTTAACATTTTTAGCCCATCCTTTGCAAGGCCACAGGAGACAAGAAGTCAGACACATAGTCAACGCCTAGAGACGATGGTACAGGAGTATCTCCAACTTAACATGGAAGCCATGACTGTGTTACTGGACCCTTGCTCTTTTTGGGCTTCCAATCGGATAAATGGCCGGAGCTCGCAACTCATGCTTTGGTGATCTTGTCATGCCCCGCAGCCAGCGTTCTCTCTGAAAGTGTGTTCAGCGCTGCTGGTGGTGTGCTGACAGATAAGCGCTCGCGGCTGTCGCGGCTGTCATGGATCCGCAAGGACTTTTCTACCCCTGTGTCATCCTGGGGAGAGTAAAAGCTTGAGGATTTGGTAAAATCGCCTCACCAAACGTTTTAAGCTTTCAAATTGCTAATAATTTTTAGCTGCATCTAGGCCGGAAAATATTTTTGGGCCTGTAGCAGTGTGTGTTACTCATTCTAATAGGCCATCTATGCTAAGCTCCACCAGCTTTCAAATTAATAAAAATTTTTATCTGCATCTTGCCTGGAGAATAATTTTGGGCCTGTAACAGTGTGTTTTACTCATTGTATTAGGCCATCTATACTAAGCTCCACCAGCTTTCAAATTAATAATAATTTTTATCTGCATCTTGCCTGGACAATAATTTTGGGCCTGTAGCAGTGTGTGGTACTCATTGTATTAGGCCATCTATACTAAGCTCCACCAGCTTTCAAATTAATAATAATTTTTGTTCTTTCTGAACATGTGTTCAGCGCTGATGGTGGTGTGCTGAGTCTGACAGATATGCGCACGCAGCTGTCCACTGAGAATGTGGACAGACTCACGTTCATAAAGTTGAACAAATCATGGATCCGCAAGGACTTTTCTACCCCTGTGTCATCCTGGGGAGAGTAAAAGCTTGAGGATTTGTTAAAATCACCTCACCAAACGTTTTAAGCAACTCTGGGGCAATTGATTCTACTTAAGTGGTGTCTGTGCCCCAAATTTTTGGAAAAAATGGAGACTCTTTTTGGAGTCCCCTTGCTGTGTTTTATGTGACGTTGGCATCGTCAATTACAGGTGGGTTGGGTCTTTCCCCACCCCCCTTTTAACCGTAAGAAACTACATACACTATGGCTTGGGATAACACAGATGGTTGAGTGTGAAGAGCTGTTTACTCATACTATAGCCTGGGAATCAGAGGTCTGCTCCAAAGCTTGAGTGTCTGCTAGTCAGCGGAGTAGCCACCGGCTGTAGATTTAATTACAAATTTTTAACTACATCTAACCAAGACAATAATTTTAGGCCTAGTAGCTGTGTCTGCTAGTCAATGGAGTAGCCACCGGCTGTAGATCTAATTACAAATTTTTAACTGCATCTAGCCCAGACAATAATTTTGGGCCTAGTAGCCGTGTCTGCTAGTCAGCAGATTAACCCAGCTGTTAAGCAAGCTACACCACCTGTACTTTGGACACTTAATATTTTCAAAGGAAATGCTTCGGGCCCCCGGAACAATCAGTGAAGATCATCGGGGAGGCACCCCAAGGCACAGGGGCTGTGACTGGCGGTAGGATGCCTTGCGGTGGACCGCCAAGCTCGATCCTTATAAAAGCTTTTTAACTGCAGCAGCTTTACTGGATGCTACTGGAGCTGGCATTACCGCGGCTGTAGGCATGAGACTTGCCCTCCAATAGATACTTGTAAAAGGATTTAAAGTGTACTCATTCAAATTAGAGAGACAATTTAAATGAAAAAGTTTAGACCTGCCTCCACCGCAGGGGGGCTCGCTTGACCCACCAGCGGACAGGCACCAGTATTGCGAGAGGGGGGCTGGCCGTCAGGTCTACCGCAGCTCTGGCACAAACCCGGCGACACACAGGTCGCACACAGGTCGCACGGGTAGGAACCGACTGGCCATGTCGGCTTCGCACTTTTTTGGTTTTAGAAGGGCATGACATGCCTATATCTGTGTCTCTCCCTCCTTTTACTCCTCCACCTCTTTTCTTTTCGCATGACTATATGTACTTGTCACTTTTCCATGTGTTAGTTGTGTCTTCTGAGCAATTTGTCTGCTTTTGGACACCTTTGAAGTGTTTTCTATGTGTTTTCTATGTGTTTCTATGTGTTTTGGTTTGCCTGCCATTGGTTTTAACGGTGTTTGACGGTGTTCAACGAACAGTTCGTCGAACAGTTCGTCGAACACACGGCTGTTCGGCGAACCAAACCGAACTCGAACACTGCGGGGGTGGCTTATCACTACTGACAATATTTGAAGAAAGGAACTAAGGTTTTGTGTGATAGCCTGTCTAAAGCTTGTGTTCCAAATAACTGACTAACAGCATTAGTTGGTCATTTTTATTTCTATAGAGTTACAATTGAATTTTATTAGCAATGAGTAATTATGGCAAAATAGAAACTTGTCTCTTGGCTTAAATTTGACCAACTAATTTGATTTACATCGTCAAATTTATCCATGTGAATCGAATGCACGTCATTTTGTTGTGAGTTCTGAATAGACCTCAAAGAATGATAAATATTGGGTTAAAGAAGATACCTTACTGCACACCTTTACTGTCACCAAAGACACCATCTGTTTCTTTGAACTTTCTTTCCTATGAGAGTCCTCTTTGGCTCTTCCATCATATATATTTGGCAAAAAGTCTCATATGGCATGATGTGTTATAGAAAAAAAAGCTTCATCTTCAGAAAAATAGTTATAAGTGGGGAGCAATAACCAAATTATTTTTTTACATATTGTTTAACCGCTTCACCACCTTGGGTTTTTCATTTTCTGCTCCCCTTCTTCCCAGAACCATAATTTTTTAAATTTTCCATCTATATGGACATGTGTGGGCATACCCATCCTGGTATACATGGCTCCTCATCCCCATCCGAGTATACATGGCCCCTCATTATGGTATATATGGCGCCCATCATGCTGCACACAAAAAAAAACATGATTTTACTTACCTTCTCTCACAGCATGGCATCCTGTTGTTATGTCAGCACCTGATTTCAGCGTGTAAGCAGTGCATGACATCACTGCCAGGCGCCTCCACATGCTGAGGTCAGCTGCTGGAATATTCACTGCTCCCCATGTCCAGTACTATGGGAGTGAAGAGCAGTGAATACTTATTTTCTTCAATAGCTGCTACACTGTTATCCACAGTCTCCGGCTTCCCGCAGCTAGTCAGTGATCACGTATGCCTGATATTAAAGAGAATGAATATTCACTTCCAAACAATCAATATGCCAATCTATCTAACTACAACCCTATCTTGAGTCTTTTGGTGCCAGAATATAGTGTGCTGTGTGTACGGTTACCCACTGTGGTGGCACAGTGAGCCTTAGTTTTATTATGGATGGAAGCGGGGTCCCTCCAGCAGGTGAATGGTACCATTGATGATTGTGACAACCTCTCAGTGGCATCCAACACCTCTCATGTTAGGTCTCGACCTTTTTCATTTCTAAGCAGCGTTACTGGCAAAAATCTCTATACATCTGGACATAGACAAGATCAGCTACACTCCGCCACTGCTCTTGTCTCGTTGGGATGCTTCCACAAGAGGATGTCTTTGGATTCCCCTCAGGCATGTCCGCTCCCTGTTCACAATAGCTGCAGACTGCGCTTAAGATGGATACACTTCCTCTTCCTTTTGTAATAGTTTCATTGGTAATGTGTTGGAGGGGAGATATGCTTAACTGAGTTTATTAGTTTCAGTGATATAAACCTGGAAGTTTTGCTCCAGCATGTTATGTGCATGTTATGTGCTGAGATGGGTTAATCAGCCATGACAGGGCTAGGTTCTATTATGAATATCTGAAGAGGTGGGTGGGACAGTTGATTGCCATATCTTCACCCTAGTGAGAACTCCAGGAGGTAAAAGTGTAACCTTTGGACTAAATGATTGTTCTGTGTACTCTGCAGGAGAGTGGACATCTAGAGCAGGGCTCTTGGTAAGCAGAGCTGAATCTTTTTTCCGGTTTGGATGAACCCTGCAGTTATAAGGACTATAGTGAGTGTTGTTTTGTTTACGGCAAGAAGACTGAATATGACAACATTACTGCAGTTGATTAAATCTATTTACAACAGGCACAGTATTATACTGATGCAGACACAGGTATACACATTTATACCACTCTGGTGAGCAGACAGACATCTAAAGGTACTGTCACACTAAGCGAGATCGCTAACGAGATCGCTAAAGAGTCACCAATTTTATGACGCAGTAGCGACCTCGTTAGCAACGCAGCTGTGTGTGACATGTAGCGGCGATGTGGCCCCTGCTGAGATGTCGCTGATCGCTTATGAACGTTCTGAGCCATTTTTTGGTTGTTGGTGTCCCGCTGGTGAGCCTGAATCGCTGAGCGTGACACCCTTTATGAACGACTTTACCAGCGTCGCAGGTGGGACTAGGTTTTCCCAACGACCGCAGAGGTCGTTATACAGATCGCTGATCTCTGATGAGATCTTTGTGTTTGGAAGCTAACTAGCGACCACATAGTGATCGCACTAGCGATCTCGCCAGGTTGTGTCGTTGTCGTGATCGTTAGTGCGATCACTAAGTGTGACAGTGCCTTTACACACAGATAGCTTAAAGAGGTTGTCAAGTAAATAAGTTTCCATCTCTTCACAGGATAGATGATAACTTATTGCTCATTGTGGGTCCGACCGCTGGAACCCACACCAATCGGCAGAATGGGGGCACTTTTATTCCCATTAGGATGGAGCCTCATTCTTCGTGCTCAACCACAGCTCCATATAATCTCTATAGGGCTGCAAATCTCTGTGCTTTTTTCACAGGAGTCCCTTAGAGAATGAATGGAGAAGTGTTCAGGCACCCAACCTGTCACTCCATTTTGTATAATGGGGATAAAAGTGCCCCATCGAGGTTTAAAAGTCCCTGTTCTGCTGATCAATAGGACCCCATTGATCAGTAAGTTATCATCTATCCTTTGGACAAGCACTTTAATAAAGATTGATAGAAATATACACATACTTAAGGTACTGCCACACAGTGATCTCGTTAGCGATCTCAATAACGACGCAAGCTAATGAGATCATTTTTGTGATCGTTTTAATGTCGCTAGTAGCTGCCACACTTAGTGATCTCGTTAACGACGCATAAGCGGTTAGCGATCTCATTAACGACTTTAACGGTCATTGCGATGTAAAAAAACAGCGCACATCGCTCACAAAAGGTGCCAGACACAGCGATATAGGCTCACCAGCGGGACGCCAACGATCTAAATACGGTCCAGAACTCTAGTGAACGATCAGCGAGATCACAGCAGGGGCCACATAGTTGCTACATGCCACACACGTTAGCGTCACGAACGAGATCGCTAAATAGTGACGTATTTTAGCGATCTCGTTAGCGACGCTGTTTAGTGTGGCATACCCTTTAGAAAGAGATGCATCCTGGGTGACTTAATAACAAAAGACAGCCTTCTTTACCCTCCAAAATGGCTTGCAAGGCTCCTAAAGATATCACATATAAGTACACTTGTTTATGTAGTCCCTATTACAAATCTGTTCCCAATCTCATATCCCCAATATCCTTTGTTTGAGATACAGCCGTTCAGCTGCCATAGACCTGTGACACAACAATGTCATGTTTACGCTGCACTAGTGGAGCTGACATTGTGGAATGACACCTCTGTTGAAGACAAGTAGCTGCAATTTTATAATTAATCAGGGATTGTCGTGGAGCTGACATCCCCCTTAAAGTATAAAACAATTAATGGCGCAAGGTTATACCAACTCTCTTATGAGTTAAATTTCAGTCACCAAAATCAAAATACAAGCTTCATGCATTATTAAATAGGCCTCTTAGACCTGATAAAGCTGTGGTCATTAGTTTTAAATGGCTGTATAATCATTTGTGAAAGTTTTCCTGCCTATTATTAAAATAAGGATTTTATGAATTCAGGTCCAGTTGGACTCATCAAATGCTCATTTTAATTTGAGGATTATATAACAGCCATTCTGAAATGGGTTTTCAAAGCAAGTATAACAGCTTCATCAAGAGAAACACTTAATAATGTATATAGATTGCTTAGTGAGACATGGTGACATCACACGTGGTCAAAATTGTTGGTGTTCTGTCCTCTGAATATAGGGCAAGATGTTTGTATTATGTGCTTGTTTAGTTGTTATAGCTCCATCTAGTGGTGGCTGAATTTATAGCTGTGTCTTTAATAGCATTTATAGCCTGTGTCTTTAACAGCAGACAGAGTGTTGCATTGTGGGATTGAAGCAATGTATACTGGGAAGAGGAAGATTCCATTTTCTTCTGTGTATTTCATAGGACACACATGTTTATTTGTCCTTCTGTAACTCCCCAACTTGAGTTTGCTATCCTGGTGAAGCATATCTGGTAAGATTAATATCTTTTTTGCAATGCAGTGTTGCATAAGAGATGTGATTAACTGTATAGCAGCCAGTGAATAGGAGATGTGAGTAGAAACCTGTGTATTTCCATTTAAAGTTTGCATTACACTGTATACTTTCCTGTAACTGTAAGTGTTAGCTGTGTTATCATCATACAAATGACATAGATATGTCATTTATATTCTTTATAGTTTTAACGCATGTTCTGTACTGTTCACCAATAAACAAGTTAGGCTACAGAGAACAGTCTGCTTATTTAGAAGACAGAAAGTGGTTTATGTTGTATGTTAGAATGCACACCGTGTCAACGTGTATGAAGGCAGAACAGTTGGTACCCCTCGTTTAATGACAGAAAAACTCAAAATGGTCAAAGAAATAACTTGAATCTGACAAAAGTAAAAATAAATCAAAAATCTATGAAAATGAACAAATGAAAGTCAGACATTGCTTTTCAAGCATGCTTCCACAGATTTTTTTTAAAAATAAATCTCATGAAATAGGCTTGGACAGAAATGATGGCACCCTTAACTTAATATTTTGTTGCATAACCTTTTGAGCCAATCATTGCAATCAAATGAATCCTGTAACTGTCAATGAGACTTCTGCACCTCTCGACAGGTATTTTGGCCCACTCTTCAAGAGAAAACTGCTCCAATTGTCTCGTGTTTGAAGGTTGCTTTTTCCAGACGGCATGTTTCAGCGCTTTCCAAAGATGCTCCATAGGATTAAGGTCAGGGCTCATAGAAGGCCACTTCAGAATAGTCCAGTGTTTTCCTCTTAGCCATTCTTGGATATTTTTAGCTGTGTGTTTTGAGTTATTATCCTGTTGCTTGCCGCATGACCTGTGACTGAGACCAAGCTTTCTGACATTGGACACCATATTTCTCTCTAGTATCCCTTGATAGTCTTGAGATTTTATTGTACCCTGCATAGATTCTAAACACCTTGTGCCAGATTCAGCAAAGCAGCCCCAGAACATAACAGAGCCTCCCCCATGTTTCATAGTAGGGACAGTATTCTTTTCTTGATATGCTTCATTCTTCCATCTGTTAACATAGAGCTGATGTGCCTTGCCAAAAAGTTGCATTTTTGTCTCACCTGTCCATAGGATATTCTTCCAGAAGCTTTGTGGCTTTTCAACATGTATTTTGACAAATTCCAGTCTGGCTTTTTTATGATTTTTTATCAACAGTGGTGTCCTCCTTGGTCATCTCCCATGAACTCCACTTTGGCTCATACAACGACAGATGGTGCTATCTGACACTGATGTCCCTTGATCCTGAAGTTCACCTTTAATCTGTTTAGAAGTTATTCTGTGCTCTTTTGTTACCATTCGTATTATCCATCTTTTTGATTTGTCATTAATTTTCCTTCTGTGGCCACATCCAGGGAGGTTGGCTACAGTCCCATGGAGCTTAAATATCTAAATAATATGCGCAACTATAGTCACAGGAACATCAAGCTGCTTGGAGATGGTCTTATAACTTTTATCTTTAACAATGTTTGTCTATAATTTTCTTTCTAATCTCCTGAGACAACTCCTTCCTTCGCTTCCTCTGGTCCATGTTGAGTGTGATACACACCATGTCACCAAACAGCACAGTGAGTATCTGTAGCCCTCTATACAGGCCCACTCACTGATTCCAAGATTGTAGACACCTGTGATGCTAATTAGTGGACACACCTTGATTTAACATGTCCCTTTTGTCACAATATTTTCAGGGGTATCATCATTTCTGTCCAGGCCTAAATCATGAGTTTTATTTTTTTAATTTTGTGGAAGCATTGTTGAAAAGCAATGTCTGACTTTCATTTGTTCATTTTCTTGATTTGTGATTCTGTCATAGCTTATTATTAACTGCCAGTTGTGTACTGTTGATTTAACACACGGTTACAAAAACAGACAGGTTGTCACCGTTTAATATTGAGGAGTGCAGGTTGAACGCCATGATGTACAGTCATGGCCAAAAGTTTTGAGAATGACACAAATATTAATTTTTACAAAGTCTACTGCTTCACTTTTTCTAATGGCAATTTGTATATACTCCAGAATGTTATAAAGAGTGATCAGCTTAACAGCAATTACTTGCAAAGTCAATATTTGGCTAGAAAATGAACTTTATGCCCCAAAACACATTTCAACATCATTGCAGCCCTGCCTTAAAAGGACCAGCTAACCTCTTTTCAGTGATTGCTCCATTAACACAGGTGTGGGTGTTGATGAGGACATGGCTGGAGATCAATCTGTCATGATTAAGTAAGAATGAGACCACTGGACACTTTAAAAGGAGGCTGGTGCTTGGCATCATTGTTTCTCTTCTGTTAACCATGGTTATCTCTAAAGAAACACGTGCAGTCATCATTGCAATGCACAAAAATGGCCTAACAGGGAAGAGTATTGCAGCTAGAAAGATTGCATCTCAGTCAACAATCTATCGCATCATCAAGAACTTCAAGGAGAGAGGTTCCATTGTTGCCAAAAAGGCTTCAGGGCGCCCAAGAAAGACCAGCAAGCGCCAGGACCGTCTCTTAAAAGTGTTTCAGCTGCGGGATCGGGCTACCAGCAGTGCAGAGCTTGCTCAGGAATGGCAGCAGGCAGGTGTGAGTGCATCTGCACGCACTGTGAGGTGGAGACTCTTGGAGCAAGGCCTGGTCTCAAGGAGGGCAGCAAAGAAGCCACTTCTCTCCAGAAAAAAACATCATGGACAGACTGATATTCTGCAAAAGGTACAGGCAGTGGATTGCTGAGGATTGGGGTAAGGTTATTTTCGCTGATGAATCCCCTTTTAGATTTTTTGGGACATCAGGAAAACACCTCATTCGGAGAAGACAAGGTGAGCGCTACCACCAGTCTTGTCTCATGCCAACTGTTAAGCATCCTGAAACCATTCATGTGTGGGGTTGCTTCTCAGCCAAGGGAATCAACTCTCTCACAGTCTTGCCTAAAAACACAGCCATGAATAAAGAATGGTACCAGAATGTCCTCCAAGAGCAACTTCTCCCAACCCTCCAAGAGCAGTTTGGCGATCAACAATGCCTTTTCCAGCATGATGGATCACCTTGCCATAAAGCAAAGGTGATAACTAAATGGCTCAGGGAACAAAACATAGAGATTTTGGGTCCATGGCCTGGAAACTCCCCAGATCTTAACCCCTCTCTGCCATCAGACGTACTATTCCGTCCATGTGACCCTGGACCTTATTCCCATGGACGGAATAGTACGTCATGGGCGATCAGCTACGCTCCCGGGGGGAGCGCAGCTGATCGCCGCCGGGTGTCAGCTGATTATCACAGCTGACACCCGTGACTGTGTGTCAGGAGCGGTCTCGGACCGCTCCCGGCACATTAACCCCTGGCACACCGCGATCAAACATGATCGCGGTGTACCCGGGGCACAGGGGAGGATCCCTGCGCGCTCCCCTGAGACCCTCAGAGCAGCGCGATGTGTCGCGCTGTTCCGAGGGTCCGTCCTCCCTCCAGGTCCCCGGATCCAAGATGGCGCCGGGGTCCTGCAGGGAGGCGGCTTCCTCAGTGCCTGCTGAGAGCAGGCGCTGGGGAAGCCTGCAGCAGTGCCAGAGCGATCGCTGGTGTGACAGAGTGCTGTGCACACTGTCACACCAGCGATCTGCTAAAATACAGTGATGTCCCACCCTGGGACAAAGTATAAAAGTAAAAAAAATAAAAATAAAAAGTGGTAAAAAAAAATCATAAAAAAAAAAATATATTCCCCAATAAATTCATTTCTTCCTGTAAATAAAAAAAACAAAACAATAAAAGTACACATATTTGGTATCGCCGCGTCCGTAACGACCCCCCCTATAAAACTGTCCCACTAGTTAACCCCTTTAATGAACCCCTTAAAAAAAAAAAAGAAAACGAAGCAAAAAATCAATGCTTTATCATCATACCGCTGAACAAAAAGTGGAATAACACGCGATCAAAAAGACGGATATAAATAAACATGGTACCGCTGAAAACATCATCTTGTCCCGCAAAAAACGAGCCATCATACAGCATCATCAGCAAAAAAATAAAAAATTTATAGCTCGCAGAATAAAGCGATGCAAAAATAATAATTTTTTATATAAAATTGTTTTCATTCTATAAAAGCGCCAAAACATAAAAAAAAATGATATAAATGAGGTATCGCCGTAATCGTACTGACCCGAAAATAAAACTGCTTTATCAATTTTACCACACGCGGAACGGTACAAACGCCTCCCCCAAAAGAAATTCATGAATTGCTGATTTTTGTTCATTCTAACCTCCCAAAAATCGAAATAAAAAGTAATCAAAAAATGTCACGTGCTCAAAAATGGTACAAATAAAACCGTCACCTCGTCCCGCAAAAAATAAGACCTCACATGACTCTGTGGGCCAAAATAAGCAAAAATTATAGCTCTCAAAATGTGGTGATGCAAAAAACTATTTTTTGCAATAAAAAGCGTCTTTTAGCGTGACAGCTGCCAATCATAAAAACCCGCTATAAATATGTAAATCAAACCCCCCTTTATCACCCCCTTAGTTAGGGAAAAATAATAAAATTAAAAAATGTATTTATTTCCATTTTCCCGTTAGGGTTAGGGTTGCGGCTAAAGTTAGGGTTAGGGTTGGCGCTAACGTTAGGATTAGGATTAGGGTTGGGATTAGGGTTATGGGTGTGTTAGGGTTAGGTTTGTGGTTAGGGTTGGGACTAGGGTTAGGGGTGTGTTGGGGTTAGGGTTGGAGTTAGAATTGGGGGGTTTCCGCTGTTTAGGCACATCAGGGGCTCTCCAAATGTGACATGGCGTCTGATCTCAATTCCAGCCAATTCTGCGTTGAAAAAGTCAAACAGTGCTCCTTCACTTCTGAGCTCTGCCATGCGCCCAAACAGTAGTTTACTCCCGCATATGGGGTATCAGCGTACTCTGGACCACAAGAGTTATTGTGCAATTTGTCCTATTTCTACTGTTACCCTTGGGAAAATAAAAAACTGGGGGCGACAAAATCATTTTTGTAAAAAAAAAATGATTTTTTTGTTTTTACGGCTGTAGGTTATAAAACTTCTGTGAAGCACTTGGAGCTTCATAGTGCTCACCACACTTCTAGATAAGTTCCTTGTGGGGTCTATTTTCCAAAATGGGGTCACTTGTGGGGGGTTTCCACTGTTTAGGTGCATCAGGGGCTCTCCAAATGCGACATGACGCCCCCAGACCATTCCATCAAAGTCTGCAATCCAAAACGTCACTACTTCCCTTCCGAGCCCCGACGTGCGCCCATACAGTAGTTTACTCCCACATATTGGGTATCAGCATACTCAGGACAAATTGGACAACAACTTTTGGGGTCCAATTTCTCCTGTTACCCTTGTGAAAATAAAATATTGGGGGCGAAAAAATCATTTTTGTAAAAAAAAAAAGGATTTTTTATTTTTACGGCTGTACGTTATAAACTTCTGTGAAGCACTTCGGGGTTCAAAGTGCTCACCACACATCTAGATAAGTTCCTTGCGGGGTCTATTTTCCAAAATGGGGTCACTTGTGGGGGGTTTGCACTGTTTAGATTCATCAGGGGCTCTCCAAATGCGACATGACTCCCCCAGACCATTCCATCAAAGTCTGCAATCCAAAACGTCACTACTTCCCTTCCGAGCCCCGACGTGCGCCCATATAGTAGTTTACTCCCACATATTGGGTATCAGCATACTCAGGACAAATTGGACAACAACTTTTGGGGTCCAATTTCTCCTGTTACCCTTGTGAAAATAAAATATTGAGGGCAAAAAAATCATTTTGTAAAAAAAAAAAGGATTTTTTATTTTACGGCTGTACGTTATAAACTTCTGTGAAGCACTTTGGGGTTCAAAGTGCTCACCACACATCTAGATAAGTTCCTTGTGGGGTCTATTTTCCAAAATGGGGTCACATGTGGGGGGTTTCCACTGTTTAGATTCATCAGGGGCTCTCCAAATGCGACATGACTCCCCCAGACCATTCCATGAAAGTCTGCAATCCAAAACGTCACTACTTCCCTTCCGAGCCCCGACATGCGCCCATACAGTAGTTTACTCTCACATATTGGGTATCAGCATACTCAGGACAAATTGGACAACAACTTTTGGGGTCCAATTTCTCCTGTTACCATTGTGAAAATAAAATATTGGGGGCGAAAAAATCATTTTTGTAAAAAAAAAAAGGATTTTTTATTTTTACGGCTGTACGTTATAAACTTCTGTGAAGCACTTCGGGGTTCAAAGTGCTCACCACACATCTAGATAAGTTCCTTGTGGGGTCTATTTTCCAAAATGGGGTCACTTGTGGGGGGTTTCCACTGTTTAGACGCATCAGGGGCTCTCCAAATGCGACATGACTCCCCCAGACCATTCCATCAAAGTCTGCAATCCAAAACGTCACTACTTCCCTTCCGAGCCCCGACGTGCGCCCATATAGTAGTTTACTCCCACATATTGGGTATCAGCGTACTCAGGACAAATTGGACAACAACTTTTGGGGTCCAATTTCTTCTGTTACTCTTGTGAAAATAAAATATTGAGGGCGAAAAAATCATTTTTGTAAAAAAAAAAAGGATTTTTTATTTTACGGCTGTACGTTATAAACTTCTTTGAAGCACTTTGGGGTTCAAAGTGCTCACCACACATCTAGATAAGTTCCTTGAGGGTCTAGTTTCCAAAATGGTGTCATTTGTGGGGGTTTCCACTGTTTAGGCATATCAGGAGCTCTCCAAACACGACATGGCATCCAGTCAATTCTGCGTTGAAAAAGTCAAACGGCGCTCCTTCCCTTCCAAACTCTGCCATGCACCCAAACAGTGGTTTACTCCCACATATGGGGTATCAGCGCACTCAGGACAAATTGCACAATAACTTTTGGAGTCTTGTTACCCTTGGGAAAATAACAATTGGGGTGAAAAAATCAATTTTGTGGAAAAAATATGATTTTTTAATTTTACGGCTCTACGTTATAAACTTGTGTGAAGCACTTGGGGGTTCAAATTGCTCACCAAAGATCTAGATAAGTTCCTTAGGGGGTCTAGTTTCCCAAATGGGGGCACTTGTGGGGGGTTTCCACTGTTTAGGCACAGCAGGGGCTCTCCAAATGCAACATGGCGTCCAATCTCAATTCCAGCCAATTGTGGTTGGAAAAAGTCAAATGGTGGTCCTTCCATTCCGAGCTCTGCCGTGCGCCCAAACAGTGGTTCCCCCCCACATATGGGGTATCAGCGTACTCAGGACAAATTGGACAACAAATTTTGTGGTCCAATTTCTCCTGTTACCCTTGGGAAAATAAAAAATTAGTGACTAAGAGATAATTTTTGTGGGAAAAAAATAGGATTTTTTATTTTCATGCTCGGGCATTATAAACTTGTGTGAAGCACTTGGGGGTTCAAAGTGCTCACCAAAGATCTAGATAAGTTCCTTAGGGGGTCTAGCTTCCAAAATGGGGTCACTTGTGGGGGGTTTCCACTGTTTAGGCTCATCTGGGGCACTACAAATGGAACATGACCCCCATCAATGTTTGCATTCCAAAACGTTACTGCTTCCTTTCCAAGCCCTGCCGTGCGCCCAAACAGTTTCCCCCCCCCCACATATGGGGTATCAGCGTACTCAGGACAAATTGGAAAACAACTTTTGGGGTCCAATTTCCTTGGGAAAAATCAAAAATTTGGGACTAAAAAATCATTTTTGTGGAAAATAGTTTTTTTTTTTTTTCACACCCAGGCATTATAAACTTTTGTGAAACACTTTGGGTTCAAAGTGCTCACAACAGATCTAGATAAGTTCCTTAGGGGGTCTAGTTTCCAAAATGGTGTCACTTGTGGGGGGTTTCCACTGTTTAGGCATATCAGGGGCTCTCCAAACGCGACATGGCGTCTAATCTCAATTCCAGCCAATTTTAGTTTGAAAAAGTCAAACGGCGCTCCTTCCCTTACGAGCTCTGCCGTGTGCCCAAACAGTGGTTTTCCCCCACATATGGGGTATTGGCGTACTCAGGAGAAATTGCACAACAACTTTATCTGCCCATTTTCTCCTTTTACCCTTGTGAAAATAAAAAAACGTTTGTAAAAGATCATTTTTGTGGCTAAAAAGTTAAATATTAATTTTTTCCTTCCACGTTGCTTCAGCTCCTGTGAAGCACCCGAAGAGTTATTAAACTTCTTGAATGTGGTTTTGAGTAACTTGAGGGGTGCAGTTTTTAGAATGGTGTCACTTTTGGGTATTTTCTGCCATATAGACCCCTCAAAGTGACTTCAAATGTGAGGTGGTCTCTAAAAAAATGGCTTTGTAAATTTTGTTGTAAAAATGAGAAATCACTGGTCAACTTTTAACCCTTATAATTTCCTAACAAAAAAAAATTTTGGTTCCAAAATTGTGCTGATGTAAAGTAAACATGTGGGAAATGTTATTTATTAACTATTTTGTGTGACATATCTCTCTGTTTTAAGGGAAAAAAATTCAAAGTTTGAAAATTGCAAAATTTTCAAAATTTTCGCCATATTTGCATTTTTTCAAAAATAAACGCAAGGTATATCAAAGAAATTTTACCACTAACGTGAAGTACAATATGTCACGAGAAAACAATCTCAGAATCGCGAAGATCCGTTGAAGCGTTCCAGAGTTATAACCTCATAAAGAGACAGTGGTCAGAATTGTAAAAATTGGCCCGGTCATTAACGTGCAAACCACCTTGGGGGTGAAGGGGTTAATCCCATTGAGAACTTGTGGTCAATCATCAAGAGATGGGTGGACAAACAAAAACCTAAAAATTCTGACAAAATGAAAGCATTGATTGTGCAAGAATGGACTGCTATCAGTCAGGATTTGGTCCAGAAGTTGATTGAGAGCATGCCAGGGAGAATTGCAGAGGTCCTGAAGAAGAAGGGTCAACACTGCAAATATTGACTTGCTGCATTAACTCATTCTAACTGTCAATATAAGCTTTTGTTACTCATATGTTTGCAATTATTATATTTCTGTCTGTGATAAAAACATCTGTCAAACACACATAAAAACCAGAGGGCAGCAGATCATATGAAAATATAATATTTGTGTCATTCTCAAAACTTTTGGCCATGACTGTATATTTGTTTTAACTGTTTTTATTGTTTGTGGATTTGTGTGTCCTAATGTTCAAATAAAGCTACATATTTTATTATTATTATCTTGATCTGAGTATTGAAACTGGTGTGCACGCCCATTTTGTGTCTGGTCTTTCTTGCTTTGATTCACAATGAATGTTTAAGTAGGTTCAGAAGCCTACTTAAAGAAGGGATTGTTGCACTTATTTTGGCGTCTTCACCGATCACCATCTTTGTGGAGTCCTCAAAGCCTTGGAGAATTGCAAAATTGTCAGAAATCCATGCCCACTCTTCAACTGTTATGTGCGGAGGCTGACTAGAGTATCGATGGGCATGTTGGAGCTGGTATTCCTCAACTGGCCTCTGTTGGTCACATATCCTTGGAGTTCTAGCACGTGGGCATGTTGCACACTGGTGGGTGAGTTAGCACTTACATGCGCTGCTGCAGCACTGACAGAGCAGTGGCAGCTGTAACTGACTTGCGGAAATAGGCTCTGACGCAGCGTACCTTCACCAGAAGCTCTGGCAAATCTGGGGATGTTTTCAGAAACCACTGAACTACCAAGTTGAGCACATGTGTCAAGCACGGTACATTTGTGAGCTTGCTAAGCTTCACATCCACCACCAGGTTATGCCCATTATGACACACGACAATGCCTGGTTGGAGAGTCAGCGGCAAAAAACATAGATCTGTCTGCACTGTTACTCCTTTAAGTAAATCAGCCGCAGGGGTGGTTTTGCTCCTAGACAAATTAGCTTCAGCAGAGCTTGTTGCCACTTTGCTGAGGCAATGCTGCAGAGGTTTTGGCTGTTGTGGATGACATGTTTTGAGATAGCACATCAGAGATGGAGGATGAGGAGGAGAATGAGGGACTCCAGGAACTGATGTAGGAGGTAAAGAAAACCTTGATATAAGTAGGAACAGCAATCCTTAACGTCAGTAGAACATGTGTCATGATATGGTGGGAATCAGCCCGTCCTCCACAATGTTCACACAATGTGCAGTAAGCTGAAATGTAGTATCCCTGGCCACAAGTGTTTGTCCACATGTCAATCGTTAAGTGGACAATCCCAGTAATCGCATTGGTAAGGGCATGGAAGATGTTCCTGGTTATGTGCTGGTACAAGGCAGGGAGGCCACACCGGGAGAAAAAGTGAAGACTGGGTACCGAGTACTAAGGGGCGGCTACTGCCATGAGTCTGCAGAACTCGTCCATGTCAACAAATCGAAACAGCAACATTTCCACAACAAGCAGCCTAGAAATGTGTCCGCTTAGCCTTTGGGCCTGTGAGTGGTTGGCTGAAAACTTTCTATTTCATTCCAAGGCCTGGGTTAGGAACAGCTGAATGCTGTGCTGGACAAGGATTTGGAATTGCCTAATGATGGTAAGTCAGAATGTGCAAGGATAGGTGTAGGGCAGGAGGCATCTGTGCCAGTGTTTTGAACAGGCGATTGGGACCCACATAGCAGAGTGGAAGAGGCAGTGGTGTCACTTGATGGCACCAATTGTGGACCTTGGTGCTCAGTCCACTGAGTCAAGTGCTTAGATAACATGTGCTGATCATACTGGTGGTTGTTAGGGTTCGAGTTCCCAATGCTGCACAAGGGAAATCTCGAGCCATTCCCGCTGCGGTCTTCCGCCGACTCCAGGGTGGCAGACTGGGCTGTGGAGGCATGGGACTTTTGGGATCGTACCCAGGATGCCATTCAGGAATCCAAGGAGAGGATGAGGTCCTCCGCCGACGCACATCGCGCCCCGCTCCAACATTTTCTCCTGGGGACTTGATGTGGCTCTCCGCACGTAACATTAGACTGCGATTTGAGTGCACTAAGTTGGCACCCCGCTACCTGGGTCCTTTCAAAGTCCTCGAGCAGGTTAACCCTGTGGCATACCGTTTGGCTCTTCCACCACGCCTGGGTATCTCCGACACCTTTCACGTATCCCTCCTGAA
Source organism: Oophaga sylvatica (assembly GCA_033576555.1). NCBI lineage: Eukaryota > Metazoa > Chordata > Amphibia > Anura > Dendrobatidae > Oophaga > Oophaga sylvatica. The sequence goes on along the minus strand of JARQOD010000003.1, from coordinate 230,248,823 downwards.
ACCCGTGCTCATGTCCCGGTTTTCCGAGTCATCTGCCGGGACATCGGGTTCATCTACGGACGACCATAAGGTGAACGCCATCATAGGGTGTAAGGTGGTATGGGGCAAAAAGTTTTATTTGGTGGACTGGAGGGGCTATGGGCCCGAGGATAGGTCTTGGGATCCTGCCGAGCATATTCACTCTCCGCAGCTCATCGCTGCCTTTGAGTGCAGTGAGGCCAAGAGAAGGGGGGCCCTAGGAGGGGGGGTAATGTTAGGGTTCGAGTTCCCAATGGTGCACAAGGGGAATCTCGAGCCATTCCCGCTGCGGTCCCCCATTCGTCTCCGGCCGCAGTGGAGCCTGCTCAGCAGAGACGTCGGTCCCAGCGTCTTGCCCATTCCAATACTATGCAGAGACTTGCTGCTGCCCCTCCTGGATCTTCTATTATAGCCAGTGCTGGAGCATACGTCTTTAGGATGAAGTCCTGCGTTTCCCCTTCTGAGCATGCCCAGGGTAAGATCTCTCATTGGAGATCAGGGGTCACATGTTCAGGTACTGCAGCAGCTCCTATTGGTCTGCCAGGAAGGTCCTGAAACTACATGTGTTTTGGAACAGATTCTCATTGGTCCTTTTTCTGGCAGGTACTGTAGCTGTTACTATAAAAGGGTGGCATGGCTGGGCCGCCATGCGCTGGTATCAAATCTGTTAAGTGCTTGCGCCAGTGAGGTCATGTAAGCATGTGGTTAGGTCTGGCTGAAATAAGCCCCTAGAATACCGGCACCTCCGGTGAGGAGATTGTATGCACGTGTTCAGGGCTCGGCTGAAAACGCAATTAGAATACCGGCTACTCCGGTGAGGAGATTGTTGCTTGTGTTCTGACTGCATGACCTCAGACTGCAATCCGCTTAGCAGTCATCTGTGTTCCCTGTGAGTCTAACAGGACACAGTCTTTTTCTCAGCGGCTCTGTGACGCAACAGGGTTCGCTTTATAACGCTGGTTCAGCGCCTTAGCGTTTTACTTTGCGGCTCACTGAAGCTAAGTGAGTTCGCACTTATCGCCATATAGCGCTGTGGCATTCCCGTTAGCAGCTCTGGGGATTAACAGAGTTTGCACTAATTGCCACAGCGCGCTACGGCATTTATTTTAGCGACTCTGCGGGATAACAGAGTTCGCTACTTTCTCCATCTTACTAGCAGCGGGCTTTGCCTGCACGGTGGACCCCGGGCTGCGAACGCACCTCTCTACAATATCTATTACGTGCGTTCCGCAGACCCTAACATAATACTAGCGCCAGGGTCTGGCTAGTAAAATGGTGGACGACCAGCGTCTACGACAGTTCATCCAGCAGCTGGAGGGTAGGTAGGCGGCTCTCGAGCGCACAACCTCAGCTGTGGATGTGACCGCAGTCGCTGTCCAGGCTGCTAGCACAGCGGCAGCCAGTTTGTCCTCCAACACCTCTGCCCCGACCTTGTCCCATCACCCGCTTCCAGACAAGTTTTCTGGCGACGGCAAACATTGTCGGGATTCGTGAGTCAGTGCTCTATAAAACTCGAGCTTCTGGCCGCACGTTTTTCCACAAAGCGGTCACAAGTGGGTTTCATAGTGTCACTTCTGTCGGGCAGAGCTTTTGAATAGGCAACGCCGCTGTGGGAGCGTGATGATCGCGTGGTGCGGAGTGCTCCTCGGTTTCTGGAGGCTCTTAAAAAGGCTTTTTAGGCCCTCAGGTCACCCACGATTCAGCGCTCCAACTGCTGGCATTGTCACAGGGTTCGAGCTTGGTCAGTCAGTTTTCAGTCCAATTTCGAACTCTGGCCTCCAAGTTAGAGTGGCTGGATAAGGTCCTTATACTGGAGAGTAGGTTGAGCATTCCGATACTGCAAATATCGGGTATCGGCCGATATTGGCTGTATCGGAATTCCGATTCCGAGTACCGATATTTTCGTCATATCGGATACCGGAATCGGAATGTCACTGTCACTGTCAGTGTCCGTCGGTCGGGTCTGTCAGGAGTCAGCGGCACTTACCCGGCAGAAGATCTCCGGCAGGTCACATCCCGGACTGCTTAATGGCCGCCATCCTCTTCTCCCCGGCGGTCACATGCAGTTTCTCGCGATAACTGCAGTGACTGCTGGGTAATCGCGGCCGTAAAGCAGTCCGATGACGTCACCGCCGGGGAAGCTGGTAAGCAGCTGTGCTGCGCCGGGATGTCAGGCTCTGCCTGTCATTCTGATGTAGCAGAGCTGGATCGTCGTGGGACAGTCGTTACTATGGACTGCGTCGGACAGGTGGTATACTGTTGGTTTGTTTTTTTTATTTTTTTACAGGAGATCGATGGCGTCGCAGGAATGAGAGAGTAATAAAAAAAAATGAAAACTGTGTTGTCTCTTTTATTTCATTAAAAGACTTTTTTCTTGCTGTGTCTTTTTTTACACATTTAAAAACTTTGGGATTAATAATGGATCGGTGTCTTATTGACGCCTCTCCATTATTAACCGGGCTTATTGTCACCGTGCAATCAACGGTGACATTAACCCCTTATTACCCCGCCTTGCCACCGCTACAGGGCAAGTGGGAAGAGCCGGGTAAAGTGCCACAATTGGCACATCTTTTGATGCGCCAAATGTGGGGCTGCTGTAGCCTGGTATTATCAGGCTGTTGAGGGCCAAAATCCATGGGCCTTGACAGTCTTTTAATACCAGGCCGCAGCAGTCTGCATTTTACTTGGCTGGTTAACAAAAATAGGGGGACCCCTACGCCATTTTTTTTTCAAGGGGATCCCCTATTTTTGTTAACCAGCCAAGCTAAGCAGACTGCTGTGGCCTGGTATTATCAGGCTGGCAAGGTCCATGGATATTGGATCCTTACCAGCCTGAAAACCAGGCCTCAGCGGTCTGCTTCATCTGGCTGGTTAACAAAAATAGGGGGGACCCCACGCCAATTTTTTTCGAGGGGATCCCCTATTTTTGTTAATCAGCCAAGATATGCAGACTGCTGTGGCCTGGTATTATCAGGCTGGCAAGGTCCATGGATCTTGGCTCCTTAACAGCCTGAAAATCCAGGCCTCAGCGGTCTGCTTCATCTGGCTGGTTAACAAAAATAGGGGGGACCCCACGCCATTTTTTTTTTCGAAGGGAACCCCTATTTTTGTTAATCAGTTCCCTCTGACGTCACTGATTGTGTCCCTGGCTGACCTGAAGTGAAAGTGGAAAGCAATCAATTAAGCTTTCCACTTAAGGGCCCGTCTCACATAGCGATATCGCTACCGAGATCGCTGCTGAGTCACTAGTTTTGTGACGCAGCAGCGAGCTCACCAGCGATATCGCTGTGTGTGACATTCAGCGACGATCAGCCCCCCTGCCGGGTATCGCTGATTGTCGCTGAAATGTCAGGACCTTTTTTTGATCGCTGGTTTCCCGCTGACAGGCACGCATCGCTGCGTGTGACAGGCGGGAGACCAGCGATCCGCTGGTAACCAAGGTACACAGCGGGTTTCCAGGCACGGGGCTGTGCCTAGAAACCCGCTGTGTACAATGGATACCAGCGCCCTGATGCAAGGAGCTGGTATCCAAGGTACACAGCGGGTTTCCAGGCACCACGCAGCGCTTGGAAACCCGCTGTGTACCTTGGTTACCAGCTCCCTGCATCAGGGCGCTGGTATCCAACGTACACTGCGGGTAACTAAAGGCTGGGTCTCACATAACGATACACCAGTGATCCCGACAACGATATGCACTTGTCAGGATCGCTGGTGTATCGCTGCATGATCGCTGCTGAGCTGCCAAACAGGCAGCTCAGGCAGCGATCTGGACAGCGACACTGCGGGTAACATCGCTTAGTTACCCGCAGTGTACCTTGGATACCAGCGCCCTGATGCAGGGAGCTGGTAACCAAGGTACACAGGGGTTTCCAAGCGCTGCGCGGTGCCTGGAAACCCGCTGTGTACCTTGGATACCAGCGGATCGTGGTCTCCCGCCTGTCACACGCAGCGATGCGTGCCTGTCAGCGGGAAACCAGCGATCAAAAAAAGGTCCTGACATTTCAGGGACGATCAGCGATACCCGCAGGGGGGCGATCGTCGCTGAATGTCACACACAGCGATATCGCTGGTGAGCTCGCTGCTGTGTCACAAAACTAGTGACTCAGCAGCGATCACGGTAGCGATATCGCTATGTGAGACGGGCCCTTAAGCGATGTTACCGCAGTGTCGCTGTCCCAGATCGCAGCCTGAGCTGCCTGTTTGGCAGCTCAGCAGCGATCATGAGCGATACACCAGCGATCCTGACAAGTGCATATCGTTGTCGGGATCGCTGGTGTATCATTATGTGAGACCCAGCCTTTACTCTCCTGTCAGCCAGGAGAGGAACTCATTCATTTGGGGGTTTACTGTGAGGCTGCAGCATTAGCTGCGGTCCCTGCAGTAAACATTAACCCTTTCTGAAGGATTACACCGTGGGACCTGACTGTGCATGGGATAGGTAAGAATAATT
>JARQOD010000003.1:230182486-230244255 GCA_033576555.1 Oophaga sylvatica | reverse complement strand
ACACATACCAAAGGGGGGGGTTTCAAAACTAGCAATTTTAAAATAGCTCCGTTTTTTTTCCGAAAATGGGACGAGTGAAAATACAATGTCATTTTTTTTTTCATTTTAAGTAAAATGGGTTTTTTAAAAACAAAAAAGCACCTTTTACATCCTGGGCCAAATTCAAAACACCCGATATTTCTGGTACGGGAAAAAATGGTCCGGAGATGTCAGGGGGAAATAAAATTTTATACAGTGTGTGTCCCTTTTCTCACACTCTCTTGACTCAGATAGGTCCTATCATTCCCCCCGCGAGACACGGGCAGCTGTAGCAAAACGCTGCTGAGTGCCATTTGGATGACAGTCGAAAGGCCCGGCTAAAGGGGACAAATGTTTTTTATCTTCTATTGGGAAAGGGTTTGAAAAATATTGTTTTTTTTTTAATTCTCTTGCTTAGACAAAACATCGGGGGAAGGGGCATATCATAAGTAGGGTTTTAAATTTAAAAAATTTATTCACCCCTTCGCGCCGTAGCCCTTTTTCATTTTTGCAGCTCTGATTTTCATTTCCCTTCTTCTTCTCCTTTTTATTGAAACCATTTTGGTGCAGAAACGATCTTTTGATCACCCGTTATTGCATTTTAATTCAATGTTGCGGTGAACAAAAAAGCGAAATTCTGGAATTTTGAAGTTTTTTCTCATTACGCCGTTTAGCGATCGGGTTAATTCTTTTTTTATATTGATAGATTGGGCGATTATGAACGCAGCAATACCAAATATGTGTATGTTTGATTTATTTTTATTGTTTTATTTTGAATGGGATGAAAGGGGGTGATTTATTTTTTTTTATTTTTTTAATATTTCTAAAAACATTTTTTACTTTTTGGCATGCTTCAATAGTCTCCATGGGAGACTAGAAGCTGCCATAAACCGATCAGCTATGCTACATACAGACAATGATCAGATTACCTGTATGTAGCAGAATTGCTATTAGCGCCGACCACCGGGTGGCACTCATAGCAATCCGGCATTGACAACCATAGACATCTACAGGAGACCTCTGTTTGTCATGCCGATCCATCGGTGACCCACAATCACGTGACGGGGTCACCGATGGGCAAATTTCCGGTGCCATTGCCGGAAGCGCGCGTTAAATATCGCTGTCAGAGATTAACAGTGAAATTTAATGGGTTAACAGATGTGGGTGCATCGCAATTCCACCTGGGGCTGTTCCGGGCACATGTCAACTGTTCAAAACAGCTGACATGTGCCAGGAAAGATATGGGCTCACCGCCGGAGCCCACATAAAAGGGGGAGACACGACAGGCGCAGTACTACTGTAGTACAGAGCATGTCGTTAAGGGGTTAAAGTAGTCTGTGTCATTCTTTCAATTAAAGGACATTTTTCGGGGAATCTATGTTTTTATACAATATGACCATGGGGTTAGTAATGGGGGCATCTTATAGATGCGTCTACATTACTAACCTCAGGGGCTTGATGTCACCTGACAATACAAAGGTGACATCAACCCTCCAAACTATCACCCCAATTGCCACCGCTAAAGGGCAAGTGGGAAGATCGAGGCTAAGTGCCAGAAATGGCGCATCTTATAGATGCAACTTTTCTGGAGCAGCAGAGAGATGATGCTAATAGCCTAGGGGTGGCAGTATCCATGGCCCCTTTCTAGGCTAATAACATAAGCCTGCAGCTGTCCGCACAGCCTTTGCTGACTATTAATTAAAGGGGGACCATACCTCATCTTTTGGAGTCTCCCATTTTAATAGCCAATAAAGGCTAAGTATACAACTGTGAGCTGATATTAATAGCCTGGGAGCTCCTTGGGTATTACCCTCTCCAGGCTATAAACATCTGCCCTCAACCATCGACATTCCGTCTGCTGGTTAAGAAAATTAAGCGGGAGCCCATGCAATTTTTTTTCAAAAAAATTATCTTTTAATAATTAAATACATATGCAGAAAGCTGCACACACACTGTACTGTTGTGAGCATGTTGGAAATGACTTCTGAGTTGGGGCTCCCTCTGGTGGTTGCTGAGGGTATTGAACTAGTGTTGAATAGTAGAAGTCCATCACCTGCGAGCGACGACTGGCAATCAGGAGAGACTGACTGGGCTGATATAAGTGAGCTGCCTTCCCATGATCCTCGCCGGTGATCAATTGTTGTTTCCTGGTTCATTTGGAAGTCAGCTGGTGTCTTGCCTTTGTCTGTTACTTTCAGATAAGATATTTTCAGCTTGTTTATATCGTGTTTGCAATTTCCATTTTTTGTCTGCACTTTTTTGTCAGGTTAGCCGGGTTCCCCTCCAGGGGCCTGTGCTACCCTCTGTTTTTCAGTAGCCACTGTTTATTTGTTCCATTGCTCTGTCCCTGCTATTTGAGTGGCTGCGGGTTAGCCGCTTGGTCACACCAGAGATCTGATTTAGCGGGTGGCGAGATTGTGTGGTCTCAGCATTTTTTTAAATCAGAAGTGTTGGAATTTTCTAGAGTTTTGCTGGGTTGCAGATAGTATTCTGTCCTGTCCTGTCTTATCTAGGCAGTAGTTGGCCCCAGCATTTGCTCACTCTATTTTCTGCCTGCGTTTGTGTTTCTTCTTGACTAACCGCCATTATATGTTTGGGGGCTACCTATTTCTTTGGGGCTCTACTCCAGGGCAGTTAGTTTTCCTAATTCTATCTTCAGGTGTAGCTAATCTCTCCGGCTGTGCCGAGGCGTCTAGGTCACCGTAGGTACGTCCCACGGCTGCTTCTAGTTGTGCGGTTAGCTTAGGGATCTGCAACCCATTAGTTCCCAACCTCTCTGGGTGTTTGGCTGCCTTTGCTGTTTTTTGCTCCTGTCCTCCTCAGCTACCAAATCATAACACTGTACTAATTGTACACAGTGTGTACGGAAAGTATTCAGACCCCTTTAAATTTTTCACTCTTTGTTTCACTGCAGCCATTTGGTGAATCAAAAAAGTTCATTTTTTTCTCATTAATGTACACTCTGTGTTAGGGTCTGCGGAAAGCACCAAATATAAGATGTGGAGAGGTGCGTTCGCAGTCCGGGATCCACCGTGCAGGCGGAGCCTGCTGCTAGTAAAATGGCACAAGAAGCAAACTTTGTTATCCCGCAGAGTCGCCAAAATAAACGCCGTAACGCGCTGTGGCAATATGTGCGAACTCTGTTAATCCACAGAGCCGCTAGTAGGAGTGCCGCAGCGCTATATGGCGATGTGTGCAAACTCACTTAACACAACTGAGTCGCAAAATAAACACGCTAGGGCGCTGTCTAGCGTTGAAAGCGAACCCTGTTACGTCACAGAGCCGCTGAGACAAACTTCTGTGTCCTGTCAGGCACCCAGGTACACAGTGAACAGCTAAGCGAACATAGAACGTGATCATGCGCTAATGTCCTCGCGGGAGTCACCCGCAATCTATGGCGTCTGAATACGGCAATCAAACTCCTCACCGGTTATGCCGGCAATCTAGGGCATCTAGGACACTGACCCTGACCAGCTAGCATACCAAACTCCTCACCGATTAAGTCGGTATTCTAGGGGCTTATTTCAGCCGGGCCCTAACCACACACACGCATGACCACACTGGCGCTAAGCATATAATGATTGATATTAGCGCACGGCGGCCCAGCCATGACACCCTTTTATAGCAACAGCTACAGGACCTGCCAGAAACAAGGACCAATGAGAAACTGTTCCAAACACATGTAGTTTCATGACCTTCCTGGCGGACCAATAGGAGCTGCTGCAGTACCTGAACATGTGACCCCAGATCTCCAATGAGAGATCTTACCCTGGGCATGCTCAGAAGGGGAAATGCAGGACTTCGTCCCAAAGACGTCTGCTCCAGTACTGGCTATAATAGCAGATCCAGGAGAAGCAGCAGCAAGTCTCTGCACAGTACTGGAACGGGCAGGACGCTGGGACCGACGTCTCTGCTGAGTAGGCTCCACTGCGGCCTAAGATGAATGGGGGACTGCAGCGGGCCGGTTCGAGACTCCCCTTGTGCAGCAGCGGGAACTCGAACCCTAACATTACCCCCCCTCCTAGGGCCCCCCCTTCTTTGGGCCTCGCTGCGCTCAAAGGCAGCGATGAGCTGCGGAGCGTGAACATGCTCGGCAGGCTCCCAGGACCTATCCTCAGGCCCATAACCCCTCCAATCCACCAAATAAAATTTTTTGCCTCGTACCACCTTGCACCCAACAATGGCGTTCACCTCATGATCATCGGTAGATGAACCCGACGTCCCGGCAGATGACTCGGAAAACCGGGAAATGGCCACGGGTTTCAGGAGGGACACGTGAAAGGTGTCAGTGATACCAAGGCGAGGCGGAAGGGCTAGGCGGTAAACCACCGGGTTCACCTGCTCAAGAACTTTAAAGGGGCCCAAAAAGCAAGGTGCCAACTTGGTGGACTCTACACGTAGCCTGATGTTTCGGGCAGAAAGCCACACTAGGTCACCTGGAGCAAATGTAGGAGCGGGGCGCCGATGGGCATCGGCGGTAGACCTCATCCTCTCTTTGGAGGCCTGAATGGCTTCCTGGGTGCGGTCCCAAATGTCCCGTGCCTCCACAGCCCAGTCTGCCACCCTGGAATCAGCGGAAGACACGGGCATGGGCACTGGTACCCGCGGATGCTGACCGTAGTTCAGGAGGAATGGGGTCTGTCCGGTGGAGTCAGCCACAGCATTATTTAGAGCGAACTCAGCCCACGGTAGCAAGGATGCCCAGTCATCCTGCCTTGCAGAGACAAAATGTCGCAAGTATGTGACGAAGGTCTGGTTGGCCCTCTCTACCAACCCATTCGTCTCGGGATGGTATGCAGAGGAGAGATTCAACTCAATGCTGAGTAAACGACACAGCTCTCTCCAGAACCGAGACGCAAACTGGGGACCTCGATCACTGACAATTTTGTCTGGCATACCGTGTAGGCGGAAAATATGCCTAATGAATAATGCTGCCAAGGCCCGTGCAGACGGTAACCGTGGTAACGACACTAAGTGCACCATTTTGGAGAAGTGGTCGGTTATCACCCAGATGATGGTGCAGCCCCGAGACTTGGGTAAGCCCACCACAAAATCCATCCCGACCATCTCCCAAGGCCTGTTTGCCACCGGTAAAGGGAAAAGTAACCCAGCTGGCCGTTGTCGAGGGGACTTATTCTTGGCGCAGGAGACGCACGCCTGAACGTATTCCCTGATGTCACGGGCCATCTGCGGCCACCAGTATGTCCTCGCCAGCAACTCAGAAGTCCTTTTTGTCCCAAAATGTCCACCCACCCTGGACGAATGTGCCCAAGAGAGTACTTCCGGTCGCAAATTGGTGGGCACAAAAGTCTTGCCCGGAGGCACAGACTCAAGCGAAACCGGAGCCACCGTTCTTAGGCTTTCTGTGGGGACAATAAGCCGAGGCTCCTCCTCCACCTCCTCAGAGGACACCACGGAGCGGGATAGAGCGTCTGCGCGAATGTTCTTCTCACCGGAGAGGAAATGGCGGGTGAAATGGAACCGGGAGAAAAACAAGGACCATCTGGCCTGACGGGAATTTAGCCGCTGGGCTGTCTGCAAATACACCAAGTTCTTGTGGTCCGTGAATACTTGGAAGGGGAAGCGAGCCTCCTCCAGAAGATGTCTCCACTCGGAGAAGGCCAACTTCATAGCCAGTAACTCCCTGTCCCCGATGGAATAATTCCTCTCTGCTGATGTAAAGGTTTTGGAAAAGAAGAAGCAGGGATGCTTCCAACCCTGGGCATCCTTTTGAAAAAGGACTGCTCCAGCACCAACAGAAGAGGCATCCACCTCTAAGATAAACGGTTTATCGACATCGGGGCGATGTAAGATGGGAGCACTGGCAAAATGCGACTTGATATAGGAGAACGCCTTGGTGACCTCCTCTGACCACAACTTGGGATTAGCTCCCTTCTTGGTGAGGGCTACCAAGGGAGCTACCAAAGTAGAGAAGTGGGGAATGAATTGGCGATAGTAGTTAATGAACCCCATAAAGTGCTGCACCGCCTTAAGGGAGTGGGGTTCTTGCCAATCCATCACAGCCTGCAGTTTGGTAGGATCCATAGCCAATCCCTGGGTGGAGATGATATAGCCCAGGAAAGGTAGAGACTCCTGCTCAAACATGCACTTCTCCAACTTCGCATATAGGGAATTTGCTCGCAAGAGGTCGAAGACCTTGCAGACATCTCTCCGGTGGGAGGCCATATCTGGAGAAAAGATGAGAATGTCATCCAGATAGACTACCACCGAGGTGGTCAACATATCCCGGAAGATGTCGTTCACAAAGTCTTGAAAGACAGCTGGGCATTACAGAGCCCAAAGGGTATTACCAGATATTCATAATGACCATCCCTGGTGTTAAATGCTGTCTTCCATTCGTCCCCCTCACGGATGCGAATAAGGTTATATGCACACCGCAGGTCTAGCTTAGTAAATACCCTTGCTCCCCGAAGCCTGTCAAAGAGCTCAGAGATTAGCGGCAAAGGATACTTATTTTTCACGGTGATAGCGTTGAGACCCCTATAATCAATGCACGGTCGTAATTCTCCGTTCTTCTTCTGCACAAAGAAGAACCCCGCTCCCGCTGGTGACACCGACTTCCTAATGAATCCCTTGCCAAGTTCTCGTGAATATATTGGGACATGGCCTCTGTCTCAGGAAGAGAGAGGGGATAAACCCTTCCTCTAGGAGGCTCAGCTCCAGGCAAGAAGTCGATAGGACAGCCATAGGGGCGATGAGGCGGAAGAGTCTCCGCAGCCTTCTTCGAGAAAACGTCGGCATAAGACCAATAGACATTGGGAAGAGGAGAGAGGTCTATGGGTATCTCAGTGGTGTTGACCTGCACGCTGTCCCTAATGCATCTGCCTTTACATAAATTACCCCAACCCAGAATTCTCCCTGAAGACCACTCAATATGGGGAGAGTGGTGGCGGAGCCAGGGTAATCCCAACAAAACCTCATCTATACCCTCAGGGAGGATAAAAAATGATATAGTCTCCTGATGGGAAGGAGACATAAACAAGGTGAGTGGGACAGACTGATGGGTGATTTGTGAGGGCAGAATTGCTCCGTTCAACACCCGTACCGATACTGGTTCAGCCAGCAACACCAAAGGCATGGTGTGGCGAGAAGCAAAGGAGGATGACATAAAATTCCCCTCTGCCCCAGAATCCACACACAGCTTGACGGGTAGGGTGGTAGAACCGTGGGTAATTATCCCCTTGAGGAGCACTTTATGGGCAAAACTCATGGCGTCCAGTGACCCTGTTCCTACGGTTACTGGGCGCGACCATTTATTCAGCCGCTGTGGACATCGGTTGGCAAAATGTCCCTACTGCTGGCAAATATAACAAATCGGGGATGGACGAGTGACCCGAGATTTAGATCCTGCAGGAGCAACCTCCTGAAGGTCGGGCGCCTGAACAGGCGACTCCAGAGGGGTGGCGAAGGTAGGAGCCAACCGGACACTCTGCCTACACTGGGCACGTTCCAGCCTCCACTCGTGGAAACGGAGGTCGACGCGGGTGGAAATAGCGATAAGCTTCTCCAGTGTGGCAGGAATCTCCCTGGTAGCCAAGGCGTCTTTAACATTACCCGCCAGTCCTCTCCAGAACACGGGAATGAGGACTTTATCTGGCCACTCTAATTCCGAGGCCAGAGTCCGAAATTGGACAGCAAAATGGCTGACCAAAGCCGAACCCTGGGTACTTGCCAGCAGTTTAGCGCCGTATCGTGGGTGACCTGAGGTCCTAGAAAAACCTTGTTCAGAGCCTCCAGAAAACGAGAAGCGCTCCGCACCACACGGTCGTCGCACTCCCACAGCGGCGTTGCCCACTCCAACACTCTGCCAGACAGAAGAGCTATCACAAAGCCCACTTGTGCCCGATCCGTGGGGAAACGTGCAGCCAGAAGCTCGAGGTGTATGGAGCACTGACTCACGAATCCCCGACATTGCTTGCTGTCACCAGCAAACTTGTCAGGAAGCGGGAGGTGGGACAATGTAGGGACAGAGGTGGCAGAGGACAAACTGGCTGCAGCTACGCTAGCAGCCTGAACAGCGACTGCGGTAACATCCACAGCTGAGGTTGTGCGCTCAAGAGTCGCCAACCTACCCTCCAGCTGCTGGATGTACAGCTGTAAGCGCTGTTCATCCGCCATTTTACTAGCCAGACCCTGGCGCTAATATTATGTTAGGGTCTGCGGAACGCACCAAATATAAGATGTGGAGAGGTGCGTTCGCAGCCCGGAGTCCACCGTGCAGGCGGAGCCTGCTGCTAGTAAAATGGCGCAAGAAGCGAACTCTGTTATCTCGCAGTCGCCAAAATAAACGCCGTAACGCGCTGTGGCAATATGTGCAAACTCTGTTAATCCACAGAGCCGCTAGTAGGAGTGCCGCAGCGCTATATGGCGATGTGTGCGAACTCACTTAACACAACTGGGTCGCAAAATAAACACGCTACGGCGCTGTCTAGCGTTGAAAGCGAACCCTGTTACGTCACAGAGCCGCTGAGACAAACTTCTGTGTCCTGTCAGGCACCCAGGTACACAGTGAACAGCTAAGCGAACATAGAACGTGATCATGCGCTAATGTCCTCGCGGGAGTCACCCGCAATCTATGGCGTCTGAACGCCAGGCCCTGAATACGGCAATAAAACTCCTCACCGGTTATGCCGGCAATCTAGGGCATCTAGGACACCGACCCTGACCAGTTAGCATACCAAACTCCTCACCGATTAAGTCGGTATTCTAGGGGCTTATTTCAGCCGGGCCCTAACCACACACACGTATGACCACACTGGCGCTAAGCATATAATGATTGATATTAGCGCACGGCGGCCCAGCCATGACACCCTTTTATAGCAACAGCTACAGGACCTGCCAGAAACAAGGACCAATGAGAAACTGTTCCAAACACATGTAGTTTCATGACCTTCCTGGCGTACCAATAGTAGCTGCTGCAGTACCTGAACATGTGACCCCAGATCTCCAATGAGAGATCTTACCCTGGGCATGCTCAGAAGGGGAAACGCAGGACTTCGTCCCACAGACGTCTGCTCCAGTACTGGCTATAATAGCAGATCCAGGAGAGGCAGCAGCAAGTCTCTGCACAGTACTGGAACGGGCAAGATGCTGGGACCGATGTCTTTGCTGAGCAGGCTCCACTGCGGCCAAAGATGAATGGGGGACCGCAGCGGGACCGGTTCGAAACTCCCCTTGTGCAGCAGCGCTAACTTGATCCCTAACAATCTGTACCCCATCTTGACTGAAAAAAACAGAAATGTAAAATGTTTTGCAAATTTATTAAAAAAGAAAAACTGAAATATCTAATGGTCATAAGTATTCAGACCCTTTGCTCAGTATAGAGTAGAAGCACCCTTTTGAGCTAGTACAGCCATGAGTCTTCTTGGGAATGATTCAACAAGTTTTTCACACCTGGATTTGGGTATCCTCTGCCATTCTTCCTTGCAGATCCTTTCCAGTTCTGTCAGGTTGGATGGTGAACGTTGATGGCCAGCCATTTTCAGGTCTCTCCAGAGATGCTCAATTGGGTTTAGGTCAGGGCTCTGGCTGGGCCAGTCAAGAATGGTCACAAAGTTGTTCCGAAGCCACTCCTTTGTTATTTTAGCTGTGTGCTTAGGGTCAATGTCTTGTTGAAAGGAGAACTTTCGGCCAAGTCTGAGGTCCAGAGCACTCTGAAAGTGGTTTTTATCCATGATATCTCTGTAATTGACTGCATTCATGTTTCCTTCAATGGCAAATAAGTCATCCTGTCCCTGCAGCTGAAAAACACCCCCATAGCATGATGCTGCCACCACCATGTTTTACTGTTGGTATTGTATTAGGCAGGTGTCACGCGGTCTTATGATATGTGTACGATGTCAGTAAACTATTCTTAAAAGAACAACACTCTATACAACATATAGATTAGCAACATCAGCATGTAAATATAGAATAGATTTACCTGACACGATATCCGTTGAACTCAGGGTTAATCTTGAGGACTTGATACACTGTCACAGAAAAGAGGAGGACCGGGGGTCTAACCTGACCCTAAACTGGGGTCCTAACTAATCCCTCACCTTGGAGGTACTGATAATGGTTCAGAGGTCCAAGTCTCCAGCCTAACCCTGTCTCCTATCAGTCCCTGAACCCTGTAATCAGTCCTAAGAAGGATACTGATTACCACCAAAGGGATATGGGCTGATCTCTGCTAAATACACAGATTAGACATATAAGACAGACTGGAGAAAACACAGACTTGCATACACACTCAAACACAGAAGGAACATAAATGATCTGGGATATTAAACTCTAAGCAAGGTGAGCTTAAAACAACTAAGGAGCTCTTTAACTTAAGTCTATACAGATACAATCCTATCTGTGGTCTGCATGAAGAATTTCACTGGCAACTCCCAACACAGACAACCAGAGATTTAAAGGAAACCAATCAACAAATAATTAATTGCAGCCGGGAGAAACTGCACCCAGTCCCAGAACTGAGCACAGACAGAATTAGCTCCCTAACTGCCAAACACAAAGAAACAGCAACTCAGCTGTGAGAAGTCAGAATGTGCAACCGCGACGATCTTCGTGGCGATGCACACATGACAGTACCCCCCCTTCTACGAGGGGCCTCCGGACCCTCAGGGCCAGGTTTGCCCGGGTGAGTTCTGTGGAAGGTCCGCACCAAACGATCTGCGTTAATGTCAGACGCAGGAACCCACGTCCTCTCCTCTGGACCATACCCCTTCCAATGCACCAAGTACTGAAGGGACCGGCGATTCAGACGTGAGTCAATGATCTTTGACACTTGAAACTCCAAGTTACCATTGACCACCACTGGAGGAGGAGGTAGAGGTGATGGTATGACTGGTGCCACGTACCTCTTAAGTAATGACTTGTGGAACACATTGTGGATTTTAAACGTAGGAGGGAGGTCCAGACGAAATGCCACAGGATTAATTATGGAACTGATCCTGTACGGCCCGATGAATCTGGGGCCCAGCTTCCAGGAGGGAACTTTAAGTTTTATATTCCTGGTAGACAACCATACCAGATCGTTCACATTAAGATCTGGACCAGAAACTCTCCTCCTATCAGCCATACGTTTATAACGGTTCCCCATAGCACTCAGATTATTCAATACACCTCTCCACACTGAAGCAAGTGACGACGAGAAACGCTCCTCCTCAGGAACCCCAGAAGGGCCCCCCCCATTGAATGTACAAAACTGGGGATGAAAACCATATGCCCCAAAAAACGGGGACTTACCAGTGGACTCGCTCCGCCTGTTGTTAAGAGCGAACTCTGCCAGAGGCAAGAAAGAAGACCAGTCCTCCTGGTTCTCTGAGACAAAACACCGAAGATAAGTCTCTAGGCTTTGATTCAGACGCTCTGTCTGACCATTGGTCTGCGGATGAAAAGCCGAGGAAAATGACAATTGCATCCCCCGACGTAAACAAAATGCCCTCCAAAACTTGGACACAAACTGAGACCCCTATCTGACACCACATCAGAAGGCAACCCATGAAGTCTCACAATCTCCCCAATGAACACCTGCGCCAGAGTTTTAGCATTAGGGAGGGCAGGAAGAGCAATGAAATGTGCCATCTTACTGAACCTGTCAACAACCACCAGTATGACAGTCTTCCCTGACGACTGAGGAAGGTCCGTGATGAAGTCCATAGACAAATGAGTCCATGGACGCTCCGGAAGTTTCAAGGGTAAGAGGGTCCCAGACGGACGGGTATGAGGGGTCTTAGAGCGAGCACAAACCCCACAGGACGCGACAAAAGTTAAAACATCTTTATTAACGTTAGGCCACCAAAACCGGCGAGAAAGGAGGTCTAAAGTAGCCTTACTCCCTGGATGTCCTGCTAAAGCAGAATTATGATGTGCCTCAATAACCTTTTGTCTCAACTGATTTGGGACAAACAGTCTCCCTGGAGGTCCTGCAGGGGCGTCCCCCTGAGCCTCTAACACCTCCTCCTCAAGCTCAGAACATACAGCCGACACTACCACCCCCTCCTGAAGGATAGGAATCGGGTCATCCATTTTCCCGGCCCCTGGGAAACTGCGAGACAAGGCATCCGCCTTAACATTCTTAGATCCAGGGCGATAAGTGACAACAAAATTAAACCTGGTAAAAAACAACGACCATCGAGCTTGTCTGGAATTCAGACGCTTAGCAGATTCCAAATACAGCAGGTTCTTTGATCAGTAATGACGGTGACCGGGTGGACTGCCCCCTCCAAAAAGTGACGCCATTCTTCAAAAGCCAACTTAATGGCCAAAAGTTCCCTATTGCCGATATCATAATTCCTTTCGGCGGACGACAATTTTTTAGAAAAGAAAGCGCACGGATGCCATTTACCAGGGGACGGACCCTGGGACAATATTGCACCCACCCCTACGTCAGACGCGTCCACCTCCACAACGAACGGCTGTGATGCATCTGGTTGGATGAGAACGGGTGCCGAAGCAAAACATTTTTTCAAAGAGGAAAAAGCTTGGCAAGCTTTGTCCGACCATTTAGAAAAATCCGTCCCTTTTCTTGTCATGTCAGTGAGAGGTTTGACAACAGATGAGAAATTACAAATAAATTTCCGGTAGTAGTTAGCAAACCCCAGAAAACGCTGCAGAGCCTTAAGATCCTCTGGCTGATCCCATTCAAGCACTGCTCTCACCTTTTCAGGGTCCATACGGAAACCGGAGGCTGACACCAAGAAACCCAAAAACTGAAGTTCCTGTACGGCGAATACACACTTTTCCAGTTTGGCGTATAGTTTATTGTCTCGCAAGATCTGCAACACCTGTCTCACATGCTCCTGGTGAGACACAAGATCTGGTGAGTAAATTAAAATGTCATCCAAATATACGACCACAAACAGCCCCACCAGATGACGAAAAATGTCATTAACAAAATGTTGGAATACTGCTGGTGCAGTAGTCAGACCAAAAGGCATGACAAGGTTCTCATAATGTCCCTCCGGCGTGTTAAACGCCGTTTTCCACTCATCCCCCTCTTTTATCCTAATCAGATTATACGCCCCCTGAGATCCAATTTAGAGAACCATTTGGCGCCAACAATTTGATTGAAGAGATCAGGAATCAGAGGGAGTGGATACGGATCTCGAACAGTAATCCGATTAAGTTCGCGGAAATCCAAGCAAGGGCGTAGGCCTCCATCTTTTTTCTTCACAAAGAAGAACCCCGCGGCCACTGGGGAAGATGAAGGTCTAATATGCCCTTTGGCCAGACTTTCCGAAATATAATCTTTCATAGCCTGCCTCTCAGGACCAGAAAGGTTATATAACCTAGCTTTAGGTAACTTAGCATCAGGAAGTAAATTAATAAGAGCAGTCATACACGCGATGAGGAGGCAACTCCTGACACCCCTCCTCAGAGAACACATCCCCAAAGTCCTCCAAAAAAGGAGGCAAAGTACTAGGCACGACCGCACTGATGACTGTGTTCATGCAGTTACTTTTGCAAAACTCCCCCCATTGGCTTATATCTCTGGACTGCCAATTAATCACAGGGTTATGTTTAACCAACCAAGGAAGTCCCAACACAATAGGAGTAGGTAGATCCTCCAACACATAACAAGATAATAGTTCCCTATGTATTGCCCCTACCCGAAGGTCAATGTTATGAACCTCATGAACAAAGCTACCTTGGCCGAGAGGCCTGGCGTCAATGGAGAATATAGGGATCGGTTTGACCAATACACTCAGATGCATACCTTGAGCCTGAGCAAACTGAGCGTCAACCAGATTAGCCCCGGACCACTATCAAGAAGAACAGAAAATCTCTCCACTCTCGTACCAACCACCACCTCCACTGGTACAAGGAACTGAGAAGAACTAGCGGACGAAATACATACTCCCAGGTTGTCGTCCACCACACAACCTGGGATTAACAGTTTTCCGGCGACTTTTTGCTCAACAAGGCACGGGATGGACATCCCCCAACAAAATGTCCCTCTTTCCCGCAGAAGAAACACCTTCTAGTCCTGCGGCGTACCGCCAATCCCCTCCTACGAAATGATGTCCCTCCCAACTGCATAGGCTCCTCCGAACAGACAAGGGGAACCTCAACATAAGGGACTTTAGTAGTAGGTGGAGTAACAACAGGGGGCGGAGTTACCTCGCACCTCTCCCGGAGCCTTCTATCAGTACGGATAGCTAGGGCCATAGCAGCCTCCAGTGATGGAGGAGAATCATACTGAGCCAAAACGTCCTTTAATTTGTCAGAAAGCCCATGACAAAACTGGCTCCTAAGAGCTGGGTCATTCCACTGAGTATCTGTGGCCCATCTACGGAACTCAGAAGCAAATTCCTCTGCCGGACGATCTCCCTGCTGTATCTTACGTAATTTTGTCTCAGCAAGAGAGACCCGATCTGGGTCATCATATACCAAACCCAGGGTAGTAAAAAATCGATCTACTGACTGTAGAGCCGGGGATCCCGGAGGAAGGGAGAAGGCCCAGGATTGAGGGTCCCCTTGTAGGAGCGAGATAACAATTCCCACTCTCTGCTCTTCACTCCCTGATGATCGAGGCCAAAGCCGAAAATACAATTTACATGCTTCCCTGAAGGTAAAAAATTTGTCTCGCCCACCAGTGAACCTGTCCGGGAGAGCTACTTTAGGATCAAATCTGGTTTGCTCAGAGGGAGACAAAACTTTGGACTTAATGTCCGTCAGCTCCATGGATAATCCCTGCAACTGCAGAGCCAGCTGGGCTACTGGATCCATGGCAACTGGGAATAATTTTATTGGCCAGTGAAAATGTCACGCGGTCTTATGATATGTGTACGATGTCAGTAAACTATTCTTAAAAGAACAACACTCTATACAACATATAGATTAGCAACATCAGCATGTAAATATAGAATAGATTTACCTGACACGATATCCGTTGAACTCAGGGTTAATCTTGAGGACTTGATACACTGTCACAGAAAAGAGGAGGACCGGGGTCTAACCTGACCCTAAACTGGGGTCCTAACTAATCCCTCACCTTGGAGGTACTGATAATGGTTCAGAGGTCCAAGTCTCCAGCCTAACCCTGTCTCCTATCAGTCCCTGAACCCTGTAATCAGTCCTAAGAAGGATACTGATTACCACCAAAGGGATATGGGCTGATCTCTGCTAAATACACAGATTAGACATATAAGACAGACTGGAGAAAACACAGACTTGCATACACACTCAAACACAGAAGGAACATAAATGATCTGGGATATTAAACTCTAAGCAAGGTGAGCTTAAAACAACTAAGGAGCTCTTTAACTTAAGTCTATACAGATACAATCCTATCTGTGGTCTGCATGAAGAATTTCACTGGCAACTCCCAACACAGACAACCAGAGATTTAAAGGAAACCAATCAACAAATAATTAATTGCAGCCGGGAGAAACTGCACCCAGTCCCAGAACTGAGCACAGACAGAATTAACTCCCTAACTGCCAAACACAAAGAAACAGCAACTCAGCTGTGAGAAGTCAGAATGTGCAACCGCGACGATCTTCGTGGCGATGCACACATGACAGCAGGTGATGAGCAGTGCCTGGTTTTCATCACCCATCCGCTTAGAATTATCACCAAAAAGGTGTCATCAGACTAGAGAATTTTATTTCTCATAGTATGGGAGTCCTTCATGTGTTTTTTTAGCAAACTCAACGCGGGCTTTCTTATGTCTTGCACTGAGAAGAGGCTTCTGTCGGGCCACTTTGCCATAAGGGTCCGACTGGTGGAGGGCTACAGTGATAGTTGACTTTGTGGAACTTTCTCCCATCTCCCTACTGCATCTGTGGAGCTCAGCCACAGTGATCTTGGGGCTCTTCTTTACCTCTCTCACCAAGGCTTTTCTCCCATGATTGCTCAGTTTGGCTGGACAAACAGGTCTAGGAAGACTTCTGGTAGTCCCAAACTTCTTCCATTTAGTAATTATGGAGGCCACTGTGCTCTTAGGAACCTTGAGTACTACAGAAATTCTTTTCTAACCTTGGCCAGATCTGAGCCTTGCCACAATTCTGTCTCTGAGCTCCTTGGCCAGTTCCTTTGACCTCATGATTCTCATTTGGTCTGACATGCACTGAGTTCTAACACTTGCACTGGAATGAACAAACCAGGAGAGAAATTCAACCTGTACGTCACAGGTTCCTATACAGACTAGGCCTAACTTTACCCTGATTTGTCCCTGCCTGACCGAAGAGGTTGGCATTGTAAAATTGCGCAATGGCATCCCAACTCAACGTTGGCTAAACTTGAGTGTCCTTAACTGCACTTTCAACTGTACACAGAGTGTAACCCAAATCAACACAGACAGAAGGTGAGGCACATGTCTAAGGATGTGTTCAAACAGACATACATGAAAGACTGAAGAAAAAGAAAGGAACCTAAAAAGACCTTTTGGTATATGTGGAACCCCCATGCTCTAAATGTTACAGAATGAGAAGAGTGCTGGGAAGGGGCCACATGCACACTAACCACAGAAAAAGCAATAGAGTAAACCACATC
Source organism: Oophaga sylvatica (assembly GCA_033576555.1). Lineage (NCBI taxonomy): Eukaryota > Metazoa > Chordata > Amphibia > Anura > Dendrobatidae > Oophaga > Oophaga sylvatica. The sequence goes on along the minus strand of JARQOD010000003.1, from coordinate 230,227,731 downwards.
AAGATACTCCTTAACTGTTGAGCTAGGACTCCAAACATTCATCTAACTTGGAATGTAGCCAGAAATGACTTCATGTGCCAGGAGAGTATAAATATCCCCTTCCAAGATGTGCACAGAAGCAAAAAAGCAAAAGTAAGAAAAGACAATTATCAGCAGTTGAACAGAGACAACACAGGCTGTGGTTCAACAAAGAGAGAAACTGACCACACAGCCAGAGGTGACTGAATTAAGCCCCGGAATCAAGCCATGACAGTGCCCCTCCCTTCTACGAGGGGCCACCGGACCCTCAGAAACGCCCATCCTCTGACATCGCTAATGGAACTGTCTTATTTTGCAATCCGCATGAAAATTCTATGAATTAATTTAGAAATGATCTCCCGGACCCTAACCCTTCCATTTTACAAGATACTGCAAACAGCATCTGACCTGCCTGGATCCCAGAACTTGCTCTATTTCATACTCCCGAGCCCCCTCAATAATGTCTAGGGGACCAGGTATCCATTCAAATTTCTTGAAAAGGGTAGAATGGAAGGAGTTGTTGATTTTCCAAGCTACAAAGAGATGAATCTTAACCATCACGGAATTCAAAATTGGACTAAATCTGTAAGGACCTACAAATTTCTGGGCAAACCTCTTACATGCAACTTTAAAAAGAAGATTTTTTTGTGGATAACCAAACAAACTCCCCACCCTGAAGCCAGAGCGCTTCTACATGTCTGCGGTTTTCATCTTCTTTTTGTCTAGTTGCGGGTTATTAAAAAACCCGTTTCTACATCCTTCCTGGAATTAATTAATTGGGAAGTAAGTCTCTGCACCTCTGGGTTAGGCAGATCAGTGACAAAGTCGATGAAAAAAGTGAGAATAGGGCTGTGCGAATTCTTGCTAGGCGAGAGAAAACATGTTGTGACCTGACCAGAGGTTTTAGCCGTGGCACAGGCTCTGCAATTACAAACATACTGTTAGGGACCTGCGGAATGCACCTAATAGATATTAAGGAGAGGTGCGTTCGCTGCCCGGGGTCCACCGTGCAGGCAGAGCCTGCTGCTAGAAAGATGGCGTAAGTAGGCAGTATGAGCGAACTCTGTTATCCCGCAGAGTCACAGATGAAAACGCTGTAGCACTATATGGCGATATAAGCGGACTCCGTTAAATCACAGAGCCGCTGTAACAAAGACTGTGTCCTGTTAGACTCACAGGGAACACAGATGACTGCTAAGCGGACTGCAGTCTGTGGTCATGCAATCAGAACCCAAGCAATAATCTCCTCACCGGAGTAGCCGGTATTCTAATGGTGTTTTCAGCCGAGCCCTGAACACGTGCATACAATCTTCTCACCGGAGGTGTCGGTATTCTATGGGCTTATTTCAGCCAGACCTAACCACATGCATACATGACCACACTGGCGCAAGCACGTAACAGATTTGATACTAGCGCACGGCCGTGCGGTAAGGACAGCCTTTTATAGCAGCCATGAGAAAAAGACCTTCCAGGAAGGACCAATGGGAAGCTGCTTCAAAACATCAACAGCCACAGGACCTTCCTGAAGGACCAACAGGAGTGGCAGCTGTATCTGAGCATGTGACCCCTGATCTCCAATGGGAGATCTTGCCCTGGGCATGCTCAGATGAAGCAACAAAGGACTTAGTCCCAAATCTGCCTGCTCCAACACTAGTAGCAGCAACAAATCTCTGCACAGTACTGGGCCAGGCAAGACGCTGGGACCGACGCCTCTGCTGAGCAGGAACCACTGCGGCCGGAGACGGATGGGGGACCGCAGCGGGAACAGCTCGAGATTCCCCTGTGCAGGAGTGGGAATTCGAACCCTAACACATACTCTTCAATATCCTTACGACCAACCTGAATGTGCTGTCTGAGATCTGCCTTCAGAGCACCACTACCATCCCTTTACCAAGAACTGGTTTGTTATCCCTCTGGGATAACAGCACAAGACAAAACATCAGCCTAACATTCTTAGATCCGGGGTAGCACATTACGGAAGTCAAGGATCTCTACAGATATCTGTCATGGTTTGCTGAGTTTGTGGGAAAAGGTAGGTTAAGGGTTAATTTGGATGGCCTCACTCTGGGATTCTGGGAGGCTTCTTATAGCCTCATTGTGGGGCCATTCCTTGTCGCTTATACTTTGACCCTTGGCCGAGTGTGTGTGACCCTGTGTTTTGTGCTTGTGATTCTTTATGCTTGCTTGGTTTTGACTTGGTTCTGTTCCCGTTACGAGTTCTGCCTGCTCCTCCTGTACTGCGTTGCTATCTCGTGTATGACCTCTTGCCTTTGTCCTGACAATTCTCTGCTTATCCCTCCTGTACTGCGTTGCTATCTTGTGTATGACTCCTGGCTTATGTTCTGACTATTCTCTGCTCGCCCCTTCTGTACTGCGCCGTCCTCTCCGTGTATGACCCCCGTTTGTCTGACCTGAGTTTCCCTATTAACTAATCCAGGGTCCCTGTAAAGTCCTGCACTCACCTCCAGTAGCAGAACGCTAGGCCCCGCCCCCTGTGGTCACATGATCGCAGGTCCTTTTGCTTACTGCTACTCTCACCACGCTGCTCTGGTCCCGTCTGCCTGAGCCCCCCCTGCGGCATCTGACCCCGGGCCCTTCCACAGTGTGGATGAGTCACCCTGCTCAGCCGTGGCAGTTCGCTGGCGCTGACAGGGTCGTTACAATATCTAAAAAAGCAGGTCACCCCATGAGCTAGCCTCTTGTGTCTCCCAACTGATTGTGCCAGATTGTGCTTTAATACTCATAATAACGTGTAAATTTTATCTTTCACGTACAGTTTTCACTAAAATTATTTCCTCTCTAGATCTCAGATTGGAGGGGGTTAATTGTCATATATCCACTTCTACTTTCTCCAAACCAATATCTGAAAATAGAATATTGCATGCAGCTAGTGGGCATCCGCAACATACAATCAGAACAATCCAGTTGGATGAGTTTGCAAGGATAAAGCTTAACTGTAGTGATATTAATAAATTAAACAATGAAATACTGGACTGTAAAATGTATCCATCTTGAACCCTAAATAGAGCCTCCAACATTGTCAAACATAAAAAGAAAATAGATTTAATTACATTTTCTCATTCTAAAAGTATTGTTCCCATGTTAAACAAACCTGTTCTTTCTCTTCAATTTAGTTTCCAATATGAACAAATAAAAAATAGTTATGAATTTCCTACCAATTTTAACATGAGGATGTGATAGTCTCTAAAATCTTAAGCCCATGCTGCCTGGTGGTAGCTAAAATAGCGTAAACACTAGGAACCATTTTATCCCCAAGTTATCAATGTCATACCTGGTTGAATTGCAAAGGTTTCTATAGATGCGGCTATGTTCACTAGGAATTTTTCAAAGGCAGACGGATCGCAACAATTCAATATTCACCATTATATTCATTGTAACAGTTACCATGTACTATATGTAATCATGCAATAAATTATACATTGGCTGCACCATTCGCAAGCTCAAACAACGCATTTCCGAACACTTAACAGATATTTGTAATCTTTGTGATACTAACCGCACAATCTCTTATGCATCCAGACACTTTATCCAGTATCACAATAGAGAAACTTCTTCCCTGCAGATTTATGGCATAGAAAGGGTTCTTCCAAATCCAAGAGGTGGAGACGTCTATTAGACTGGGATGTGTTCTGGATGTACAACCTGAACATGTGTCAGCCAAACTGATTAAACAGGCGTTGTGAATAGTGTTGAGCGATACTTTCCGATATCATGAAATATCGGATCGGATTGATCGGACCGATACCCAAAAAGTATTGGGTATCGCCGATTCCGATACCGGAAACCAATGCAAGTCAATTTGACAGAAATATCGGAATTAAAATAAACCTTTTCTTTCCTTGTAAACACTAGATATACACACACGGCGTTTTCTCTCTTCTCCCCCCCCGCTCCTCGGCATCTCTTGCGTATGGCCGTCTGTGAATCGCACAGACGGCGTAGTGTTTCCGCGATTGCGCGTTTCAAATTCCCCCCGCGCATGCACAGTATGCTTTGCCCAACAGTGTGCAAAGCATAAAATCATTACAGCTCATGCGCAACTCTTTCCTTGCCCCGGAAATGACTGCTTGCCTTGGATGACTTCCGGGGCAAGGAAAGTGAAGGCCAATAGTTGCGCATGCGCCGTAATGATTTTATGCTTTGCACACTTTTGGGCAAAGCACACTGCGCATGCACGGGGGGAATTTGAAAAGCGCAATCGCTGGAAGCCAAACGCCGTCTGTGTGATTGCCTGATTGCGGGCAGGGATTGTAAGACATCATATCCTTACTCTGACCTGAAAGTCTCTGACAGAACTGACTCCGAGGAGGGGAGTCTTTCCAGGAGGTCTCTACTGCTCAACGTCTAAACTGTGAGCAGTGGTCCTCAACTCTACGGCCTCCCAGAACTAACTTACGGATTTTGGATTCAGCATCAGCGACTTTGTTAGGATCAAGAAAAATGCCTCAACAGAGGAAAATGCTGAAGAATCCTCGAGCAAAGAAAATGCCCAAGGCTTCAGATCATCATGGAGAAAAGACAAAATATTGCCCACTCACTGATTCTCACACCCAGAGGAGACAGGACAGAGGCTACAGTATAATTTGCATGAGATATAAAAAAAATTGAGGACATACCGCAGAGTCCGGTTGCCACTGTGACATTGCCTCCCTCTACAGGGTGGTGATGTCATGCCTGGTAGCAGGAAGAGGTCCCCATGCGAGGTAATACACAGCATCCAACACTTGTTTTAACTCCAGACCAAAAGGGATGGAGCTTAAGGGAGTGACAGTTGGTGGGAAGAGTTAGTGCTGAGGTAAGGAGATAGTTCTAGAAAGAGTTGGTTAGTCAGAGGAGAGGGAAGAGAGGAGTGGATACAAGGGCTCTGGGAATTTCAGCTGCATCAGAGCTGATCCAGGAGCGGAGCACAGATAAAAAAAAGGACGCCAGAGCTCTGGGCTGTGCGGGTGCTGTAAGCCCCAACAGCCAAATCTGGAGGGCAGGGGACTGCAAGCTCCTTGACCACACTGAACGCCTGGAGGCATCGCAGCAGACCAAAATCCGAGGGCTGCCAGTAAACAGACAGTGCCTGTCATAGGCTCACGCTGTTTGCAATACAGGTTAAAGTCAACACGTAGGAGAGGGTCTCAGCTTAGCTACACGCACCAGGGACCTGAAAAGAAAGCGCAGCAGGAAGACCTCTAACACCATCTGGCAGGGTGGATCCCCTAAATGATTCCAGGCTAGCCAGACTCTTGCTATCATCTGTAACTAGTACCCCGGATTGCAACTTCACTTACCAAGTAGTAAATGGTAAAGAAAACTGCACTTTTCTGTGTCCCTTGCTAAATCTCTGCACCTCAACATTCACCACCAACTGAACAGACTGTTATATCTTTCCTGGAGCGCCGCTTTACCTGTGGGGAGCTGTACCATCTTTGCTGCATCCCCAAATGCCCCAGTGGATCTGAATCACAGCGTCGGCCATCTTATTGCCGAATACCACGAGTGGCATCACAAACTAATTCCCCTACAAACTATCCCCTGTAGACTTTAATTTTCACATTTTTATTGGATGCCCAGGGCCACGGAACGGGTCATTGCTGCCGTGACTAATCCCCTCAAGAACTGCCAGGCCGAGTCCGAGTAACCCCAGGCCCTAGGAGGTGCTCCAATTTGGCATAGCAAACAGGATTTCGTAGCCCGACATTATCGGGTACTGTGTGCCATAGACTTTATTGAATTGTGTGCCAGAGACTTTATTGAACTTTCAAATCGCCGCCATAACTGCGTCACACGGCGCGCGCATGAAAAGTGGGGCATGCCGTCATGGGCGGAGCCTGAAATTGAGTGCAAAGTGAAGCCTTGCCCCACGATCTGACGTAGCAGGCGAAGTGACGCTGGAGTCGAGCTCTATTAGCAGCGGATGAAAAGCAGAAAGTCCCGGCTTGGAGACCGGAAGGAGCTCAAACCAGCCCATCGGGGAGCAGCTGCTGACCACGGTAAAGGTAAACAGAGCCTGGCTGAAGTTCACTTGGGGGAAGAAAATGCTCAACCGGGGTGGAGATCTAGCAGCGCTTGTAGCCACAGCCCCCATAGTGCTGCAAGACCCAGCGGCGGCTGCAGCCTCCATAATGCCGCTATCAATGCCATACATACCAGGAAAAGCCTGGTTACCGCAGTACTCAGGGGAGTCACACACCCTGAGCGATTTCAAGGAGAGACTGTGTAGTTTATTCAAAGTGTACCCCCTGTCTGAGAGTCAAAAAGTCAGCATCCTCATTGGCCAGTTAACTGGTGCGGAACTGTCAAACAAATCTTGGCCAGGCTGAAGGACACCTTTGACATCCACACTGCAGCAGAGATAAAAATGAGATTCTTCAGGTGCAAGCAAAGGGTGCAGGACAGTATACGGGAATATGTCCTTAGCCTTCAGAAGGCGCTACGGGCCATGAAGCAGGTTGACCCTGACAACATGTAAGATGAGGATAGATTGCTAACGGAGCAGTTTATAGACGGACTCCTGTCCAATAACCAAATTACACAGCTGCGCATAATGGCCCTACAAAATCCTGAACTGGACTCTTTAAGGATAGGGCTATCCGGGTGCTGCGTGAACCAAATCCTAGTGGCACAGAGTCCTCTAGGTGCCCAGCAATTACATACCAGCAGGAGGCAGCATCCTTTCCCCAGACACATATTGAGACCGATACACCGGCCCAATATGATGACTCTGCTGCAGACCTATGTCTCCAGGTCAAGGAACTGACCAAAAGTGTGGCCACATTCACAAAAAATGTGCAGTCCATGCAAGTGGCTCCAAAGAAGAACATCCAGCTGGCCTCCAGTTCAGATGACGTCCCGTGGCGATGGCAGAGGATAATTCCACCAAACAGAGGGAGAGACAGCGATCGTTACGACGAGGACCGACTACCCATCTGTCACCGCTGCAACAAGGCGGGACACATCACAAGATTTTGTTATTGAGTGCCGGTCCTGCCTGTCGTGATTGATGGCTTCCCGATGAACGCCTTACTGGAAACCCACTCCCAGTTGACAACAATGCCATATGTCCTCTTTAAGCAGTACTGGGCTGATTCAGACATTACTCGCAGCCCAGATGAATAACTTGCCATCTTTGCCAGCAATAGTCAGCACTTGCCTCAGATGGGGTTTAAAGAGGTGACCTTCAAGACTGGCCGAGTGGAATTGCACTCGCAAGGTTTGATTATAGTTGATATTGACAAACGAGAATGCCATCCTATGATCACTTTAGGCACCAATGTAATAGAAAATTGCCTTGGAGAAATTATTGTTTTGTTACAACAGGTAGCCAAGACGGTCAGCTCCAGTCAGCAGCCGGTCCTGCTAAAGGAGATCAGAGACATGATGCAGAAACAACAGGTAGAGCTCTCTGGAGGAGAAATCGTCAGTGTCAGAGTAAGTGATCCATTCCCCATTGCAGTACCTCCCAGGAGTGAAATGTTAATTTGTGTCGGGCAGCAATAGGCTACAGGGGTCAAGATTACCAAGCTCTTGTAAAACCCATGTACTCTGATAATAGGCCCACTATCTTGACAGCCAGAGGGGCAGTTGATGTTCGCAAGGGGAGAGTACCAGTGCGCATCTAGAATTGTGGGGAGAAAGAAGTCTATTTACCCCGTTATGCCACTCTTGCTAAGCTGTTCACTGTCAGTAACAATGCAATAGATGCAGCGGAACCCTTGCTTCCATCCAACCAGGTGAAGGCCAAGGGCTCTGAAGGGCAACTGGAGGATTGGTGTCAGCAGCTACACGTAGGCACTGACTCCACCCCTTCGCACCAAAATCTTGGGGCTTACCTGGTGGCTCGAGAATTTGAACAGGTCTTCAGCAAACATCCACTAGACTTTGAGCAGGCAAAAGGGGTCCAACACCATATCCCCACCGGAGATCATCCACCCATTAAATAGAGGTACCATCCTGTACCTTCAACACACTATCAATGTGCCAAGAGTATGTTACGAGAGAAGAAGGAGGCTGGGGTAATGAGATATTTGTAGCCCCTGGGCAGCTCCATTAGTCCTCATTAAAAATAAAGATGGTACTATGAGAATGTGTGTAGACTACAGGCGGATTAACAGCATTACACATAAGGATGATTACCCATTACCTAGAATGGAGGAATCATTAGCTGCACTGAGAACTGCTAACTATTTCTCCACTTTGGATCTGACCAGTGGGTATTGGCAGGTTTCCGTGGCAGAGGCAGACAAAGAGAAGACAGCGTTTATGACACCAATAGGCCTCTGCGAGATTAACTACATGCCGCTCGGGCTCAGCAATGCGCCGGCAACATTTCAGCAGTTAATGGAATGCTGCCTTAGACATAAAAACTTTGAAACCGTTCTGCTGTACCTGAATGACATCATCGTCTTCTACAAAACCTACAAAGACCACTTGAACCACCTAGCTGAGGTATTCGAAGCCCTGTCCAACTTTGGTTTGAAAGTAAAGCCGTGCAAATGTCACCTTTTGAAGCCCAAGGTGCAGTACCTAGGACATATGGTAAGCGCGGAAGGTGTGGCTCCAGACCCTGACAAAGTCACAGTTATCCGGGACTGGCAAAGACCCAGCACTATTCATGCAGTAAGACAGTTTCTTGGGTTGGTAAGCTACTACTGGAGATTCATCAAGGACTTCACCAAAATAGCAGCACCCTTGCAAGATCTTCTAGTGGGCAAATCCAAGAAGATCAAGAACAAGAGTCTTCCATTCGAGTGGAACAAAAGGATAGAAGAGTCCTTCATCAGGTTGAAATTGGCCCTAACAGGAGATGAAGTCCTGGCCTACCCTGATTATGACCAACCATTTATACTTTACACTGACGCCAGCAATGTGGGATTGGGAGCAGTGCTATCACAAATGCAAAAAGGCAGAGAAATAGTGATTGCCTACGCCAGCAGGAAGCTTCGACCCACTGAAAGGAACCCCGACAACGACAGTTCCTTTAAACTTTAGTTCCTCGTCATAGTCTGAGCGGTAACGGAGTGCTTCAAGCACTACCTGGCTTCAGCGAAGTTTACCATCTACACGGACAATAATCTGCTAACCCACCTTGAAACAGCAAAGCTGGGTGCATTACAGCAGCGGAGGATGGCCTGGCTGTCCAACTACGAGTTTACCATCAAGTACTGAGCGGGACATAAGAATGCTAATGTCGATGCACTGTCCAGGATGCCCAATTCACCAGATGGGAAGAAGATCCGGGAGAACTCGAAGAAATCGAGTTACCAGCCTTCCACCACCCAATTGCGGCCCAGAGCTCCCAAGGGGGTGAAGAGCAAGCGCTACATCGTATGAGAGGCCACGTTGAACACATTGCCCCATCATGCTCAGGTACTTCAGCTGCTCCTATTGGTCTGCCAGGAAGGTCCTCTGACTACTGGAGTTCTGGAACAAGTTTCATTAGTCCTTGTTTCTGGCAGGTCCTGTAGCTGTAATTATAAAAGGGTGGCAATGCTGAGCAGCCATGCGCTAGTATCAACCATTGTATGCTTTGCTCCAGTGTGGTCATGCGTGTGTGTGGTTAGTGCCCCAGCTGAAATAAGCCCCTAGAATACCGACTTAATCGGTGAGGAGTTTGGTATGCTATCTGGTCAGGGTCGGTGTCCTAGATGCCCTAGATTACCGGCATAACCGGTGAGGAGTTTGATTGCCGTATTCAGGGCCTGGCGTTCAGACGCCATAGATTGCGGGTGACTCCTGCGAGGACATTAGCGCATGATCACGTTCTATGTTCGCTTAGCACTTAACTGTGTACCTGGGTGCCTGACAGGACACAGAACTTTTTCTCAGCGGCTCTGTGACGTAACAGGGTTCGCTTTCAACGCTAGACAGCGCCCTAGCGTGTTTATTTTGCGACTCAGTTGTGTTTAGTGAGTTCGCACACATCGCCATATAGCGCTGCGGCACTCCTTCTAGCGGCTCTGTGGAATAACAGAGTTCGCATTTATTGCCACAGTGCATTACGGCGTTTATTTTGGCGACTCTGCGGGATAACAGAGTTCACTCCTTGCGCCATTTTACCAACAGCAGGCTCTGCCTGCACGGTGGACCCCGGGCTGCGAACGCACCTCTCTACATCAAATATTTGGTGCGTTCCGCAGACCCTTACAGACGAGTTCACAAATTAGGTGTGCCTCATCAGTAAAGATGGAGGAGAAACCTCAGCGACAGTGTCAAGGGATCATCTACAACCATGCTCTAACCAATTAAAGGAAAGGTTTGAAGACTCAAACAGTCCTCAGCCCATAGAAGAGATGGAGGAAAAGGTCAGCACCGTACGCGAGTTCCCTACAAATTGGACAAGAGTGAACCAGGCGATAGTTGTGCCCATCTTGATCTTTCCCCAACCAGTAGTGCTGGAAGGAGATACAACTCTAGATCAGCCTGAAGACCAGCGGGCTCCAGTAACAGATGCCCCATCTACAGTGGAATGGAGAAATCTGCCCCCTGCTAGCGGTGAATCTTTCAGACCCATGGTGAGTCTAAGAAGTCGCAGACTGTTGCCCAGTTTACCAACATCAACCACAAACATACTAGGCCTTGTAAGGTCATTAGAAATACCAGAGCTGCGTAGATCCACCCATAGTACAAGAGGTCAGATCCCAGCCAGGTATAGGAACTAAAATGTAAATAAGTTAATAAGATGTATAGTTGCAACTGTTTAAGCATGAGAGTCTACAGAGACTTACTGTATGAATTTTAAATATTCGTATTAACCTGTTGATGGACAATTGGCCACAGGACTATGTGTGGCCTGCACTTTACTTGTAATTATTTACCCTGATTTGGCCTTGAAAATAAGCCGCCTATGTAGCCGAAAACCATGCCCACCAACAGAGTGCCCTGTTGCCACGCCCAGGGTCGAAACACACAAAGTGGGCTAAGGCGGTTCCCACCAACCAAACTCCGGTACGCGGACAAAGACAATTCCTGGACAGCAGCGTAAGGACTAGGCACTGTAGTAACTGTGTTATTGTTTTTCTTTTGGGTTTTTTTGTAATTTTTACATTTTAAGACTTTGTATATTTTCATTTATTGTTGTTATTAACAGTTCTTGTTATGTTTTCTCAGTCCGGGACATACTGAAGTTAACTAGGGGGAATGTGGCACCCCAAAGTCCAGTTGCCATGGTGACATTGTCTCCCTCTACAGGGTGGTGATGTCATGCCTTGACGCAGGAAGAGGTCCCCATGAGAGGTAATACACAGCATCCAACATTTGTTCTAACTCCAGACCAAAAGGGGCAGAGCTTAAGGGAGTGACAGTTGGTGGGAGGAGTTAGTGCTGAAGTAAGGAGATTGTTATGGAAAGAGTTAGTCTGAGGAGAGGGAAGAGAGAGGAGCGAAGACAAGGGCTCTGGGAAATTCAGCTGCGTCAGAGCTGATCCAGGAGCGGAGCGCTGATAAAAAAAAGGACGCCAGAGTCCTGGGCTGTGCGGGTGCTGTACGCCCCAACAGCCAAATCTCGAGGGCAGGGGACTGCAAGCTCCCTGACCACACCGAACACGTGGAGGCACCGCAGCAGACCAAAAGCCCAGGGCCAACACGCAAGGGAGGGTCTCAGCTTAGCTACACGCAGCAGGGACCAGAAAAGAGAGCGCAACAGGAAGGCTTCTAACCCCACCTGGGTGGATCCCCTGAATGATTCCAGGCTAGCCGGACTCTTGCTATCATCTGTAACTAGTATCCCGGATTGCATCTTCACTTACCAAGAAGTAAAAGGTTAAGAAAACTGCACTTTTCTGTGTCCCTTGCTAATTCTCTGCACCTCAACGTTCACCACCAACAGAACAGACTGTTATATCTGCCCTGGGGCCCCGCTCTACCTGTGGGAAGCTGTACGATCATTGCTGCTGAGTTTCTAACTGCCCCAGTGGATCTGAATCGCAGCGTCAGCCATCTTATTGCCGAGTACCACAGGTGATGTCACAAACTAATTCCCCTACAAACTATCCCTATAGACTTTACTTTTCACATTTTTATTGGAGCCTAGTGCCACGGACCGGGTTATTGCCGCTGTGACAAATCCCCTCAAGAACTGCCTGGCCTGAGTCCGAGTAACCCCAGGCTCTAGGGGTACTCCACTTCTGTCCCCATCGAAGCAGTCTTGTAACTTTACCTTGCATTCTACTGCTCCATTAGGATTAATGAGTTTGAAATTTGAAATTGTTAACTCGTTAACAATTAGGATTAACGAGTTTGAAATTGTGCACCCAGAGCATCCACATAATCCATGATGATGCCACAGCACACACTAATGGGCTGGCTATAATGTTATTACTGAGCCCTAACACTCGCACGGGAAAGAACAAATCAGGGGAGATGTTCAACCTGTACACTACAGCTTCCTATATAGACTAAGCTAATCCCTAACTTTACCCTGATTTGTTCATTCCTGATTGCAGAGTTTGGCACTGTAAAATTATGTAATGGTGCTCTGACTGAACATTGACTGACCCTGAGTGTCCTCAATTGCACTCTCAACTATGCATAGAGTCTAGCCCAAAACAACAACAAAAGTATGTAGTATACACAGACAAAGAGTGAGGCACAGGGTTAAAAATGTGTTCACTCAGTCATACAGAAGCAAAAGAAAGGAACCGAAAAAGGCCTTCAGTGTATGTGGAAACCACCATAATCTAAATGTAACAAAATGGCAAAAGTTCTGGGAAGGGGAACATTTAAACAAACCGCAGGAGAAGCAATAGAAAATAGAAAACCTCAGCAAGATAGTGTGGCACCCAAGGAGTCCGGTTGCCACAGTGGCATTGCTTCCTTCACAGGTGGTGATGCCATGCCTGGAAACAAAGAGGAAACCCTTGCCAGGTAACACACAGCATGCAACACTTTTCCTACTCCAGACCAGAAGGGGGAGCTCTTACACCTGATTTTAGGGGAGCTTCCTTGGAACATTCTGGCTTGGGGAGGACTTAGGGGAGTCTGTCTGTAGACAGGGACGAGAGAGGACGTGTGGAGAGAAGCTCGTGTGAAAGGAGCTGTATGCTGCAGCTCACCAAGAGCAGAGCTCTGATAAAAGAGGACGCCAGAATCATTGACAAGTTGGACACTCCAAACCCGACAGTCGCATCTGGAGAATAGAGAATTGCAAGTTCTCTGTTCACATTTACACCTCCCAGCACAGGAGTAACACAAGAGCCAGGGTTGCCAGTGAGAAGAGACTGAGCCCTTGATAGGCTCACTCTGCCTGCTATACAGGTTGGAAAAACAACACAGAGAAGAGGGCCGCAGCTTAGCTATAAGCAGCAGAGGCCAGGAACAGAGAGCGCAGCAGGAAGGCCTCTAAATCCTCCTGGCAAGGTGGAACCCAAATTGTTTCCAGGCAATCGGAACTCCAGCACCATCTGTAGCCAGTTCCCTGGTCACTTTACCTGCAGAACTGTGAGTAAAGCTTTGGAAACTGCACCTGACAGTGTCCTTTCAAGTTCTTCCTGCAACACCCACTCAGCACTGCTACATCCCTTGCCAAATACTACATCATTACTATCTTAAACATTCTATATCTGCCCTGAGACTTTGCTCCACCTGTGGGGAGCTATACCAACTCTGCTGCCTCACCACCAGTCCCAGAGGATCTGCATTACAGCGGTGGTCCCCTCTGACCACAAACCACAGGTGGCGTCAGGAACATTTCCCCTTTAAAAATCCCCTTTTCCTTTAATTTCATTTACACCATTTTTGCATGGACGCCCAGGGACGCGGACCGGGGCAATGCCACCGCTACATCCCCTTTAAGGAGTGAACGGCCCGGTACCGAGTACCCCGCGGGCCCCAGCGGGCGCTCCAATTTTATTTAACTGGGGAGCTGGGACTACAAACATCTGTCTAACATGTAATATTGCCAGCAAAGACTAGAGTTTAAATAGCCCCTCTCAAGATGAGATAGTGCAAATCAAATGAGGAACAGAAAACACTTGCAGAGAAGCAAAACAGCAAAGCTAAGCAAAAGAAAGACAGGAGCATTTTCAGCAGTTGAACAGTGAAAACACAGAGAGCTCACCAGATCGAGCCCCAGAGTCAAGCCATGATGCTAACATTTCTTTACTCTTCTCTGCAACTTTATCCCTGAACTGCCTGGTGTGTTCCTTGGTTTACATGATGCTGTTTGATGCCTAATGTTTTGAACAAACCTTTGGGGCCTTCATAGAACATATATAGTTATACTGAGAAGAAATTACAAATAGGGCAACTCAATTTACTAATTATGTTACTTTTAGAGGCAATTGGTCACTAAGGATTTTCTTTAGAGGTATGTGGAAAAGTACACAGGGTATGAATACTTTTTCAAGGCACTGTATTTAGCTTTTGCTTTAGATCCTTTATGATGTAAAATGGAAGTATAGTATAGTATATAGCTCTGGCAAAAATTAGGAGACCACTGCAAAATTTTCTTTATCGGTATATTTTTGAGTAAAATGTAAATCGTTCTTTTATTCTATAAACTACTGACAACATGTCTCCGAATTTCCAAGCAATAAATTTTGTATTTATTTTCAGAAAATGAGAAATGGTCAAAATTTAAAAAATGCAGTGCTTGCAGACTTCAAATAATGCTAAGAAAACAAGTTCATAATCATTTAGAAACAACAATACTAAAGTTTTAACTCTGGAAGAGTTCAGAAATCAATATTTTGTGGAACAACCATGATTTAAAATCACAGCTTTCATGTATCTTGGCATGCTTTCCACCAGTCTTTCACACTGCTTTTGAGTGACGTTATGCCACTCCTGGTACAAAAATGTAAGCAGTTCTTCTTTGTTTGATGGCTTGTGACTATCCATCTTCCTCTTGATTACATTCCAGAGGTTTTCAATGGGGTACAGGTCTGGAGATTGGGCTGGCCATGACAGGGATTTGATGTGGTGGTCCTTCATCCACACATTGATTGACCTAGCTGTGTGGCATGGCACATTATCCTGCTGGAAAAAATAGTCCTCAGAGTTGGGAAACATTGCCTGAGCAGAAGGAATCAACTGTTTTTCCAGGATAACCTTGTATGCGGCTTGATTCATACATCCTTTGCAAAGATTAAACTGCCCAATTCTAGCCTTGCTGAAGCATCCCCAGATTATCACCGATCCTCCACCAAAGTTCACAGTGGGTGCAACTGTGGCTTGTACACCTCTCCAGGTCTCCATCTAACCATTAGACGACCAGGTGTTGGGCAAAGCTGAAAATTAGACTCATCAGAGAAGATTACCTTACTCCTGTCCTCTATGGTCCAATCCTTATGGTCTTTGGCAAACTTCATCCTGGCTCTCCTTTGCTTCTCATTGATGAAAGGCTTTTTTCTAGCTTTACATGACTTAAGCCCTGCCTCTAGGAGCCTGATTACAAACTGTTCTTGCCGTGCACTTCACCCCAGCTGCCATTTACCATTCCTTTTGTAGGTCACTTGATGTCATCTCGCGGTTGCTAAGTGACATTCGATTAAGATGATAGTCATCCCAGTCAGTGGAGAGTTGTTTTCGCCCCCTGCCGGTGTGTAGCTTTGTTTTCCCCAATGTCTGCTGCTTGACCTTGTTGTATTGGACTGCCGTCTAAGAAATTTTAAGGATGGAGGCAACATGTCGCTCGCTGTATCCCTTTGCCTAGTAAAGCCAGAATTGAGCCTTTTTTTCCTCACTCAAGACTTTTCTTTTCAACTCCTTTGGCATGGTTAAAAGTTATTTTTTCATTCCTATTACTTTTGGGATATTACTAGCACTTGTTTTGCCATTCAGCTTGTCCTATTACAAGAGGACTGTGAACACCACAGCAGTGATTTTTATACTTTTCCTTCGATAAATAAGATTTGGTTCAGGTGATCACCTAATCAGAAGCTCATTAAGTAGAATGAGGTGTACTCTAGTAGGAATTCAACTGATACTGGAATGGAATGGCTGTCAGACATGTAGAGAAGCTGATTTTTATAAAACTGTGCAGTGGTCTCTTAATTTTTGCTAGAGCTGTATAATGCATTAATATTACAAATTAACCATTTCCAGTCCCCGTTACGTTTCATTTGATGCATTAACTTCCGAAATTCCTTGGTGTGCACAATTTATCATGGTGTTCTCATTGCCAATAGATTTAAGTGAGTGTCTAATCTCATGGATAACGGCTATAATAAAGACCAGATACTGGAAATAATTGGTCTAAAGGGTATATGGTGTTGATTTTCATTATTTTTATGTTGTTTTAGTTAAACATGGAATATTGGACAATGAGGATTTCAGAATACATATACTAAACCTGTTTTTATTTAAGGTATCTAGTGACAATCCTTCTTGTAGACTGTTACATGAAGAACTTTTAAAAACATCAATTAATAAAGTCCCCATGCAATTTGCAGCAAACTTTGTCATCATTGAGCATTTTCTGTCTCATTTTGATTGAATACCTTTTGTCAGATGCTTTAATTGTAAAATAGTGACACTGTTGCAATTCTATGAGGTCTTTTATCTTTTTATATGTTAAGGTGGATTTATTTGGGGGGATTATGATCAGGTGAAATTTTCAATTCAGTTTGCACAATGTTAAAAACTCAGGGTTTTGGCAACATCTTGGAATACATCATCAAAAAGAAGAATCCCATAATCATTATGGTGTGAACTTAAATTTTGCATGTTCAATAATACTGATTATTTAACAAAACACAATTGTAAATACTCATTAGTAAGCTGTTCCCAACTTGCCTTCTCTAGCACAAGGTTCAAATTGTTGGTCTGAGGGTAAAATGACAGAGTTCTGCAGCCAAAATCCCTAACATCCAACCAAAAAGCCTTCTTTACTTGGGTGGATGTAGGTAGGCCGGTTTTCAACAGTGGGTTGATGGGGTTTTCCCTATGCTGATGTGAACATTAGTATGTGTCTAACTATGGTCAACACATTTTAATAGTGATCTGTTTGAGATCCAAAAGAGACAGTTATTTTTGTTGAGCGGAGTCAAATGATCCACGTCACCAAAAAAAACAGGACTACTCAACACTAGTTCCATCAGAGTGCAGTAACTATTTAATCTGGTAAGTGATGGATACATGTGGGTATAACAGTAAGCAACATATAGTTTGATCTAAGGTCTGAAATTAGTTAGTGGTCTTTCATATAAGCAATGCCCTACAAAAAAGCATGAAGTTTTGCATCACAAATAAAAATGACAGTATTCAGCTATGCTGGGGCAATATTGGAACATGCTTTATACCTGCTAAACTGGAAAAGAGTATTCTCTGAATTTAATATCAAAAATGCTTTTTAGAAAAATGTTGATAATAATCCAAAGCATAAAAGACTTGATTCATCCATCTGAACCCTGCAGCTTTTGAATCTTGAGGGCATAGCTTATCTGATATACATTTTCATCTAATAGGTTTCTCTCATGCCTGTTCTTTGGGACAAAGAATACACTTCATGATTGGTGTGGTACAGTGAGAGGAAACATACATGGAATCAAGTAACACACAGTTCTGACTTCAGGTTATAAATTATACAAAAGAGACACATATGGGTTTCACTGAATGAGCATGATGAGTAGTAAACAACAGAAATGTGAGCAGAAGCAATTGATAAAAGGAAGACAAAGATCATTCACAAGCACATATACACCAACATGTACAAAAAATAACTTAAAGTGACCTTTCATCTTTTCTGAAGCTGCACATATTGCATGTAGGAGTAGAAAACTACATACATTTCTTGTTATACACACAAACATATTCTGGTCTGCAGATAGACTTTCAGTTTAGAGGACTGTCTATGCATCTTAATACCCTGGCCAAGTCGAAGTGGCTTGATGGACCCCACTCTGGGGACCCAGCACCTGAGGCCTCTGCCCTGGTTCCCTGCTCTAGCTTAAGCATCTATCTTTTGTATGAAGTTGTCTGAGCTTAAGAAAGGGGTTTATTTTTTTCTTAAACCCATTACCAACTTTTGTATTGGTTTTACATTGTCATATCGCATATATTTGGTTAATATGTATGATCAAAGGACAATGAGCCTCCATATTGATGTGAGGAAGACGTATCCTATCTTCCCCATTTCTTCTTATAATGATAGATGACTAGCTGTTGTGTATTGAGTTAAACAGCAGCCAGCCGTCAATCATTGGACACGTAATTGGGTGAAACAGAGTTTTTCTGCATAATACTGGGTCTTCCTTCAATTTTGATCACTCCTATTTTCTAAATAGCAACATTATTTTTGATACAGTTTTGATGAGTGAATCTGACGACATTCGAATTTGGCAGCTTGCTCAAATTTGGCCAGGAAATTCAACTCATATTGAATTGAGTCGCTTCTTCACAAGACTACGGTACTTCAGTGTAATGTCCTGTCAATGTTCTTATATTAATCCCTTTTAGGCTACAATGTCAGACACAAAGGTCTTCATTAGGCTGCTGACTGACTGCTATAAATACAAAAATAGCAAAATAACACTCACATTGCCAGATAGCCAATGGAGTGAAAGAGGAAGGCTCCCACTGTATAACTGCATAGATTCTGTGGTCGTTAGTAACTAAAAATAGGCCCGATGCTATCGCATCTGGAGTGCGGTGAAATTAACATCTGTGTATACTTACTGGTGCTGACAGGAGCAGCACGTGAACAGCGCGCAGTTGTGGCTGTTACTGCGCATACGTGGAAATTGTGGCCACGAACTGCGCCTGCGCAAGTGATATACACGTCACTGCTATTCCCGTGCATGCGTAGTAACGACGTGGCTGTTACTGCGCCTGAATAGGAATAGCGGAGATGTGTACTGTATATACTCGAGTATAAGCCAAGGCACCTAATTTTGCCACGGAAAACTGGGTAAGCTTATTGACTCGATTATAAGCCGGGTATGCATTGTCCCACCATCCTGTCCTGGTATGTGTGGCTCCCCCCATCCTGTCCTGGTATGTGTGGCTCCCCTGTCCCTGTACTGGTATGTGTGGTTCCCCGTCCCTGTCCTGCTATGTGTGGCTCCCCCCGTCCCTGTCCTGCTATGTGTGGCTCCCCCCGTCCCTGTCCTGCTATATGTGGCTCCCCCCCATCCCTGTCCTGCTATGCGCAGTTGTGACTGTTACAGCGCATGTGCGGGAATTGCGACCACGAACTGCTCCTGCACAAGTGACATAAACGTCACCGCTATTCCCTCGCATGCGTAGTAACGACGTGGCTGTTACTGTGCCTGCGTGGGAATAGCGCAGACGTGTACCATATATACTCAAGTATTAGCCGACCTGAGTATAAGCCGAGGCACCTAATTTTGCAACGGAAAACTGAGTAAACTTATTGACTCGAGTATAAAGCTTATTGACTCGAGCCTTAAGCTTCTGCTCGGTTACATTAGCCGAATGTTTAGACATGTTCGCCGAGCAGTTCAACGAACGTACCCAAATCCCATTAAATTCAATGGAAGGCCAAACCAAACGAATACACAACACATTAAGGGGTGACAAAAAGCTTCCCAAACAGCTAAAATTAGGGCAGACACCATGAAAAGTGGCATCAATTGACCCACAGTAAAAATGTGCAAATGCCACAGCAGCAGTCAGCCTTGAGCAATGCATGAGGTATCAGGGTTTGGACCAGCATTTACAGCTTTGAACTGAGGTTTTAATGAGAACCTGGTATAAGCCTTTTTTTGTTGGGAGCCCTGATACCTCATGCATCAGCTATAATGTTTTTTTTTCAGTCACATTCAGGAGGCACAAACATCTGTTTCATACAGTACTATTGGTAGAAAAATGAAAGGAAGATAACACAGGTTGAATTAAAGTAAGTGCAGGCCTGCCTGTCTGTGAACCCTACTCCTATAGGCAACACACATGAAGGAGACCCAAATTGAATTCTCCACATTTCAAAAAATTATTGTCACACACCACAAAAGTGGCAAAATTTCCACAAAGTAGAAATAGTATAATAGGACTCTGACACACCTTCAACTACCGACAACCCACCAGATGTAGACTCAACTTAAATTCTCCACATTTCAAAAAATTATTGTCACACACCACAAAAGTGGCATCAATTTCCACAAAGAAGAAATAGTATAATAGAACTCTGACACACCTTCTACTACAGGCAACCCACTAGATGTAGACCAAACTTGGAGTCTCAACTTTCAAAATATTATTGTCACACACCACAAAAGTGGCATCAATTTCCACAGAGTAGAAACTGTATAATAAGCCTCTGATACACCTTCCACTACTGGCAACCCACCAGATGGAGACCCAACTTGGAGTCTCCACATTTCAAAAAAAATTGTTTGTAACAACAGCAACAGTAGCAACAGCAGGCACAGAAGACACAACAAAGCTGTCACAGACTGCAATAACGTGAGATCAATGCATGACAATCAAAATGACACCATCGCCTAGTCTGCCAAGTCTGCGACTGGGGTGCAAAAGTAATTGGAGAGCCCAACTTATTCATTTTGATGAAAGCTAGGCAGTCTACACTTTCAGGAAACAGTCGGATTTGCTTATCTGTCAGGACACCAACAGCTGCGCTGAAGACACATTCTGAAAGAACGCTGGCTGCCGGGCATGACAAAGCCTCCAAGACATGACGGGCGAACTCAGGCCTCTCTTCCATTTTTGAAGATCAAATTGTAAAAGGGTCCAACCTCCCCCTGATAGCATTGATATTGAGCTCCAGATACTCCTGCACCATCCTCTCCAGTCATTCACAACATGTCAGACTTGTACTCTTTTCTGCTGGGGCATGGGCTGGTCTAAAAAATGCATGAAATGGCTCACAGAAATTGCTTATGCCACAAACGCTGCTGCTAATGTTTTTGATGCCTTGATGTTCTCAGCATTGGAAATTTCAAACTGAGATGTACACTGTGTGCCTCACTGTTGTCCTGGGGAAAACCATTCTTAAGATTGACTATAAGCGTGTTTTGATACTCCAGCATGCACACATCCCAATCCAAGGGGAAGCATCTGGCAAAATTACCTCTTGTTCCGTGGCTCAAACAGAATGGCAACCTAGTAGTCAGCATTATTTATAACCCTTCCATGAGGTCCAAGTCCATGGTGTGCTGGTGGCAAGGTACCACCTGGTTGAGGATGTGAGCCATGCAAGGCACATGTGTGAGATTGCCCGGCTTAGGGCCACTACCAGGTTTGCACCGGTAACGCATTTGGCTTTCCCTGGCTCTAAGTTTATTGTAGACAGTCATTTCTCTAGCTTGCTCTGCATAGCTGTCTACGACTCTTGAACTGCGTGACTGCGATCTCCAAGGCATATTAATTTTAACATTGCCTTAATGCGGTGAGTCATGGTTATGGCTGCACAGTACAGAGGTGGGGTGATATTCTCTGCACTGTTGGAACGCATGTCTGAATAAGGCAGAGGCTGAGGGCACAAGTGGAGGCCCAGAGGAGGTGGAGGAGGCAGAAGCAGTGCAGGAACTGTTAGATACAGAGGTTTTTCCTGCAAGTCTGGGGGATTCTAAGACTTTTGGAGGAGCCCCTTGACTGCCTGCCCCCACAGCCACCAAATTCACTCAGTGCCCTGTCAGTGAGATGTAACACCCCTGCCCATGTTCGCTTGTCAAGGTATCAGTGGTTACATGCACCCTATCAGACAGATATTTTCAGGGAACTAGTGATTTTTGTTTGTGACATGCTGGTGTAGCACAGGCTCAGCTTTCTTAGAAAAGTTATGGCAACTGAGCAACTGGTTCTGGGGGACTGCGACGGCTATCAACTTTAAGAAACTGTCTGCATCCACCAGGTGGAAAGGCATCATTTCCGTGGCCAAAAAATTGCAGATGGTGGCGTTCAAGCTCTTAAGGGTATGCCACACTAAATGAGATTGCAAGCGAGATCGCTAACGAGATCACTACTGTCTCACCATTAGCGATCTCGTTAGCGACTTAGCTGTTTGATTCCAAACACAACTCATCAGCGATCTGTGATTCCAAACACATCTCATCAGCGATCTCTATAACGACCTCTGCGGTCGTTGGGAAAACCTAGTCCCACCTGCGACGCTGGTGAAGTCGTTCATAAAGGGTGTCACACTCAGCGATTCAGGCTCACCAGCAGGACACCAACGACCAAAAAACGGCTCAGAACGTTTACAAACGATCAATGACATCTCAGCAGGGGCCACATCGCTGCTACATGTCACACACAGTTAAGTCGCTAACGAGGTCGCTACTGCGTCATAAATGGTGACGCAATTGCGATCTCGCTAGCTATCTTGTTTGCGATCTCGCTTAGTGTGGCATACCCTTTAGATTTGGAATGTGTAGGGGGAAACATTCTTTTAAGTGGCCGCAACTATTGGACCGAGGACTGGCTGCTGTGCTGAGAGAGGATGACGTATGGTGAACAGGACAAACTGCTAGACTGTGAGAGGCTGCTGTGCTGAGAGAGGGTGAAGTGTGGTGAACAGGTTGTGAAGAAACCAGACTGTATCTTAATTTCCTAGACAACCATGTTTTTGTAAACCCACAAGAATTGACTTTTTATCTGTATAATGGCTTGTGGATTTAAGTGTTTATGTCTGGTTGGTCAAGAAGACAATCTTGCAAGCTGATATACTATTTAACATACTGTGTAAGTCTGTAATAGTGACTTGTACATAGGGGGTGTTTATCTGTGTTTATTGTGATCTGATATGATAACTGTGTATTGTACTCTAACCAGTTTGAGATATGAGGCTGAACTGAAGGACACTGGGTAATTCTAAAAATGGATCACCTGCCTCGGGTATAAAAGAGACTTCTTTCCTTCTGACTGGTGTCACACTTGAGGGTCAGCTGAGGGTACTTCGGACCCAGCTGACAGAACACAGGACTGCTCTCGGTCATCTCCCTATGCTTGTCGTACCTCCTCTCTGTGTGTGTACCTCAGGTGGAATATTGACCCTGGGAGTTCTGACATTTCATCTACCATCATCTTGGTGAGACAGCGAAAGGGTGAGACCTTGTAATGTGCACCATCTTGGGGGTAACTTCTGGGAATGTTCTGTTTGCTATAGGGTGTTGTGGTTCAATAAAGCATTGCCACACTTTTATCCTAACCCTGCGTTGTCTGTGTAGTATGTGCCCACGGGAGTTAGAGCAGGCGTTCAATGGTATGAGCCCTGGTCCATGCAGTCTTTCTAAAGGCAGACAGGCCAGCGGACAAGAGCAACCACTGACCCCATTTCAGGACAAACTGCTAGACTGTGAATGAGGTGGAAGCTGAGAAAAATGTGTTGTGCTAGGCGACACAAAAACAGCAGGCATGTCCACTTCCATAACAGCTGATGTACTCTCACTCACCCTGACTGCACGGGTAAACAAGTGGATTTTCTATTGCCTAGATACCTGTATGAGAACAATTGGCATCATGATGGAGTAAAAAGAAACAACAGATGTGGTTGATGAGATGGCCTGTGGTTGGCGAGGCCCGCGGGTCAGCATTTTAGTGCAGTGAAATTCCCAGACTAAGGCATGTTGACCACACATGTGGCAGTTCATGCATGTAGTTGTCAAATTATTGCAATTTTTGCCTCTACGGAGTTTTTTGCAAATTTTGCAGGTAACGTGATTTGGGTCATCCTTTTGCAGTCTCAAAAAAGACCCAGGCTAGGAAATCATTGGCACCCCTGCGAACTACACACTCGTGACTGTTGCTGGCCACAGCAAGAGCTGTTGCTGAGGATACAGTGCTTGTCATGATTGCATTTCTTCATGTCTGTGCAGGAAGCTGCAATGTAACTCCTGGTCTTCCTCTTTCTCCATCTACCTCGTTGAGCTACAGTTGTGCTCAAAGGTTTACATACCCCAGCATAAATATTTTCTTTCTTGGCCTTTTTTCAGAGAATATGAATGATAACACAAAAACTTTTTCTACACTCATGATTAGTGGTTGGGTGAAGCCCTTTATTGTCATACTACTGTCTTCTCTTTTTAAATCATAATGACAACCCAAAACATCCAAATAACCCTGATAAAAAGTTTACATACCCCATTTCTTAATTCCGTGTATTGCCTTCTCCAACATCAATGACAGCTTGAATTATTTTGTGGTAGTTGTGGAAGAGGTTCTTTATTTTCTCAGATGGTACAGCTGCCCACTCTTCTTGGCAAAAAACCTCCAGTTCCTGCAAATTTCTGGGCTGTCTAGCATGAACTGCGCGCTTGAGATCTCCTCAGAGTGGCTCAATGATATTGAGGTCAGAAGACTGAGATGGCCACTCCAGAACCTTCACTTTGTTCTGCTGTAGCCAATGACAGGTAGACTTGGCCTTGTGTTTTGGATCGTTGTCATGTTGGAACATCCAAGTGCGTCCCATGCGCAGCAGTATTTGCTGATCGTGTGCTGGATTCATCTTTCCTTCAACGTTGACCAAATTTCCTGTGCTTTTGTAGCTCTCACATCCCCAAAACATTAGTGATCCACCTCCGTGCTTAACATTACCAATGGTGCTCCTTTCATCATAGGCCTTGTTGACCTCTCTCCAAATGTAACATTTATGATTGTGGCCAAAAACTTCAATTTTGGTCTCATCACTCCAAATTACCTTGTTCCAGAAGTTTTGAGGCTTGTCTTTGTGCTGTTTTGCATATTGTAGACGAGTTACTTTATGGCATTTGCGCAATAATATCTTTCTTCTGGTGACTCGACCATGCAGCCCATTTTTCTTCAAGTGCCTCCTTATTGTGCATCTTGAAACAGCCACACTGCTAGTTTACAGAGAGTCCAGTATTTCAGCTTATTTGTGAGTTCTTCTTAGCATGCTGAACAATTTTCCTGGCAGTTTTGCACAAAATTTTTGTTAGTCTACCTGACCGTGGTCTTGTTTTTGCAGAGCCCCTGATTTGCCATTTGTTAATCACAGTTTGAACGCTGCTGAGATATCTTTTTATATAGCACAGGAGAAAAACGAGTCATTAGGTGATATATATCAACACTTTTATTATTAAAGATCAGTATCAAAAAAATGGCATAATAGTAATACTACGCAACAAACATGTACATAAAAAGACAAGTTGCAAGGAAAAAACCTCAGGATACCCAGGGTACAACAATTCCCCAAAAAGATATCACAATATAAGAATATATATATCACAAGAACATGTGTTCAAGACATATAAAGTACATAAAGTGAATATCTGATCAAAATCAGAAATGGCAAGCTATGCGGTTAAAAATGACCAATATCTGTATAGTGTTGGCGATCCGAATTAGATCGCAAAGGAGATCTTAGTTGCTATATAGTTGATCAATACATATTCTGCGATTCAACATGAGCCACAACAGGCATACATAGAAAATAGCGTATCGTGTCTGTGATCTCAAATGGATAGCACTGGGTACATTCAACATGAAAATATTGGATCGCTACTGAGTAGAAATCAGGGAGAAAGATATTTTGCGCTCCCGGGCGAATCACAATAAGTGGCCACTCCAGTATACAGATTGCAAATGTAATCACAATAAGTGGCCACTCCAGTATACAGATTGCAAATGTAATCACAATTGGAACTAAAGTGCTTGATGCACCATGTGCAAATGTGCGATCCAAATGGGGTCACAAAAATCACTTGGCAAAAAATGAATGAAATAAATAGCAAGTGCTATAAGTTTACCAAAGTTGAAATAACTCATGGGACAAAGACCTATTTACGGGTAAGAGATGCCAAATGGGACACATAAAAAATAGCGATCCCAATGGGATGCCAAATGGGACATGTATTAAATTGCGATCCTGATCACATAAAGTTAACTGCAAAAAGACATATAACGTAGTGGAGATAGCAAGTGCTATATGCTTACCAAAATGTATCGGAAAGGGGAAAAGGACCCTGGGTCGGATGGTTTGGACCCCCGACGCGCGTTTCGCGTGCTGACCGCTTCCTCAAGGGGAGTATACTGTGCAGATTCAAGGAGGACCTTTAAATAGGCCATGTGAAAGGTCACATGGTATAATGCCAACCAATGCTGATAGATATGGCGGCGCGTGCGCAAAGGCGTCGCAGGTCCTGTGATCATGCAAAGGAAGCGTCACTGAAGACGCCCCCCGCATGTAAGGAGCCGCAAAAACGCCAATGCGCAAGCGCACATCACCAGCCAGAGGTAAAACAAGGACCAAATTGCATATACAGACGATTCATGAACAATTTGTATAGACATACATAGCAGAAATGTGTAATATAAGATGATAAGCCGTAAAGTGCAATAGCTACAAAAAACACATCTCTACCCAAATAAGGTGCTGTAGGGTCCAAATCCGGTTCAAAACAACTTCATGAATCGTCTGAGGATAGTAGAGATCCTGACATTGGTATGGCCATTCAAGAGCTTGTATACTGTAGGCAGGTAATATGTTACATCAGTTTCAAAAAAGGTCCAACTGAATGGGAATAACAAAAAACAATGCAACGCTAATACAACAATTAAAAACAAAAATAAAAATAAAAAAGACCACAACCACCAAAAAGGGTTGTAGAGGGCAACTACGAATAGAGAGTTATTTACAAGATTCCTAAGGATTCACACAGAAATGGGGCATTATAAGAAAGAGGAGAAGGAGAGCGTCTCATTTAAGCCTTTAGGGGTCATGGTGTCCAATACCACAATCCATCTCGCTTCTACTTGAACAAGTCTCTTTTTATAATCACCACCCCTTGTACCAAAATGGATGACATCAATACCCCGAACTTTAAAAGTTGTAGGCTCACAATTGTGGTGATGATAAAAATGGCGTGGGATGGTCTTTAGGATGGATGGGTTGGTCGCTGTCCTGGCCGCACAAATGTCCCGCACATGCTCCCTAGTCCTAATCCTGAGTTCTCTGGATGTAAGACCAATATAGATTTTGGAACAGCTACAAGTGGCATAGTAGATAACATTTGCCGTGTTACAAGAGATTCGATGACGAATCTCAAAAGTTTTGGTTCCATCGGAGGACTGGAATGTGGAGCAGCGCAGGACATTTGTGCAGGCAAGACAGCGACCGCATGGCGTTGAGCCAACAATAGGACCCCGTGATCCAAAGGGATGAGTGACATTTGGGACATAATGGCTCTTAACAAGAAGGTCGCGTAAATTTTAGACCTTCTAGCTGTCATGAGGGGCAGTTCACCCAAAGACATACCCAGGCGCGATTCAGCGCTCAGAACCGACCAGTGCTTCCTCAAAACTGCTCTCATATCCTCCCATGCATGATTAAATGTAGATATGAACCTAATGGGTCCTCTATCGTTGGAAGATTCATGCATTTGTTTTGGGATCAAAAGACTATCGCGGGGGGTGGCGCTAGCTCTTGTATATCCACGCTTGATACATCTGTTTAAGTAGCCACGTGACCTGAAACGTGCAGTTAAATCAGAAGCCTGTATTTCGAACCTGGCATTGGACGAGCAGATCCGCCTCGTCCGAAGGAACTGCCCGACCGGGACGGCCCTGATGGTAGAAGAATTGTGAGCAGAGGACGCATGAATCAGAGCATTCAATGAGGTGGGTTTACGGTAGACATCCGTTTGAATCCGTCCGGATGCATCCACCTCAAAAGTAACATCCAGAAAATTCATCCTACGATAATCATAGGAATAAGTAAGGTGGATGTTAAATGCGTTCTGGTTCAGCGTCCCCATAAAGTCCTCGAGCTGCCGCACCGTCCCACTCCACAAAAACAAAACATCATCAATATATCTATGCCAGCACAGCACATGGGACGCGGCCGGCACACCCCCATCTCCAAACACCAACCTCTCCCAGGAACCCAGGAAAAGGTTGGCGTATGAAGGCGCACAGGCCGCGCCCATGGCTGTGCCGCGTTTCTGAAGGTAAAAATGATCTTTAAATACAAAAAAATTGTGGGAGAGGATAAAGTGCAGCAGCTCGAGGACTAGCTCACATAACGAGCCGTCCAGGTCGGACATCCCAAGGAAGAGGCGGACCGCATCCAACCCCAGGGAATGATCAATACAAGTATAGAGGCTCTCGACGTCAGCAGTTACAAGTAATGTACCGGGCTCCACAAGGATGCCATCCATCCTAGCCAGGGCGTCAGTGGTGTCACGTATATAAGAGGGTAGGGTTTCTACCAGTGGTTTCAGATAGAAGTCAATAAATTGACAGACTCGATTGCACGGACCATCAATCCCTGACACTATGGGATGCCCTGGAGGATCAAGGGCATCCTTGTGGACCTTGGGCAACAAATAGAATGTGGGAGCCCTGGGACACTTCACAATAAGACCATCAAGAATCTGTTTGGTGATGACATTGGCATCATGTGCCAAATTCAAAATACATTGAAGATCGAGAGAGAAAGGCACCAAAGGACTAGAGGTGAGACGAGTGTATGTGTTAGTGTCTCTTAGTTGGCGAAAGGCCTCCTTCTCATATTTACTATGTGGCTAGATGACAATGTTCCCCCCTTGTCCGCGGGTTTGATAACCACATCAGGTAAGGCCTGCAATTCTGAAATAGCTCGACGCTCCTCAGATGTTAAATTATCAAAATGTCGTCGTGTGGAGAGTGCCCTAAAGTCTTCCCCCACAAGTTTGGTAAAAATTTCAATTGCCGGACTTAAGGACAAGGGGGGGAACCTTGTCGATCTGGGAATAACAGAGGAAGGAAACCTACTTTGAACAGGATCTTGTTCGCCTAGAAGGTCCTCCAGATTCTGAAGAGCCTCCCTCTCGATCTCACTCATAGGATCACGAGATGTCTTTTTATTGTGAAGTGTCCGTAGTAACATTTTTCGAGAAAACAAATGTAGATCCTTCAAGGCTACAAAATAATTAAAAGAGTTAGTAGGAGAAAAAGATAGTCCTTTAGAGAGGACTCGTAATTGTACATCAGTTATATCATGCGTGGATAAATTAAGCACCTGTAGGCCCCAGAAGATTGAGAGGAGGTTGAGGCGGCTGGTTTGTTCTTGGTTGTCTGTCGCGTCGTCCTTTTATTACCACCTCCTGATCCATTATAGGTATTAACAGAAGAATTTTTGGGTATAGTATTATCATCACCAAAACTGGATCTCATGGAAGTGGATCTTGATCTTGAATATGATGAGCCTCTGAAACGTGATCTCGACCTCTCCTGGGTGTTGTGCCATTTAACACCTTTTGATCCCTCTTGTCTCCCACATCCCGCTGAAATTTTTTTTTTGTATCTGTTAGGGGTCGAGTTCCCGCTTCTGCACAAGGGGAATCTCGAGCCATCCCTGCTGCGGTCCCCCATCCGTCTCTGGCTGCAGCGGAGTCTGCTCAGCAGAGACGTCGGTCCCAGCATGTAAGGTTCTTTGTCTCTGTTGACATGTTCCTTGAAACTCAGTTTTCCGTTGGCCATTTTGCTTTCTGTCTTTCTGCAGCTCTTGCCCTCAGTTAATATGGAGTTTCCAGTTTTCATGTTCCCGCCCTGATTCTTCCCTCTTGCTTCTTAAGCAGCCTCAGCTGAACAATCAGTGCTCCTGAATCAAGCCTCAGTCAGTCTGTGACCTGACTCCTGGAAGCCTTGGACTTGTACTCCAGCTATTCCCTACTGAGGAACCTTGGAACACTTTTGGACTCTGGTAACCTGCTGTTTGGTGAATCCATGTTTGCAGAGGAATTACGGTACAGAGAAGAGATCCTGAACCTGCTTTGGAGATTTACTGTAGTGCTTGAAGTTACTCTGGCCTGCTGTGTCTCCTGTCGCTGTTCCTGCAAACTGTGTGAACTTTTCAGCATGCTTGTATGAAGTAATACAAGTCATTTCATTTCAACCTATGTCTCCTGTGTTTTCCTCGCACCCAAGCACAAGACGCTATAGGAACTGTACACTATACATGACAAGATTCAGGAGCCAATGTTTAGTGTCTGCTGGGTCTGGGAAAGCCGTGTCTGCTGTGACTGTGGATATCAGATGTCCGTTTAATACCTTATGTGATGACAGTGGTTGTGACTTCTCACAACAATTCCAGGTGAGCGCATTCCCTTAAAATTTTACTCTGGAGTGTTACCACAGGTAAACACTATTGTTTTTTTTTTTTTTTCCTTTCCTCTTCTCCTTCCAGCACCTCTGCCTTAAAAGATCTGGAAGATGGAGGCCCGCATAAAGGAACTTTGCGGAGTGACTGATACAATCTTTTCAGATGTACAGACTTTAAAAACCTGGTTTTGCAAGCCTACAGGACCTCACTAATCATAATTTGAAAGTGTTTGGACAGACTATCCAGGAATTGCGAGCCAGGATTGAGGCTCTAGAGGAACGAGCCCAGGCTCCTGCCATAACCCCAAGTTCTGGGATCCCCAAATTACCTCCTTTTCGTTTTGGCGGTGAACGTGAGAAATTCAGGGGATTTATTAATCAAATTAATCAATGCAATTTATTTTTCTCTGCACATGCTTCACAATTTCCCACTGAACGATCCAAAGTGCTTACTATAATCATGTTGCTTACCAATAAGGCTTTGATGTGGGCAAACCCTCTGATTGAGACTGAGGATGATTGTTTGAATCACCTTGATGCTTTTATTTCAGCCATGGGGCAGGTGTTTGATGACCCCAATCGAGGTGCAACAGCTGAAGCAGCCATGTTAACTTTGCGCCAAGGTAAGCGTTCAGTAGCCGAATATGCCCTGGATTTCAGGAGATGGGCTCTTGATACCACTTGGGACACTTCCGCTAAAAAATCTATTTTTCGGAAAGGGTTGTCTCCACTGATTAAGGATTCATTCAGCAGAGACACGTCCACTTACTCCTCCTAAGACTATTCTTCCTGACTCTAAATTCCTGGGAGTGATTCATAATCAAGACCTACTTAAGGACATCAAGGAAGCATACCATGCGGATTCTTTGTTGGCTCAACCCCCAAGGGACGTAAGTCTTGTCTTTAAGAATGGTGTGTGGATTCAGGGACAACGTCTGTATATACCTGAAACAGTCAGATTGAGAGTATTGCAACTCATCCACGATTCCAAGTTTAGCCGGGCATAGGGGAATTCTAAAGACACAAGAATTTCTTTCTCGTTTCTTTTGGTGGCCCACTTACAGGAAAGATGTCTTAAACTATGTCACTTCATGTGAAGTCTGTGCAAGATGCAAAACACCTCGCTCCTCCTCACCAACTGGTCTGTTGCAACCTCTTCCCACCCCGTCCCACCCGTGGGGATCCATTTCTATGGACTTCATTGTGGAGTTACCAACCTCTCAAGGGAAGAACACCATTCTAGTGGTGGTTGACCGTCTAACAAAGGCAGCTCATTTTATCCCTTGTGTCGGCTTACCCACTGCAAAACAGACATCAGACTTGATGATTAAGAATGGTTTCGCTTACATGGAGTACCAGATGAGGTCATTTCGGATCGAGGGGTGCAATTCACTTCAAGGTTTTGGCAAAATTTCTGTGCAGCATTGGACATTAAAGTAAACCTTTCTTCTGCTTTTCATCCCCAGACTAATGGACAGACAGAACGAACCAATCAGACCCTGGAGCAGTATCTCCGCTGTTTTATCTGCCACCTACAGGATGATTGGGTGGATCTACTTCCACTGGCTGAGTTCTCTTATAACAACTCTCAGAGTGCCTCCACTAAGCAGTCTCCTTTTTACTCCAATCTAGGTTATCATCCAGTTTTCATGTTCCCGCCCTGATTCTTCCCTCTTGCTTCTTAAGCAGCCTCAGCTGAACAATCAGTGCTCCTTAATCAAGCCTCAGTCAGTCTGTGACCTGACTCCTGGAAGCCTTGGACTTGTACTCCAGCTATTCCCTACTGAGGAACCTTGGAACACTTTTGGACTCTGGTAACCTGCTGTTTGGTGAATCCATGTTTGCAGAGGAATTACGGTACAGAGAAGAGATCCTGAACCTGCTTTGGAGATTTACTGTAGTGCTTGAAGTTACTCTGGCCTGCTGTGTCTCCTGTCGCTGTTCCTGCAAACTGTGTGAACTTTTCAGCATGCTTGTATGAAGTAATACAAGTCATTTCATTTCAACCTATGTCTCCTGTGTTTTCCTCGCACCCAAGCACAAGACGCTATAGGA
The DNA here is from genome assembly GCA_033576555.1 of Oophaga sylvatica. Taxonomy (NCBI): domain Eukaryota; kingdom Metazoa; phylum Chordata; class Amphibia; order Anura; family Dendrobatidae; genus Oophaga; species Oophaga sylvatica. Next base: position 230,195,695 of record JARQOD010000003.1, on the reverse strand, counting down.
ACTGTACACTATACATGACACAGCATCTCGCCCAGTCTAATACTGTGCAGAGGATGACTGCTGCCTCTCCAGCTCCTGGTATTGTAACTAGTGCAGGTCAGCGGTGAGCAGACATATTTGGGGCTAAGTCCTGTGTGTTTCCTTCTGAGCATGCCCAGGGTAAGATCTCATAGGAGATCAGGGGTCACATGCTCGGCTTCTGCAGCGACTCCCATTGGTCCTCCAGGAAGGTCCTGGAGCTGCTCGAGTTCTGGGGCAGGCTTCCATTGGTCCTTTCTGGAAGGTCCTGCAGTTCTAGCTGCTATAAAAAGCTTGCATGACCGCATGGCCGTGCGCTAGTATCATATCTGTTACATGCTTACGCCAGTGTGGTCTTATGCATGTGGTTAGGGACTCGGCTGAAATAAGCCCCTAGAATACCGACACCTCCTGTGAGGAGTTTGTGTGTTTGGATTCAGGGCTCTGGCTGAAATAAGCCCTAGTATACCGGCACCTCCAGTGAGGAGTTTGCTGTGTGTATGGCATGACCACAGACTACAATCGCTTAGCAGTCATCTGTCTTGCCTGTGAGTCTGACAGGACGCAGTCTCTTTCACAGCGGCTCTGTGAAGTAAGAGTTTGCTTAAACCGCCAAATAGCACCACAGCATTTTAGTTAGCGACTCTGTGTTCTAACAGAGTTCGCTTATACCGCCATATAGTGCTACGGCATTTAGATCTGTGACTCTGCGGGATAACAGAGCTCGCTCATACTGCCTATTGGCGCCATTTCACTAGCAGCAGCCTCAGCCTGCATGGTGGACCCCGGGCTGCGAACGCATCTCTCCTTAATATCTTTTAGGTGCGTTTTGCCAGCCCTAACATAATACTAGCGCCAGGGTCTGGCTAGTAAAATGGCGGACGACCAGCGTCTACAGCGGTTAATCCAGCAGCTGGAGGGTAGGTTGGCGGCTCTTGAGCGCACAACCTCAGCTGTAGATGTTACCGCAGTTGCTGCTCAGGCTGCTAGCGTGGCTGCAGCCAGTTTGTCCACTGCCACCTCTGCTCCTACATTATCCCACCTCCCGCTTCCAGACAAATTTGCTGGTGACAGCAAGCAATGTTGGAGATTCGTGAGTCAGTGCTCTATACAGCTCGAACTTCTGGCTGCATGTTTCCCCATGAATCGGGCACAAGTGGGTTTTGTAATATCTCTCCTGTCGGGCAAAGCGTTGGAGTGGGCCACGGTGCTGTGGTAGCGTGATGACAGTGTGGTGCAGAGTGCTCCTCGTTTTCTGGAAGCTCTAAAAAAGGTCTTTGTTATGTTTCGGTAGCTGAGGAGAAAAAGCAAAAACAGTAATACACCAGAGAGGCTGGAACATATTGGATTGCAGTAACCTGAACTAACCACACAACTAGAGGTAGCCATGGAGCGTTCCTACGTTGATCCTAGACGCCTCGTCACAGCCTGAGAGATAACTACACCTAAAGGCAGAAAGAGGAAAGCTATCTGCCCCGGAGCAGATCACAAAGAAAATAGGAAGCCCCCAAACATGTAATGGCGGTTAGACAAGAAGAAGCACGGACACAGACAGAAAATAGAATGAGCAAACGCTGGGGCCCAATCTGCAATCCAAAAAAAACCTAAAAAATACCAACTCTTCTGATTGCAAAAACACCTGAGATCACACGATCTCTACCACCTAAATCAGATCTTTGGTGTAACAAAACTAAGCCGCAGCCACTGAAAACACAGGAAAAAGCAAATGAACAAATAACAGTGGCTTCAGATAAACTGAGAGGAGCACAGGCCCCAGGAGGGGACCCGGCTGACCTCCACTGAAGTGCAGGAAACTATGCAAAAAGCAAGCACAAAAATAAAAGCTGAAAATATCTTATCTGAAAGCAGGAGATGCAGGCAAGACTCAGCAAACTTCCAAATGAACCAGGAACCACAATTGAGACAAGAACAATTGATCACCGGCGACCATCATGGGAGGGAACCTCCCTTATATCAGTCCAGTCCGTGCTCCCAGATTGCCATTCCTCTCTGTGAGGTTCAGTACTGTCTGCAACCACCAGAGGGAGCCTCTGCTCAGAAACCATCTCCAGCACATTCAGAACAGCACCCCCTCTGAGGAGGGGTCACCGAACCCTCACTTGTGCAACCAGGCCGATCGGGATGAGCTTGGTGAACAGCACGAATCAGTCTCCTTGCATGGATGTCCGAAGTAAACACCCAAGAATTGTCCTCCTGACCATAACCTCTCCACTTAACCAAATACTGGAGTTTCTGTCTAGAAAAACGAGAATCCAATATTTTCTCAACCACATACTCCAGATTGCCCTCAACCAAAACAGGGTCAGGAGGCGCAGCCATAGGAACCACTGGCTCGACAAACCTCTTCAATAAGTACTTGTGGAACACGTTATGGATCTTAAATGTCCCTGGAAGAAGCAAACGGAAGGAAACAGGATAAAGAATCTCCATGATCTTATAAGGTCCAATGAACCTAGGCTTAATCTTTGGAGATGCAACCCTCATAGGGATATTTCTTGAGGACAACCAAACCAAGTCCCCCACTTTAAATCGAGGACCATCAGTTCTATGCCAGTTGGCAAACCGTTGGGCCTTCTCCTGAGAGAGAGACAACCTCTCCACTACCTGGTCCCAAATCTGTGTAAGGTTCTATGTATATATTCCTGAAACTCAGTTTGTTCGTCAGCCATTTTACTTTCTGTCTTGCTGCAGCTATCTTGCCCTCAGTCAAAATGGAGTTTCCAGCTTGCATGTTCCCGCCCTGATTCTCTCCTTTGCTTCTTAAGCAGCCACAGCTGAGCAATCAGTGCTTCAGAATCTAGCCTGCAGTGAACCTGTGACTTGACTCCTGTAAGCCTTGGACCTTGTACTCCAGCTATTCCTACTGAGGAACTCTGAAGCACTTGTGGACTCTGAACCCTGCTCTTTGAAAGACCCACGTTTGCATGGACTTACGGTAACAGAGAAGAAGATCCTGAATCTGTATTGGAGAGTGATTGCTGAGCTTGGATTACTCTGGCCTGCTGTGTCTCCTGTTTCTGTGTCTGCAAACTGTGTGACTATTTCTGCCAACTTGTATGAAGTATAACAGGACTTTTCTATATCAAACCTGTGACTCCTATGTTTTCATCGCACCCAAGCACAAGACGCTATATGAACTGTACTACATACATTACAAGATTCTGAAGCCAAAACGTTAGTGTCTGCTGGGTCTGGAAGGCTGTGTCTGCTGTACTGTGGATATCAGACGTCCGGTTGTACTTTCTGTGATGACAGTGGTTGTGACTTCTCACAACCATTCCAGGTGAGCAATTCCTTAAGTTTTTTCTTTTTGCAGTGTTACCACAGGTAAACACTATTGTTTTTTTTTTTTTCCTTTCTTTTCTCTTTTTTGTCTGCTGTAACTCTGGATATCAGATGTCTGGTTGAAACTTTCTGTGATGGTAGTGGTTGTGACTTCTCACAACCATTCCAGGTGAGCAGTTCCCTTAATTTTTTTTTCTCTCTGCAGTGTTGCCACAGGTGAACACTATTGTTTTTTTTTTCTCTCCTCTTCTTCCAGTAATCCTGTCTTAAAAGATCTGGAAAATGGAGGCCCGCATAAAGGAACTTTGCGGAGTGACTGATAATATCCTTGCAGATTTGCAGAATATAAAGACCCGTTTTACAAATCTACAGGACCTCAATAATCACAATTTGCAAGTGGTTGGACAGACTACCCAGGATTTGCGAGCCAGGATTGAGGTTCTAGAGGGGTGAGTCCAGGCTCCTGCCGTAGCCCCGAGTGCTGGGATTCCCAAGTTGCCCCCTTTTCGTTTTGGGAGTGAACGTGAGAAATTCAGGGGATTTATTAATCAATGCAATCTTTTTTTTTTCTGCACATGCTTCACAATTTCCCACTGAACGATCTAAGGTGCTTACTATAATTATGTTGCTTACCAACAAGGCTTTAATGTGGGCAAACCCTCTGATTGAGACTGAGGATGATTGTTTGAATCACCTTGATGATTTTATTTCAGCCATGGGGCAGGTGTTTGATGACCCCAATCGAGGTGCAACAGCTGAAGCAGCCATGTTAGCTTTGCGCCAAGGTAAGCACTCGGTAGCTGAATATGCCTTGGATTTCAGGAGATGGGCCCTTGAAACCACCTGGGACAGTTCCGCCAAAAAATCTATTTTTCGAAAGGGGTTATCTCCACTGATTAAGGATGAACTTGCTCATGCCGACCCTCCCACTGCGTTAGGTGACTTTATTAACTACTGCATCCGTATTGATACTCGTCTGACTGAACGCAGGCAAGAGAGATGGTTCGAAAGCAATCGTACTAACCTTTTCCTACCTTCCTCTCCAGCTAAGGAACCTTTGAGTAGGATTACACGGGAACCTGAACCTGAACCCATGCAGGTAGACTCTTTACAACGACGGGTTAGTGATGCACGCAAGGAACATCGTTTTAAGGAGAATCTATGTTTCTATTGTGGTAAGTCAGGGCACTTTATTATAAACTGCCCCAGCCGTTCTCGTAAGACTACTGCAGCACTCATTCATTGTGAGTGTTGCGAGAGGGGATCTGTCAGGTCCGAGCCTCAGGCTCCAGAGAGATCTGCAGCAACAGATCTTGATTTCTCGGACTTAAACTCCGTTACCTCTGAGGACGTTGACTGTGTAAACGCTGCCATTTTTCAAGTTTCCTCAGCGGTGTCCCAGCTGAGTTGTAAGAAAAACAATTCTCATTGCTTTCTTTCCATCAAACTCTGGGTTGACTCAGCTTGGGTGTCTAGCTCTGCTATGATCGACTCAGGGGCAAGTGGAAATTTTATGGATGTCTCCTTTGCTCTGAAACAGGGAATACGTTCAGTGAAGAAGGCTACTCCAGTACAGATGGAAACTGTGGATGGCTCCCTGCTGACCTCTGGACCAGTGGATCAGGAAACAGAGCCTTTGAGGGTTCTTATGGGTAAAGATCATCAAGAGAAACTGTCCTTTATGCTTATCTCTTCTCCCCACTTTCCCATTATTCTAGGGCTACCATGGCTGCAGGCTCAGAATCCTACCATTAACTGGGAGACCAAGGAATTACACTTTCCAGAGAAACAGATGAGTCCAAAAGTTTCAGCTTGCTCTGTTCCTAAAGGAATCATGTCAGTCCCTGAACTACCAGCTGTATACCAGGACTACGTGGATTTATGTGACAAGAAGAACGCTGACCAGCTTCCTCCTCACCGTCCATATGATTGTCCAATTGAATTATTGCCTGGAGCAGAGATACCTTTTGGTAAGATCTACCCCCTGGCGGGGCCCGAGCTAAAGGCTTTAAAGGATTACATAGATGAAAATCTAGCCAAGGGCTTCATACGCCCTCTTCATCTCCTGCAGGTGCACCCATCTTCTTTGTAAAGAAGAAAGATGGATCTCTGAGACCATGCGTAGACTATAGGGAACTCAATAAGGTTACTATTAGAAACCGTTATCCATTGCCTTTAATCCCTGAGTTATTGGAGAGAGTGTGACATGCCAAAATTTTTTCTAAACTAGATCTTCGTGGGGCCTATAACTTAGTCCGTATTAGACCTGGGGATGAATGGAAGACTGCATTCAGGTCACGCTATGGACACTTTGAATATCTAGTTATGCCTTTTGGTCTGAGTACAGCCCCAGCCACTTTCCAACACTTGGTGAATGACATCTTCAGGGATCTCCTAGATACATTCGTGGTAATTTATTTGGATGATATTCTAATTTTTTCTAACTCCACAGAGGAACATCATGGACATGTGAGAATGGTCTTGGAACGTCTAAGACAAAATCATCTTTACATCAAACTTGAAAAGTGTGAATTCCATAGGACCGAAATTCAATTTCTGGGGTATGTACTGTCTACACAAGGAATTAGTATGGATGGAAGCAAAACCCAAGCCATCAAGGATTGGCCAAGTCCTAGAAATGTGAAGGAGGTACAGCGCTTCATCGGGTTTGCCAACTTCTATAGACGTTTCATTAGAAATTTCTCTGAGGTAGTGTCACCTATCACTCAACTTACCCGGAAAGAGTCTAGGTTTTCCTGGACTCCCCAAGCCCAGGAAGCATTTTCCCGTCTAAAAGATAAATTTACCACTGCACCTATCCTAGTACATCCCAACCCCGAGCTTGCCTTCATAATAGAGGTGGATGCTTCAGACTGTGCCGTTGGAGCTATACTCTCTCAGAGAACAGGTGAGAAGAATGTCTTGCATCCCTGTGCCTTCTTTTCCCAGCAGTTGTCTTCGGCTGAGAGGAACTACGATGTGGGCAATAGAGAGTTGTTGGCCATTATTGCCGCCTTCAAAGAATGGAGACACCTTCTTCAGGGAGCTGCACAGCAAATAGTCGTCCTGACAGACCATCGTAACCTTGAGTTTATCAGGTCGGCTAAGTGCCTGACTCCTCGCCAGGCTCGCTGGAATCTTTTCTTAAACCAATTTAATTTTATCATCTCTTATAGACCAGGATCGCGCAATGGAAAGGCTGATGCACTCTCTAGGATTTACTCAGCAGAGACACGTCCAATTACTCCTCCTAAGACTATTCTTCCTGACTCTAGATTCCTAGGAGTAATTCATAATCAAGACCTACTTAAGGACATCAAGGAAGCATACCATGCGGATTCCTTTTTGGCACAACCCCCAAGGGACGTAAGTCTTGTCTTTAAGAATGGTGTGTGGATTCAGGGACAACGTCTGTATATTCCTGAAACAGTCAGATTAAGAGTATTGCAACTCATTCACGATTCCAAGATAGCTGGGCATAGAGGAATTCTAAAGACACAGGAATTTCTTTCTCGTTTCTTTTGGTGGCCCACTTGCAGGAAGGATGTTTTGAATTATGTCACTTCATGTGAGGTCTGTGCAAGATGCAAAACACCTCGCTCCTCACCAACTGGTCTGTTACAGCCTCTTCCCACCCCGTCCCGCCCGTTGGGATCCATTTCTATGGACTTCATTGTGGAGTTACCAACCTCTCAGGGGAAGAACACCATTCTAGTGGTGGTTGACCGTCTAACAAAGGCAGCTCATTTTATCCCTTGTGTCGGCTTACCCACTGCAAAACAGACATCAGATTTGATGATTAAAGATGTGTTTCGCTTACATGGAGTACCGGATGAGGTTATTTCGGATCGAGGGGTGCAATTCACTTCTAGGTTTTGGCAAAATTTCTGTGCAGCATTGGACATTAAAGTAAACCTTTCTTCTGCTTTTCATCCCCAGACTAATGGACAGACCGAACGAACCAATCAAACCCTGGAGCAGTATCTCCGCTGCTTTATCTGCCACCTACAGGATGATTGGGTGGATCTACTTCCATTAGCTGAGTTCTCGTATAACAACTCTCAGAGTGCCTCCACTAAACAGTCTCCTTTTTACTCTAATCTAGGTTATCATCCTAACATTCTACCACGATTTCCCATAGAAACGCCTTTACCAGCAGTGTCTGAAAGAATCACGTCTTTACAGAAGAATATGGATCTTCTAAAGGAAAATCTGGAATCGGCTCAAGAAAGGTACAAGAAAGCAGCAGATAAATTTCGTAAACCTGCACCAGCTTTCAAGGTAGGAGACTTGGTCTGGCTGTCAACCAGAAATCTTAAGTTAAGGATTCCATCGTCTAAGTTGGGACATAAGTACATTGGACCCTATAAAATCAGTAAAATTATAAGTGCCGTTGCTTGTCGTCTTCAACTGCCCAGAACTATGAGAATCCACCCTGTCTTTCATGTATCCCTACTAAAGGCTGCGACACCCAATACGTTTCCTGGACGTTCCTCTCCTTGCCCTGACCCAGTGCTAGTCGATGGTCAGGAAGAATTTGTGGTGGAAAGGATTTTAGATTCCAGGTTGTATAGAAATCAGTTACAATATCTGATTAAATGGCAGGGCTACCCAGTGGAGGACAACTCATGGGAGCCGTCAATAACGTTAATGCTCCTCGCTTGCTCCGTCAGTTTCATCAGAGGTACCCACACAAGCCTGGTCTGAGGTCATCCGGAGGTTGTCCTTAAGGGGGGAGTAATGTAAGGTTCTATCAGTGCTTCAGAATCTAGCCTGCAGTGAACCTGTGACTTGACTCCTGTAAGCCTTGGACCTTGTACTCCAGCTATTCCTACTGAGGAACTCTGAAGCACTTGTGGACTCTGAACCCTGCTCTTTGAAAGACCCACGTTTGCATGGACTTACGGTAACAGAGAAGAAGATCCTGAATCTGTATTGGAGAGTGATTGCTGAGCTTGGATTACTCTGGCCTGCTGTGTCTCCTGTTTCTGTGTCTGCAAACTGTGTGACTATTTCTGCCAACTTGTATGAAGTAATACAGGACTTTTCTATATCAAACCTGTGACTCCTGTGTTTTCATCGCACCCAAGCACAAGACGCTATATGAACTGTACTACATACATTACAATCTGCTGCATACGCTCCACAACAGAGTCAACACCCGGACAGACAGAAGCCTCCGCCTGTCCCGAAGAAAATCGAGGGTGAAACCCAGAATTGCAGAAAAATGGAGACATCAAGGTGGCAGAGCTAGCCCTATTATTAAGAGCAAACTCAGCCAAAGGCAAAAAAGAGACCCAGTCATCTTGATCAGCAGACACAAAACATCTCAAATAAGTCTCCAAGGTCTGGTTTGTTCTTTCGGTTTGTCCATTGGTCTGAGGATGAAATGCAGAGGAGAAAGATAATTGAACACCAAGTTTACAACAAAATGTCCTCCAAAATCTGGAAACAAACTGGACTCCTCTGTCAGACACAATGTTCTCCGGAATGCCATGTAACCGAACCACGTGCTGAAGGAACAAAGGCACCAATTCGGAGGAGGAAGGTAACTTAGGTAATGGCACAAGATGTATCATCTTGGAAAACTTATCACAGATTACCCAGATAATGGTCATTTTCTGAGAAACAGGGAGGTCGGAAATAAAATCCATAGAGATGTGGGTCCATGGCCTCTTAGGCACAGGTAATGGCATTAACAAACCACTAGAGCGAGAGCAAGGCTTGGAACGAGAGCAAGTCCCACAGGACTGCACAAAGTCCCTGACGTCACGAGACAAAGTAGGCCACCAAAAGGACCGACTCACCAAGTCTCTGGTACCAAAAATCCTGGGATGACCAGCCAACGCGGAACAATGAATCTCAGACATCACACTCTTCTTCCACTGCTCTGGGACAAACAATTTCCCAACAGGGCAGCGCTCAGGTTTATCCTCCTGACACCCCTCCAGAGCCAGTCTCAAATGGGGCGAGATGGCGGAAAGTACTACACCCTCTTTCAAAATAACAGCAGGATCAGATAACTCAGGAGAATCCGCAAATAAACTCCTTGAGAGGGCATCCACCTTAACATTCTTAGTGCCAGGAAGAAAAGAAACCACAAACTTAAAACGTGTGAAAAACAATGCCCACCTGGCCTGTCAAGGATTAAGTCGCTTGCCTGATTCGAGATAAACCAGGTTCTTTTGGTCCGTGAGGACCACCACCTGATGTTTGGCTCCTTCCAGTCAATGTCTCCACTCTTCAAAGGCCCACTTCATGGCCAATAACTCCCGATTACCCATGTCATAACTACGTTCAGTTGGAGAAAACTTTCGAGAGAAAAAGGCACAAGAGTTACTCTTAGAGGTCTCTGGATCCCTTTGGGACAAAATGGCACCTGCCCCAATCTTAGAGGCATCAACCTCCACCTGAAACGGCAGAGAAACATAAGGCTGCCTTAGAACAGGAGCAGAAATGAATCTCTGCTTAAGTTCCTGAAATGCAGAAACTGCCTCAGGAGGCCAATTCACCACATTGGAACACTTTTTGGTCAGATCAGTCAATGGTTTAACAATACCAGAGAAATTACCAATAAATTTACGATAAAAATTGGCAAAACCCAAAAATCTATGAAGAGCTTTCAATGAAGTAGATTGAACCCAATGACAGATGGCCTGAACCTTGACCGGGTCCATTTCAATAACAGACGGAGACAAAATGAATCCCAGAAATGAGACCTTCTGTACGCCAAAAAGACACTTTGATCCTTCACATACAGTGCATTCTCTCTCAAAATCTGGAACACAGTCCGAACATGTTTCACATGAGAGTCCCAGTCATTGGAAAAAATCAAGATATCATCCAAATAAACAATAAGAAATTTATCCACAAAATCCCTGAAAATATCATTCATGAATAGTGTTGAGCGATACTGCTCGATATCTAAAAATATCGGATCGGAATGGTATCGCCGATATCACTAAATATCGTCGATATCCGATTCCGATACCGGAAGTCCAATGTAAGTCTATGGGAACCAAATATCGACATTAAAAAAAAACATTCTTGCCTTGTTGGTTAATTGTACATGAAGGAAAACAACAAAGACTAATGTAGAATGTATTGGGGGAGGTTGAGGAGACAATAAAGGCATAAATGTTTAACCCAATGCATTGGAATAGCATTAATATATATTTTTTTGGAAATACGTTTGGATTGACTAACAAATTGACAATGTTGTTAACCTTTTTTCTATTTTGGCAAATATGTATGTTTCACAACTTCCATGCTCTTCACCTTTTTAACTTTTGCCAGTGCCACACTTTCTCCTTCATAATCTTCAGCAGCATCATCTTTCTCATCAAATTATTCTTCATCTTCACCTTCTTAATCTTCTTCTTAAACTTCTTGCTATTCATGTTTTTGTTTACATTACTCATATTGTTATTATTAAACTAATTAATCTTCTTCATATTCAAATTTTCATCTTCTTCCTCTTCATCTTCTTCATCATATTCTTATTTGTGACAGAGATTCCTGTACTTGTAATCTGTAAAAGTATGAATTGTTCATCCTTCCGTTCTTGCTGTCACAAAAGATTTAAATTACAACAGTATTTGTCCGTGTTCAGTTTAGCCTGCAGCAGCAGCAGGCATTTTCCAGGGGCAACACGAGGAGGAACGGACTCACCCCCATACACTGCTTAGTCTTCTTCTGCTTAGAATTTAGAGCATATATTTTGCTCTTCATTTTGGTCTTATACTTCATGTTCTTCTGCTTTTTGATCTTTTGCTTATTGTTCTTCTGTCTCTTGTTCTGTATCTTGTAGTTTGTCTTAACCTTCTTTGTCCTGTTGGTGATCTTCTTCTGGGTAATCTTTTATTTTTTCTTTGTGATGGTGTTCAGGCTGGTTGGCTTCATGCTCGTCGTCCTTGTTGTCATCATCTTCTTCTGGGTGGTCTTTAAGGTCGTCTAATTTCCGAGAGAACAGCTGACGGTTACTGGAAACCTGACGGGTACAGATGGAGCAGAGAGACAATGGAAGTAACGAGGACGCTGGACTGTGCTGGACCCCGGACGGGTAGCAGAAGGAAAAGAGGCAATGTCACAACCGAGTACCAGCTGACGTTACTGTGACACGGTTACTAAGCAGGAGGTACCTGTGCTCCAAAGCACTACCAAGGACCAGCAGACGTTGCTGGAACTCGGATACGGAGATGGAGGCACCTAGGCCAAAGGCACTGGGGAGAACCACTTGATGGTACTGGACCCCGGACGGGTAGCAGAAGGAAAAGAGGCAATGTCACAACCGAGTACCAGCTGACGTTACTGTGACACGGTTACTAAGCAGGAGGTACCTGTGCTCCAAAGCACTACCAAGGACCAGCAGACGTTGCTGGAACTCGGATACGGAGATGGAGGCACCTAGGCCAAAGGCACTGGGGAGAACCACTTGACGGTACTGGACCCCGGACGGGTAGAAGAACGCACCCATGAAAATGTAAGTTGACAGGACACAAGCCGTCCGCAGTTACCGAATCACACAGTCCTACAGTGGGTGCTTATCCTATTGTCACAATGGAAACCGCCTTTATTTACATATCCCACAGCACACATAGGAATCACCTAAACTGCAGGCACCATAGAGTCGGCTAACCCGAATGCAACACGACAGCACAACTTATTGGAGGATAATTGACGTTCACACTGCCAGGAAACAGCTGTCGTGCTGTAACCAGGCTGGCCAGGAGTCAGTACCCCTGCCAATTACTTACGAGCAACAAATGGCGGTGTTGTAGCCCAGGGAGTAGAGTTCAGGTGGTAGAAAGATGAACATAACAGGAGACATGGAAAACGTTGCCAAACAGTTATTTAATCTAAAAACGGACAGGCAAATTCAGGTGAGATCCATGCCTTGTTCATTTTCAGAAAAGTAAGCCGGTCTACATTCTCTGAGGATAGTCGCATGCGACGGTCTGTTACTACACCACCTGCAGCACTAAAGACACGCTCAGATAATACACTGGCAGCAGGGCAAGCCAGCACCTCCAATGCATACTGGCTAAGCTCTGGCCATGTATCCAACTTAGAGACCCAAAATTTGAAAGGGGAAGAGGCATCTGGGAGTACACTTAGAGGGAAAGCCAAGTAGTCTGTCACCATCTTACGGAAACGTTTCTTCCTGGTGACTGGAGCCGTCTCGGATGGTGTAGACCTTGCTGGCGCTGTCACAAAACTTTGCCACATTTGTAACATACAGTTCTTGCCCTGTGCAGAGGCGCTGCTTCTGCTCCCTCTTGTTGTAGAGGTGTCTACACTGCCTCGACGCACAGAGCTGCTTTGTAAAGCAGTAGCAGCAGCAGCAGCTCTCTCGGCTGGAATGTACAACAGTATGGATTGCACCAGTGTGTCTTGGTACTCCTGCATTTTACGGTCCCGGTTCACCGGTTGTGATGAGGGTTTGTAAGTTGTCCCGGTAGCGAGGGTCTAGGAGGGTGTACACCCAATAATCTGACGTGCTGAGAATGTGGGCGATGCGGCGGTCGTTTCTCAGGCACTGAAGCATGAAATCAACCATGTGCTGCAGACTCCCAACTGGCCAACAAAGGCTGTCCTCTGGAAGAGGCGTCATCTCTGTCTCCTCTGCCTCACCCCCACCCTCGCTCTACATACTGACTAGAGCGTTGTGTACCTCCCTCTGTAGGGATTTCTTCCTCCTCCATTGACTCCTCCTCCCTCCTCCTCACAAAGTGAGCCCTGCCCAGCCCTTTGTGAGGAACCACGTTGCGATGACTGTCCTGAAGGTAATTGAATTTGTGACTCCTCATCCTCCACCTCTTCCAAAACCTCTTCCTTTAGTGCTTTCAGTGATTTCTGAAGCAGGCAGATAAGGGGGACAGTCAT
>JARQOD010000003.1:230159684-230182386 GCA_033576555.1 Oophaga sylvatica | reverse complement strand
CTTTAGGTGTAGTTAGTTTCTCAGGCTGTGACGAGGCGTCTAGGACCAACGTAGGAATGCTCCACGGCTGCCTCTAGTTGTTGTGGTTAGTCAGGGTACTGAAATCTCATAGATTCCAACTGGTCTGGTGTATTGCCTTTTTTGCCTGCACTCCTCAGCTACCGAAACATAACAGTATCACCGGCCAAAAAATTTAAAATTGTATGGTACTCACAGAAGGGAAAAAATTTGTGAAAGAAAAAACGGTTGTCAGAGTTGTCAGAGATATTTTTCTGTTTGTTGCATTTTTTTTTTTTTTTTCCCTCTGTATCTCTGGGTGCTGGGGAGGATTTTTTCTCTCAATGGAGTTTGCACAGTTGTCTGGCCGTGTGGATCAGCTTGCCACTGAGGTTCAGAGTATTGCTGCATATCTTGCTAGGTTGCCTGTTGTGGAACCTAGGATTCCCATGCCAGATTTGTTTTTAGGGGATCGAGCTAACTTTCAGAATTTCAAAAATAATTGTAAATTGTTTTTTGCCTTAAAATCTAAGTCCTCAGGAAACGCAGCGCAGCAGGTTCAAATTGTCATCTCTCTCCTGCGCGGCGACCCTCAGGATTGGGCTTTTTCCCTGACACCTGGGGATCCTGTTTTGAGTGATGTTGATGCATTTTTTCAGGCTTTGGGGTTATTTGTACGATGAGCCTAATGTCACTGATCAAGCTGAAAAAGCTTTGTTGGCATTAAATCAGGGGCTTGATGACGCTGAGTTATACTGTCAGAGATTCCGTAGGTGGGCAGTCCTGACCAAGTGGAATGACGACGCTTTGGCGGCCCTTTTTCGGAAGGGTCTGTCAGATAATGTAAAGGATGTTATGGTGGGATTCCCTGTCCCCTCTGGTCTCAATGATTCTATGTCATTAGCGATTCAATTTGACAGACGTTTGCGTGAGCGGAGAAGTATGCGTGGAATAGTGTTGCCTTGTGAACCTGCTTCTGAATCCATGCAGTGTGATAGAGTGGTGTCTGGGGCACAGCGTCATGAATTTCGAAAGCGCAATGGGTTATGTTTCCACTGTGGTGATGCCTCTCATGCTATTTCAGTCTACCCTAAGCGGGGAATACGTTTTGCACGCTCAGTTGTCTTGGGTAGTGTTCAGACTAAGTTTTTATTAACTGTCACTCTAATATGCTCTCTGTCCTCATTTTCTGCTCAGGCTTTCGTTGATTCTGGAGCAGCTATTAACCTGATGGATTATGATTTTGCTAAACGTTGTGGGTTTCCCTTGATACCCCTACAGAAGTCTATTCCCCTACTGGGGATCGATTCTACCCCTTTGGCTGAGAATAAACCTCAGTTCTCTACTCAGGTGATAATGAGGGTTGAACCTGATCATCAAGAGTGCTGCAAATTTTTGGTTCTGTATAATCTGCATGATATTATCGTACTGGGTTTCCCTTGGTTACAGTCTCATAATCCTGTTTTGGATTGGAAATCTGTGTCTGTAACCAGTTGGGGCTGCCAATGTGTTAATACCAACACTCCTGTTTTTTCTGCCTCCCCCCAGGCTCAGGATGTTCCTGACTTTTTGATAGATTTTTCTGATGTATTTAGCGAAAGTATATCTGCATCCTTGCCTCCACATAGGAGCTATGACTGCGCTATTGAATTAGTGCCTGGTAGTAAATTCCCTAAAGGTCGCCTTTTTAACTTGTCTGTACCTGAACATGACGCTATGCGGTCTTATATCAAGGAGTCATTGGAGAAGGGTCATATCAGACCATCCTCTTCACCCTTAGGTGCCGGTTTTTTCTTTGTGGCCAAAAAGGATAGTTCATTAAGGCCGTGTATTGATTATCGTCTTTTCAACAATATTACTGTGAAATATCAATACCCGTTACCCTTGATTTCTGACCTGTTTTCCAGGGTGAAAAACGCTACTTGGTTTACCAAGCTTGACCTCAGGGGGGCATATAATCTTATTCGCATTAAGCACGGGGATGAATGGAAGACGGCATTCAATACCCCGGAGGGGCATTTTGAGTACCTTGTGATGCCCTTTGGGCTCACTAATGTTCCTTCTGTCTTCCAGTCCTTCATGAATGACATTTTCAGGGATTTTGTGGATAAATTTCTGATTGTTTATTTGGATGATATCTTGATTTTTTCTAATGACTGGGACTCTCATGTGAAACATGTTCGAACTGTATTCCAGATTTTGAGAGAGAATGCTCTGTATGTGAAGGGATCAAAGTGTCTTTTTGGCGTACAGAGGATCTCATTTCTGGGATTCATTTTGTCCCCATCTGTTATTGAAATGGACCCGGTCAAGGTTCAGGCCATCTGTGATTGGGTCCAACTTACTTCATTAAAGGCTCTTCAAAGATTTTTGGGTTTTGCCAATTTTTATCGTAAATTTATTGGTAATTTCTCGATTATTGTTAAACCATTAACTGATTTGACCAAAAAGGGTTCTGATGTGGTGAATTGGCCTCCTGAGGCAGTCTCTGCATTTCAGGAACTTAAGCAGAGATTCACTTCTGCTCCTGTTCTACGGCAGCCTGATGTTTCTCTGCCATTTCAGGTGGAGGTTGATGCCTCTGAAATTGGGGCAGGTGCCGTTTTGTCCCAAAAAGATCCAGAGACCTCTAAAAGTAACCCTTGTGCCTTTTTCTCTCGAAAATTTTCTCCTACTGAACGTAATTATGACGTGGGTAATCAGGAGTTATTGGCCATGAAGTGGGCTTTTGAAGAGTGGAGACATTGGCTGGAGGGAGCCAAACATCAGGTGGTGGTCCTTACTGACCATAAGAATCTGGTTTATCTGGAATCTGCCAAGCGACTCAATCCTAGACAGGCCAGGTGGGCCTTGTTTTTCACACGTTTTAATTTTGTGGTTTCCTTTCTTCCTGGCACTAAGAATGTTAAGGCGGATGCCCTCTCGAGGAGCTTCCTTGCGGACTCTCCTGAGTTATCTGATCCTTCTGTTATTTTGAAAGAGGGTGTAGTTCTTTCCGCCATCTCACCTAATTTGAGACTTGCTCTGGAGGGGTGTCAGGAGGATAGGCCCGAGCGCTGCCCTGTTGGAAAATTGTTTGTCCCGGACCAGTGGAAAAAGAGTGTGATGTCTGAGATTCATTGTTCCGCGTATTCTGGGCATCCCGGAATTTTTGGTACCAGAGACTTGGTTAGTCGGTCCTTTTGGTGGCCTACCTTGTCTCGTGATGTCAGGGAATTTGTACAGTCCTGCGGGACTTGCTCTCGCTCCAAGCCTTGCTATCGCTCTAGTGGTTTGTTGATGCCATTGCCTGTGCCCAAGAGACCATGGACCCATATCTCTATGAATTTAATTTCCGACCTTCCTGTTTCTCAGAGAATGACCGCCATCTGGGTAATTTGTGATAGGTTTTCTAAGATGATACATCTTGTGCCATTACCTAAGTTGCCTTCCTCCTCTGAATTGGTGCCGTTGTTCCTTCAGCATGTGGTTCGTTTACACGGCATTCCTGAGAACATAGTGTCTGACAGAGGAGTCCAGTTTGTTTCCAGATTTTGGAGGACTTTTTGTTCTAAACTGGGTGTTCAATTGTCTTTCTCCTCGGCATTTCATCCTCAGACCAATGGTCAAACTGAGAGAACAAACCAGACATTGGAGACTTATCTAAGATGCTTTGTGTCTGCTGATCAGGATGACTGGGTCTCTTTTTTGCCTTTGGCTGAGTTTGCTCTTAATAATAGGGCTAGCTCTGCCACTTTGATGTCTCCGTTTTTTTGTAATTCTGGGTTTCACCCTCGATTTTCTTCAGGACAGACGGAGGCTTCTGTCTGTCCAGGTGTTGACTCTGTTGTGGAGCGTATGCAACAGATTTGGGACCAGGTAGTGGAGAGGTTGTCCCTCTCTCAGAAGAGGGCCCAGCGGTTTGCTAACCGGCATAGGACTGATGGTCCTCGGTTTAAAGTGGGTGACTTGGTCTGGTTGTCCTCAAAAAATATTCCTATGAGAGTAGCATCTCCTAAATTTAAGCCTAGGTTCATTGGACCTTATAAGATCATAGAGATTCTTAATCCTGTTTCTTTTCGTTTGCTTTCTTCCACGGACATTTAAGATCCATAACGTGTTCCACAAGTCCTTGTTGAAGAGGTTTGTTGAGCCAGTGGTTCCTGCTGCTGTGCCTCCTGACCCTGTTTTGGTTGAGGGCAATCTGGAGTATGTGGTTGAGAAAATATTAGATTCTCGTTTTTCTAGACGGAAACTCCAGTATTTGGTTAAATGGAGAGGTTATGGTCAGGAAGACAATTCTTGGGTGTTTGCTTCGGACATCCATGCTAGAAGACTCATCCGTGCGTACCATAGAACTCATCCTGACCGACCTGGTTGCTCAAATGAGGGTTCGGTGACCCCTCCTCTAGAGGGGGGGTACTGTTGTGAGTGGGCTTGGGATGAGTTCTGAGCAGAGGCTCCCTCTGGTGGTTACAAGCGGTGCTGATCTGTCCAGTGAAGATTGTGAGGATTGGGAATCAGGTGTTACTGACTGGTCTTATATAAGGGAGTCACCTTCCCATCAGCGTTGCCGGTGATCAATTGTTCTGGTCTGAATCCTTGATTCCTGTTTCCTTTGTAGCCTGCTGTGTCGTGTCTGCATCTCTTGCTAACAGATAAGACATTTTCTTCTTTTTGTTTTTGTGCTTGATTTTTGCATTTTGTCCTGCACTTCTGTGGGGGCCTTCAGGGTCCCCTCCGGGGGCTTTTGCCCTCTCAGTTTAGTTCAGCCACTGATGTTTGTACCTTTGCTTTTTCCAGTTTTTTCAGTGGCTGCTGTTTTGATTTTGTTACACCAGAGAACTAATTTAGGTGGTAGAGGTCGTGTGATCTCAGGTGTTTTTGAAATTAGTAGAGTTGGTGCTTTTCAGGGTTTTCTGGGATTGCAGTAAGTACCCTTCCTATCCTTTTCTATTTAGTTAGTTTGGGCCCCAACGTTTGCTCATACTATTTTCTGTCTGTGTCTGTATTTCTTCTTGTCTAACCGCCATTACATGTTTGGGGGCTTTCTATTATCTTTGGGGTTCTGCTCCGGGGCAGATAGCTTTCCTATTTCTATCTTTAGGTGTAGTTAGTTTCTCAGGCTGTGACGAGGCGTCTAGGACCAACTTAGGAACGCTCCACGGCTGCCTCTAGTTGTTGTGGTTAGTCAGGGTACTGCAATCTCATAGATTCCAACTGCTCTGGTGTATTGCCTTTTTTGCCTGCACTCCTCAGCTACCGAAACATAACATATTGCCATTTGCGTGGTGTGTTCATATACATACCCTCATTCCCTGGTATTTATTAAGCTATACCGTTTGTTTGTTTATTTATTAAGCTATATAATTATGTGCTATTTTGGTATATATGTTATATAGGTGCATATCGTTTATTCATTCATTTTGGGACAATTTTTACTCAACAAAGGCTTTTCTATTCACCTTTCCCACGGGGCTCAGTGCAGTATACTTCCAGTGCAATATTCTGATTTTATCTATTTGACAGAGTATCTTCTATTGTTGTTTGCCATCTATTGTTGTTGTTTGCAGTTTTATAAATATATTCACGTGTTTATTAATAATCTCCCTTGTCACTTTAGTTTTTTATGTGCGCAAACTACTTTTTCACTGTTATTTATTTATTTATTTCTTATTGGCACTCTATTGTGGTAATGCTCTAGTTTGCAGCACTTTTAAACTTTATTGCCTATAGCGCCGCTGACATTTTTATATATTCAGGTTTTCAAACAGCCCCTCAGTTGTCAGGAAAGCTGTTTTCCATTCGTCCCCCTCTTGGATCCTTAAAAGGTTATAAGCCCTTCGTAGATCGAGCTTAGAAAACCATTTGGCCAGCGTGAGTTGGTTGCATATATCGGAAATCAACGGGAGAGAGTACGTGTTTTTAACGGTAATTTTGTTCAGTTCCCGAAAGTCGAGGCACGGTCGCAACCCACCATCTTTTTTCTTTACAAAGAAAAACCCCGCTGCCACATGTGAGACTGAGGGCCGAATATGCCCCTTGTGAAGGCTCTCGTTGATGTACTCTTTCATAGCTTGACGTTCAGGCCTGGACAAATTAAACAAACGAGCCTTGGGTAATTTGGCTCCAGGTACTAAATCAATGACGCAATCATACGGTCTATGTGGTGGGAGCGCCTCAGCCTCACTTTCGGAAAACACGTCTTCAAAGTCTTTTAGGTACTCCGGAATACCCTCCAGACGACACAGATACAGATTTTATTGGGTTGACAAAAGGAACCGGGTTACCACACAGACCATTATCATTACATCCCCTTTGAGTGATCTCCCCCTTTACCCAATCAATGAGAGGATTGTGGTGTTGAAGCCAGGGCATCCTCAATACCAGTCCTGCAGGCAGATTATTCAGAATGAAACAACTTAATTTTTCCACGTGAGTTGAACCCACTTTCATAGAAAAAACTTCAGACATAAAATTAATTCCATCCCGGGCAAGAGGGGATGAATCTACAGCCACAATTTTAACAGGATATTTCAACCTGACTGTCCCTATCTTGTTAAGAGTCACAACTTGGGCATCAATCAGATTAATGGAGGAACCACAGTCAACAAACGCAGTGGTCATAACAGGACTGTCAGCAAGTTCCAATTTAACCTGGAGCACCATTTTAGTAAGCAAAAAAAATGTACCTGGGAGTCTGGGCAACCTCCTCGATTGTTGCCCAGACTCAGTCGTTTTCCCGACGATTTTACAGTAGAAGGGCGGGAAGGACAGACCCTTTTCCAATGTCCAGAGGCTCCACAGTATAAGCACAGACAGTTGTTTTTACGGTGTCTTCTCTCTCTTTCCTTTCCTGAGATAGCCTCAATCTCCATGGGCTTTGATACTCATGCGGTGTAACACAATTTGGAGTACAAGGGAGTCTCTTGTTGCATCATTCCCTTAGCACTGAGTCTCCGGTCCATAGGGACCACCTGCATCATGGCATCCTCCAGGGTATCGGGAGGAGGATGTAATGCCAGAGCGTCCTGCAGATGGTCAGACAGGCCCATGCGTAACAACCCCCTCAGGGCGTCATCATTCCAGGATACTTCGGCGGCCCAATGTCTGAACTCTGAGCAGAACCATTCAGCAGAGTGCCTCCCCTGTGTCATACTCATCACCATATCCTCTGCCAGACGCACTCTATGAGGCTTATCATAGATGTGCCCCAAAGCCTCAAAGTACAGGTTCACAGACATACAGTACAGACCAAAAGTTTGGACACACCTTCTCATTCAAGTATTTTTCTGTATTTTCATGACTATGAAAATTGTACAATCACACTGAAGGCATCAAAACATGTTAGGGCAGGTTAGGATAGGATATGGGTTGAACTAGATGGACTTAAAGTCTTCCTTCAACCTTAATAACTATGTTACTATGTTACTATGTTACACTGAAGGCATCAAAACTATGAATTAACACATGTGGAATTATACATTATACTTTACAAAAAAGTGTAAAACAACTGAAAATATGTCTTATATTCTAGATTCTTCAAAGTAGCCACCTTTTGCTTTGATTACTGCTTTGCACGCAGAAAAGGTGAACGGATGGACTCTACATACCTAGTTCCCACCGTGAAGTATGGAGGAGGAGGTGTGATGGTGTGGGGGTGCTTTGCTGGTGACACTGTTAGGGATTTATTCAAAATTGAAGGCATACTGAACCAGCATGGCTACCACAGCATCTTGCAGCAGCATGCTATTCCATCCGGTTTGCGTTTAGTTGGACCATCATTTATTTTTCAACAGGACAATGACCCCAAACACACCTCCAGGCTGTGTAAGGGCTATTTGACCAAGAAGGAGAGTGATGGGGTGCTATGCTAGATGACCTGGCCTCCACAGTCACCAGACCTGAACCCAAGCGAGATGGTTTGGGGTGAGCTGGACCGCTCACCGCTTCAATTTTGAATAAATCCCCAACAGTGTCACCAGCAAAGCACCCCCACACCATCACACAATCTCCTTCATGCATCACGGTGGGAAGTAGGCATGTAGAGTCCGTCCGTTCACCTTTTCTGCGTGCAAAGCAGTAATCAAAGCAAAAGGTGGCTACTTTGAAGAACCTAGAATATAAGACATATTTTCAGTTGTTTGACACTTTTTTGTAAAGTGTAATGTATAATTCCACATGTGTTAATTCATAGTTTTGATGCCTTCAATGTGCTTCTACAATTTTCATAGTCATGAAAATACAGAAAAATCTTTGAATGAGAAGGTGTGTCCAAACTTTTGGTCTGTACTGTACGTTCAGGAGCAGAGGAAGAGAGAGAGAAACCCCTTTCTTGCGGAGCCCCCCATTATTAAGGACATTACGATCCCCACCCTCTGCCTTTCATTTTCATAGGTCCGGGGACGAAATTCAAAGTACAACTTGCACTCATCCTTAAAAACCCTAAATAATTTTTTATCTCCGGAAAAATTGTCGGGTAACTTTACCGGTGGGTAGAGGTCCGCAAGAGATACATCAGTGGGGCCCCCCTCCCAGGACCATGGCGAAACAAACCCCTGTAGAGCATCTGCCACATCTCTCTGCACCTGTTGGTGCAAATGAACCAGGTTTGCTGCTCGATAGACAGCTTCTGCATAAGCTAGGAGAGCTCATTAACCTGCTCAGTGGGTGCTCGTACCGGATCCATAATGTTCTAACACCCCACAACCAGGGGAAGATTGTATAGGTCAGCTATAATGTCGGGAACACCACACTACACTTGCTCACTGAGCCAGTGCGCGTGTCCTGAGTAAAACAAACTGTGCTCAAAGATACCTATGGAGTAGGGCAGCAGCGGTGAATGATGCGTGCGTCAGACAAACAGGGCCTGAAGCACGTGACTGCTGGGGGGCGTGGCCTAAGCTCCAGAGAGTTAGGAATTGAAGGAAAACTCCTAAAAGGGTAACTACGAGACAAAGTTACCGAGGGCATAGGCAGGGACGTAAACCAGATCAGGCTGGGGTCAAAGCGCGAGATAGCGTGACAGTACCAAAAGGATAAGACAGAACGGATAGTCAGGACGTAGCAAGAGATCAGTAAACCAGAACGGGCAATAGACAGTACAATAGGGACAAACTTGAAACGGAGTAACAATAGCCAAGCCAGGACATCAGAACCGGAGAAGACAATAGTACCAAAACGTGAGACAAAGAACAGAGTGAGCAGACGGACCAGGTCATACACGGGAGTCAAACAAGCAAAGCAGAACACAAGCAAACTAGTGGAGTCGGACACACAGTCCAAATAACAGTATAGCTGACAGAGAATCCCAGTCTGGAGTGAGCATAAATACCCCTCCCAGATCCAAAGGGAGGCCAGCAATAGTTAACCCTGAGAAAGCAGGACATTAACCATGTCCTATACCATGACAGGAATGTTATATTGGATTATGACACTTCTTTCTCTGACAGAGCATATAATGTTTCAGTTTCACAGAAGCTGCAAAAATTGAGCAGCTACGATTGAGTTAGGCTATATTTAGATAATTATTTTTTAATAAATTATGAAAATAATGTACAGTATATACTTCTATGACAAGAAAGGACTACATACCGTATATACCCATGTATAAGCCGAGATTTTCAGCCCATTTTTTAGGGCTGAAAGTCCCCCTCTCGGCTTATACGCGGGTCATATATGGGGGTCGGCGGGGGAGGGGGAGCGTGGGGGTGTCGGATCATACTCACCCCTCTGCCGGCGCGGTCTCTGCAGCCCCCCTGCTTCTCCCACGATCTCCGGCTCCTTCCTGCAGCGGTCACATGGCACCGCTCATTAAAGTCATGAATATGCACATATTCATGACTTTAATGAGCGGTAGCACGTGACCGCTGCTGGACTGAAGCGCTGCGGAGAGCGCCGGGAGAAGAGGAGAGGCTGCAGGGACGCGCGGCGGAGGGGTGAGTATAGCGATATTTACCTGTCCCTCGGTCCACCGCAGCGCTGCTTCCTCGGTCTGACTCCTCTGGCTGTGAATGTTCAGGCAGAGGGCGCGATGACGTCGTTAGTACGTGCCCCGCCCCCTGCCAGATCATTCACAGCCAGAGGAGTCAGACCGAGGGAACAGCGCTGTGGTGGACCGAGGGACAGGTAAATATCTCAGGTGCCGGGGTCCTGAGCGAGCGGTGACACCAGCACCTGTCCCCCATAGCGCGCCGGTGTCACCGCCTGCTCAGGACACCGGCACCTGGCCCCCAGCGACGAGAGGTGAGTATGTCATTTTTTTTTGCAGCAGCAGCATATGAGGCCTATACTATGGGGCATAATTGTGCAGCATATGGGGGCATAAGCTGGAGCATATGGGGGCATAATATGGAGCATATGAGGGCATAATATGGAGCATATGGGGGCATAAGCTGTGGAACATATGGGGCATAATCTGGAGCATATGGGGGCATAATATGGAGCATATGAGGGCATAAGCTGTGGAACATACGGGGCATAATCTGGAGCATATGGGAGCATAATATGGAGCATATGGGGCATAATCTGTTGCATATGGGGGCATAATATGGAGCATATGGGGGCATAAGCTGTGGAACATATGGGGCATAATCAGGAGCATATGGGGGCATAAGCTGTGGAACATATGGGGCATAATCTGGAGCATATGGGGCATAATATGGAGCATATGGGGGCATAAACTGTGGAACATATGGGGCATAATCTGGAGCATATGGGGGTATAAGCTGTGGAACATATGGGGCATAATCTGGAGCATATGGGGCATAATATTTAGCATATGGGGGAATAAACTGTGGAACATATGGGGCATAATCTGGAGCATATGGGGGCATAATCTGTGGAACATATGGGGCATAATATGGAGCATATGGGGGCATAAGCTGTGGAGCATATGGGGGCATAATATGGAGCATATGGGGGCATAAGCTGTGGAACATATGGGGCTTAATATGGAGCATATTGGGGCATAATCTGTGGAACATATGGGGCATAATCTGGAGCATATGGGGGCATAATCTGTGGATCATACGGGGGCATAATCTGTGGAATATATGGGGGCATAATCTGGAGCATATGGGGGCATAATCTGTGGAGCATATTGGGCATAATCTGTGGAGTATATGGGGGCATAATCTGTGGAGCATCATATGGGGGCATAATCATTTTTCATCCTAGGCTTATACGCGAGTCAATAAGTTTTCCCAGTTTTTTGTGGCAAAATTAGGGGGGTCGGCTTATACACGGGTCGGCTTATACATGAGTATATACGGTATTTGAATCCTACTGTTATTGACTTTGTCTTGAAAAGAGCAGAATCTTCAGACTACATCATTGTCTTCTACTGTGATTCAAAGTCATCCAAAGCTAGAGCTGCCCTTTCTAGCAGATCTCTGCTTTGGCTAGTAAAGTCACTATCAATTGGGGGTATGTAGACACTGTGCACAAGTTGAAAAATGGGTGCTAGAGACTTTTTATGAGCCACAAAGGCAGTCACCCATGCCACTGCAATGAGAGTAGCCATTCACTGAGAAAGAAAAGGCAATAAAAATGCCATTGAAGCTGCCACTTCTGAAAACAATAAAAAGGTGACATCCCTGCTAGGCACCTGAAGCTGACCTCATTTGAATTAAAAGGCTTTTCCCATAAGCAAAGTACACTTTCATCAATAGATCTTAAAATAATAATAAGTTCCATAATTGGATATGTTAAAATCTCTGAGATACTCTTATAAATGTGCCCCTGTTATATACTGTTATTTATTGTGACAGACCATGTAGAGCTTCTTAAATGGGAGCTCCAGTGGCCACTAAGCTTATTTGTCACTGACTTAATTTATGATTAACTTAGAGGGCTCGAGATGTGGCAGAAACACTTGTTCCTGTGATAAAACAGGCAGGGAAATATGTTACCTGAGAAAGTAGCATTTATTAGCCCTTGCTGTATTATCTATATTCTCACTATTAGGGTCGGTGGAACCCACCAAATGAAATATATATAATAATAATAATAATGAGGTGCGTTCACAACCTGGGGTCCACCGTGCAGAGATGGTACTTGCTGCTAAGCAATGACGGAACAAGGCGGCGGTTGAATGCCAACAACACGTTAGATGTCACCCGGTGTGAACAGCGGTGAACTCTGTTACTTCACAGAGCCCCCGCAACAAAGTAATAGAGCGCTGTTCCCTGTTACTCGTCACAGGACACAGCAAATATGGTGCGAGTGAAGTCTCTAGGCTCGACCCCTAGAACGCGGGGACTTGTGTCTAACCAGACTCACAATGCGCACGGCGTCGCACTAGCGATGCCACTACTTGGTGCTCAGTGGTAGCAAACACAGCTAACTAAAAAACAATAGCAAAAAGCTCAACTGACCACAGAGCGGTACCAAAAGGTGTGTGCCAGAGCATGTGGATTCACTGTGCCCTGTAAACAGCCTGTGCTAAGCAGCACACGTGGCTGAGACTGGAGCTAGGTCAAGCCAAGCAAAAACCTGCCTGACTAAGGAACACTGGATGGTCATACACGCCGACAGTGCGGCAGGTTCTTGGCACAAATGCCCGTGCATACACAGAGTGGTAGTGTATCCACTCGCTCACACACCACATGGTTTATACTAGCGCATGGCCATGCAGCTGTGGGATCCTTTTATAACTGCAGCCTTCCAGGACCTTGCTGATGGCCAAATCTGAACTGCTTGAGGACCTGAGCATGTGACCTCCGACCACCAATGAGCGGTCGTCTTACGGGCATGCTCAGATGGAGAAAATCAGGACTTAGTCCCAGGAACGTATGCTTGCCTCTGACTAATGTTGGTTGCTATAGCTGAACCTGGGGCAGCAGCAGCAACCAAACGCATAGCATTAGCCTGAGCAAGACGCTGGGACCGACGTCTCTGCTGAGCAGTATAATCTGCTGCTGAAGAAGAATGGGAGACCGCAGAGGACATGGCTCGAGATTCCCCCTGTGCAGCGGTGGGATCTTGATGCCTAACACTCACTTATCATAAATAACTAAGCCTTTTCCCCTGGCCCATAGCTGGGGTATGTGCCAACCATGAACTGGAGCAGCTTTCCATGATCAGACACAGCCATTACACAGTAAATAGCAGAGGCACATTTAGAGGATTATCTCAGCACAAACATTTTTTTAACAAATCCAAATGTGTAACTTATTATTGTTCCCAAATCTAATGATTAAAATATACTTTCTTTCTAGAACAACCCTTTCGGAATTTTGAATTTGAGCTGGTTGTTGCCCAGTCTAGATATTTCAAGAAATGTACTCTAAGAGGGATGCTACTGTCAAATAGAAGACTGTGATTTACAGACGATCATGCACTGTGTACATTCAGCAATATTGACCTGAAAATGTGAGAAATATCTCATCCCTTGGGGCAAAGGAGCTGGGATAAGCTAGAATTCTGCACTGGGAAACGGAGCCGGCTTGTCCCATGGCCACAAGTATATCTGACAATAACCAATAGACAGGCTAAGAATACCTGGCAGGTAATAAGCAAACCCTTAAAAAAGGAGCAGTTGGTGCACAGCTATTAGGATATCACTCAGTATGGTACACTGGAAGTAAATACAGTATGTGCAGAAAATACTCTTATGGTATTTAACATAATTCCACAATCCGAAATAGCAGCGTTTAGGACGCAGCTCACCTGCTGTGCATCCAAAATGCTGCATTCAACAGTACAAGCACAGTGAATGGTATTGATAGAAATACCATGCCCACTGTTCTTCTATTTGATGCTGCATAAACTCACCGCGGTGGGGGTTTACGAGCTGCAGCATGTCAATTTCTGTTGCGGAAACACTAGTCTTGGCAACAAAAATTTCTACAATAAAATGTATTGAATGTGGTAAATCCGCATCATTCAATGAATACATACGGATTTAACTGCCTAATTGAACGCAGAGAAAATATGCTGAGTCCAAAGTGCTGCTGTTTCCTGATCATGGGCACGTACTCTAAAGGGAAACATATCCTACTGAACGCTATCAATGTAGTTGAATCCTTAGAGTTTATTTTCCTTAAGGTCAAAGAAATGTATTCAGGGTATCACTAAACACTGGTGTGTATGCCATGTTTCTAAAAAATATTTAGAATTGAGAGTCCTCAGTGGTTGATACCTTTTAATGGCTAACTGAAAAGATGGTAGCAAATTGCAAGCTTTCGAGTCTACTCAGGTCTCTTCATCAGGCGAAAACTAATACAAAATCTGAAGAATCACATATTTATACACAAAACAGCACAGAAATAACGTAATAGATAAGACAAGTGACGTAAAGCAGAATAGTCATTATGGAGAGGGATAAATATAAATATTGGAACAGTTCATAGATAATGAGTGTGAAAGTTATTTTGTATTAGTCAATGCTTGATGAAGAGACCGGAGTAGGCTCGAAAGCTTGCAATTTGTTACCATCTTTTCAGTTAGCCATTAAAAGGTATACTAAACAGCAATAGCAAAAGAGGACTTAGAATCCTCCAAAAATTCAAAAATACAGCAAAAAAAGGCAGAGATGCTCACCTGCCCAGGCCTTCAAACAAATACACTATCAGATGCAGTGGACCCACATAGTTAAGATGACGGCAACACAGGTGCAAGAATACCGATGAGGCAACCGCTCACAACCTACCAATCCATGGAGGGGGCGGCTGCTTGGTATATTGATGCATAAAGAAGACTTGTATGCAGCGCTGTTCACATTATGGCAATGCACAGCATCCAGTTAAACAGCCTAGTATTTACACCCTTCTATTAGATCAGGCAGGCTGCCCAGCGCTATTAAAATGCATCCCATGTGAACAGACACCACAGTTTACAAGACCAAATGGGCCCACCTGCACCCTGTAAAATAAAGTGCAAAAAACACATTAAAAAATATATTAAATAATGTGAGGTATTAGTTGGTATTTTGGCCAAAGTACGTAAGCTTGTAATCCACTTCACGGATCCTCACGCTTACAAGTAACTACACTAAACAGCAATAGCAATTGCAATTTAGTATTTTTGAATTTTTGGAGGATTTCTAAGTCCTCTTTTTGTGCTATTGCTGTTTAGTGTAGTTACTTGTAAGCGTGAGGATCCGTGAAGTGGATTACAAGCTTACGTACTTTGGCCAAAATACCAACTAATACCTCACATTATTTAATATATTTTTAATGTGTTTTTTGCACTTTATTGAACATCTCTGCCTTTTTTGCTGTACCATTAAAAGGTATCAATCACTGAGGACTCTCAATTCTAAATATTTTTCTATCTACTGGCTAACACGGTACGAAGATATATACCATGTTTTAGACATTCACCACAACTGGACTCCTATGGCCATATGGTTGCTCCAAGTGCATCTTCACATATCTTGTCCCCAATACTGAATTTGTACTGTCTGCACAAATTCCAATACAATTCCCATGTCAAGGGAGTGTGCAAGCACTTCAAATGCACCTTGGTAGGAATCATCTGTCCTCTATAAGAGGATAAGCAAATTGCCAGAACAAGTGGAGACTGTGGTGTGGCCCTGTAGTCAAAATTTGCACATATGATTTGGTTTACTCATCAACTCAATGTCACCACTGCTGGAACCAATGGAGGCTACAAAATTCACACTCCCACCAAGTGGAGTAAGGACCACTAGAAGCAGGAACCTTTGTCATTCTACTGGAGAACATGAGTTGAACAAATAGCATAGTATACAAAATGAGACAGTCTTATCTTTTAAGGAGACATATAGGTAGAAAAAAGATGGTCATGAAGTATTTACATGTATTTCTTAATTTTAGACCAATTAAAATAACTTCTTACAAATGTGTTACATTTAGGAACATTGCAATTTACAGTATTTAATTTCTATTCAAAGTCATACGTGACCAAAAATGTATTAGAGAACGTTATATACAATTAAACACAGTACGTTAACCAATTAACAAGAGAAAATAAGAGCAGGGAAAAAAATCAACTGCTAGTAAATTTAATTAGCATTTCGCTAATAATGTGGTTATAGCTGTATTTATTTACTCTGTAATCACATCTGAAATAATTGAGAAATATGAGAAGCAGGTTTACTAATAAGTATGGTAAACATGGTGCTTCATTTGATGCTATGTAACATATTTAAACAAATACATTAATTGCTTCAAAGGGAGAATTTACATTATGCTGCTCATTATTTGATATGCTATTAACCCCTTCACCCCCAAGGGTGGTTTGCACGTTAATGACCGGGACAATTTTTACAATTCTGACCACTGTCTCTTTATGAGGTTATAACTCCGGAACGCTTCAACGGATCTTCGCGATTCTGAGACTGTTTTCTCGTGACATATTGTACTTCATGTTAGTGGTAAAATTTCTTCCATATAACTTGCGTTTATTTTTGAAAAAAACGCAAATATGGCGAAAATTTTGAAAATTTAGCAATTTTCAAACTTTGAATTTTTATTCCCTTAAAACAGAGAAATATGTCACACAAAATAGTTAAGAAATAACATTTCCCACATGTCTACTTTACATCAGCACAATTTTGGAATCAAAATTTTTTTTGTTAGGAAGTTATAAGGGTTAAAAGTTGACCAGCGATTTCTCATTTTTACAACAAAATTTACAAAGCCATTTTTTTTAGGGACCACCTCACATTTGAAGTCACTTTGAGGGGTCTATATGGCAGAAAATACCCAAAAGTGACACCATTCTAAAAACTGCACCCCTCAAGGTACTCAAAACCACATTCAAGAAGTTTATTAACCCTTCAGGTGCTTCACAGGAACTAAAGCACGTGGAAGGAAAAAAATGAATATTTAACTTTTTAGCCACAAAAATGATCTTTTACAAACTTTTTTTTTATTTTCACAAGGGTAAAAGGAGAAAATGGACAGATAAGGTTGTTATGCAATTTCTCCTGAGTACGCCAATACCCCATATGTGGGGAAAACCACTGTTTGGGCACACGGCAGAGCTCGTAAGGGAAGGAGCACGTTTGACTTTTTCAAACTAAAATTGGCTGGAGTTGAGATTGGACGCCATGTCGCGCTTGGAGAACCTCTGATGCGCCTAAACAGTGGAAACCCCCCACAAGTGACACCATTTTGGAAACTAGACCCCCTAAGGACTTATCTAGATCTGTTGTGAGCACTTTGAACCCCAAGTGTTTCACAAAAGTTTATAATGCCTGGGTGTGAAAAAAAAAAAAAAAATTTTCCACAAAAATGATTTTTTAGTCCTAAATTTTTTGAATTTTTCCCAAGGAAATTGGACCCCAAAAGTTGTTGTCCAATTTGTCCTGAGTACGCTGATACCCCATATGTGGGGGGTGGAAAACTGTTTGGGCGCACGGCAGGGCTTGGAAAGGAAGTAGTAACGTTTGGAATGCAGACGTTGATGGGGGTCATGTTCCGTTTGCAGTGCCCAGATGAGCCTAAACAGTGGAAATCCCCCACAAGTGACCCCATTTGGAAACTAGACCCCCTAAGGAACTTATCTAGATCTTTGGTGAGCACTTTGAACCCCCAAGTGCTTCACACAAGTTTATAATGCCCGGGCATGAAAATAAAAAATCCTATTTTTTTCCCACAAAAATTATCTTTTAGTCACTAATTTTTATTTTCCCAAGGGTATCAGGAGAAATTGGACCACATAAGTTGTTGTCCAATTTGTCCTGAGTACGCTGATGCCCCATATGTGGGGGGGAACCACTGTTTGGGCGCACGGCAGAGCTCGGAAGGGAAGGAGCACCATTTGACTTTTTCCAACCAAAATTGGCTGGAATTGAGATTGGATGCCATGTTGCATTTGGAGAGCCCTGATGTGCCTAAACAGTGGAAACCCCCCACAAATGACCCCATTGGGAAACTAGACCCCCTAAGGAATTATCTAGATCTTTGTGAGCAATTTGAACCTCAAGTGCTTCACACAAGTTTATAACGTAGAGCCGTAAAATTTAAAAATCATATTTTTCCACAAAAATGATCTTTTCACCCGAATTTTTATTTTTCCAAGGGTAACAAGACTCCAAAAGTTTATTGTGCAATTTGTCCTGAGTACACTGATACCCCATATGTGGGGGTATACCACTGTTTGGGTGCATGGCAGAGTTTGGAAGGGAAGGAGCGCCGTCTCACTTTTTCAACGCAGAATTGGCTGGACGCCATGTCGTGTTTGGAGAGCTCCTGATCTGCCTAAACAGTGGAAACCCCCCACAATGACACCATTTGGAAACTAGACCCCTCAAGGAACTTATCTAGATGTGTGGTGAGAATTTGAACCCCAGGTGTTTCACTAAGTTTATAACGACAGCCTTAAAATAAAAAATCCTTTTTTTTTTTACAAAAATGATTTTTTGCCCCCAATATTTTATTTTCACAAGGGTAACAGAAGAAATTGGAACCCAAAAGTTGTTGTCCAATTTGTCCTGATACGCTGATACCCAATATGTAGGAGAAAACTACTGTATGGGTGCACGTCAGGGCTCGGAAGGGAAGTAGTGACGTTTTGGATTGCAGACTTTGATGGAATGGTCTGGGGGGTCATGTCGCATTTGGAGAGCCCTGATTTCGCCTAAACAGTGGAACCCCCCAAAAAGTGACCCCATTTTGGAAAATAGACCCCACAAGGAACTTATCTGATGTTGGTGAGCACTTTGAACCCCGAAGTGCTTCACAGAAGTTTATAACGCACAGCCGTTAAAAAATAAAAAATCCTTTTTTTTTTACAAAAATGATTTTTTCGCCCCAATATTTTATTTTCACAAGGGTAACAGGGAGAAATTGGACCCAAAAGTTGTTGTCCAATTTGTCCTGGTACGCTGATACCCAATATGTGGGAGAAAAACTACTGTATGGGCGCATGTTTAGGGCTCGGAAAGGGAAGTAGTACGTTTGGATTGCAGACTTTTGATGGAATGGTCTGGGGGGGTCATGTCGCATTTGGAGAGCCCCTGATGCGCCTAAACAGTGGAAACCCCCCACAAGTGACCCCATTTTGGAAAATAGACCCCACTAGGAACTTACCTAGATGTGTGGTGAGCACTTTGAACCCCGAAGTGCTTCACAGAAGTTTATAACGCACAGCCGTAAAAATAAAAAATCCTTTTTTTTTTTTACAAAAATGATTTTTTCGCCCCCAATATTTTATTTTCAAAAAGGGTAACAGGAGAAATTGGACCCCAAAAGTTGTTGTCCAATTTGTCCTGAGTACGCTGATACCCAATATGTGGGAGAAAAACTACTGTATGGGCGCATGTCAGGGCTCGAAAGGGAAGTATGTGACGTTTTGGATTGCAGACTTTGATGGAATGGTCTGGGGGGTCATGTCGCATTTTTGGGGAGCCCCTGATGCGCCTAAACAGTGGAAATCCCCAACAAGTGACCCCTTTTGGAAAATAGACCCCACAAGGAACTTATTTAGATGTGTGGTGAGCGCTATGAAGCCCCAAGTGCTTCACAGAAGTTTATAATGTACAGCCGTAAAAACAAAAAAATCTTATTTTTTTTACAAAAATAATTTTTTCGCCCCCAGTTTTTTATTTCCCAAGGGTAACAGAAGAAATAGGGACAAATTTCACAATAAACTCTTGGGGTCCAGAGTACGCTGATACCCCATGGTGGGGATAAACTACTGTTTGGGACGCATGGCAGAGCTCAGAAGTGAAGGAACACCGTTGGACTTTTTCAAAGCAGAATTGGCTGGAATGGAGATCAGACGCCATGTCACATTTGGAGAGCCCCTGATGTGCCTAAACAGCGGAAACCCCCCAATTCTAACTCAACCCTAACCCCAACACACCCTAACCCTAGTCCAACCCTAATCCCAACCCTAACCCTAATCCAAACTCTAACCCTAATCCTAACTTTAGCGCCAACCCTAACCCTAACTTAGCCGAAACCCTAACCCCTAACCCTAATGGGAAAATGGAAATAAATACATTTTTTTTATTTATTATTTTTCCCTAACTAAGGGGGTGATAAAGGGGGGTTTTGATTTACTATTTATAGCGGTTTTATGATTGGCAGCTGTCACGCTAAAAGACGCTTTTTTTGCAAAAAGTAGTTTTTTGCATCGCACATTTTGAGAGCTATAATTTTTGCATATTTTGGCCCCAGAGTCATGTGAGGTCTTAATTTTTGCGGGACGAGTGACGCTTTTATTGGTACCATTTTTGAGCACGTGACATTTTTTGATCGCTTTTTATTTCGATTTTTGGGAGGTTAGAATGAACAAAAAATCAGCAATTCATGAATTTCTTTTGGGTGAGGCGTTTTTATTGTTCCGCGTGTGGTAAATTGATAAAGCAGTTTTATTCTTCGGGTAGTACGATTATGGCGATACCTCATTTATATCATTTTTTTATGTTTTCGCGCTTTTATAGAATAAAAACAATTTTATATAAAAAAATAATTATTTTTGCATCGCTTTATTCTGGCGAGCTATAACTTTTTTATTTTTTTGCTGATGATGCTGTGTGACGGCTCGTTTTTTGCGGACAAGATGACGTTTTCAGCGGTACCATGTTTATATTATATCCGTCTTTTTGATCGCGTGTTATTCCACTTTTTGTTCAG
Source organism: Oophaga sylvatica (assembly GCA_033576555.1). Lineage (NCBI taxonomy): Eukaryota > Metazoa > Chordata > Amphibia > Anura > Dendrobatidae > Oophaga > Oophaga sylvatica. The sequence continues at coordinate 230,161,837 of JARQOD010000003.1, read as the reverse complement.
CGGTATGATATTAAAGCACTGATTTTTTGCTTCGTTTTTATTTTTTATTTTTTAAGGGGTTCACAAAAGGGGTTAACTAGTGGGACATTTTTATAGGGGGGGTCGTTACGGACGCGGCGATACCATATATGTGTACTTTTATTGTTTTATTTTTTTTATTTACAATAAGTAATGAATTTTTGGGGAATATTTTTTTTTTTTTTTTTTTGGATTTTTTTTTACACAGTTTTATTTTTACTTTTTTTACTTTTTTTACTTTGTCCCAGGGTGGGACATTCACTGTATTTCATCAGATCGCTGGTGTGACAGTGTGCACAGCACTCTGTCACACCAGCGATCGCTCAGGCAGTGCAGCAGGCTTCTCAGTGCCTGCTCTCGGCAGGCACTGAGGAAGCCGCCTCCCTCCAGGACCCCAGCGCCATCTTGGATCCGGGTCCGGGAGGGAGGAAGCCCTCAGAACAGCGCGATCACATCGCGCTGCTCTGAGGGTCTCAGGGGGGCGCCAGGGAGCCCCCACACTGCGCGATTCCTCCCCTGTGCCCCAGTACACCGCGATCATGTTTGATCGCGGTGTGCAAGGGGTTATGTGCCGGGAGCGGTCCGTGACGCTCCTGACACCCAGTCACGGGTGTCAGCTGTGATAATCACTGACACCCGGCGGCGATTAGCTGCGCTCCCTCGGGGAGCGCAGCTAATCGCTAGACGTACTATCCCGTCCATGGTCAGAATGCACGGGTTTTATGGACGGATAGTACGTTAATGTCAGAGAGGGGTTAAATACAACACTGCTGTCGCATTTGAATTATTGAAGAAATGTAACTCATTACCTTTAAAGTATGCCAAGAATTATGTTATGCAAATAAGGATTGGACTTTGTGGTGACAAAGATTTAACCCATTCCAACATCTACCATGAATACAGCACCTGCGCTAACAGCTAGCTTCTATTGCTGTTTTTAACCCCTGGGTCAGGCACATCTGTGACACACCCGAGTTCAGGCCGGTGCGCCTAACAGGCACAGGTTAAAACACCACCTATAATTATAATTTTCTCAATTTCTGGGCTCCAATGGTAATCAGTGACTTCATCGGGTTGTAATTAAAAGAGTACTAGAGTTGAGCATTCGATACCGCAAGTATCGGGTAGCGGCGATATTCGCTGTATCGGAATTCCGATTACTTAGTTCCGATATTTTTTCATATATCGTATACCGGAATCGGAAGTTCCCATAATTCTTTGAGAGGCAATGTGATTTTAGTCAGCCAATGGGAATCCTAAGAAGTGTGGGCACATCCTGTACTGCTGCGGTCTAGTTAACTAATGGCATGGCTGTGATTGGATGCTGAAATGATGTCAGAATGCACTATAAAAGGCGCCGCCGCCATTTTGCGTCACTGTGCTGGAGTTCAGTAAGGGACAGAACGCTGCTCTACTGTGCTCTAGGCAGGCTAGTTTACCAACCGCTGGTAAAGCTTCCTTTTGCCAGTGTTGTTTTAACAGCTCTGTGCAAGGTGTGTGGTGAGTGCAGGTGACGCTGCTTTTGCTCTGCATCCAACGCTGTTTGTAGGCATTTGCCACGTGTCACTCACAGACTCTTTTTTTTTTCTTTAGTGTAATTCTTGCTGCTCCATTCAATTGAAATTATAGTGTGACGCGCTTCCATCCGTTATCCAATACATGGTTGCAAACACTATAGAATTACAGAAAGGAGCCTTTCAAGATAGTGAACAGTTGTGTTCAGTGTTCACATCTAGTCTGTGAGTTTTTTTTTTTTTTTTAGTGCAGATCACGCTCCAGTTTGTTCTTCAACCACTGCTGGTTGTAGTCTGCTGAAACGTGGTGTCACTGCCTCATCCTTGTCATTTTTCTCAATTGGTGCTGCTCCATACCATTTCAAAATAACCAATCTATTAGTGTGACGCGCTTCCATCCGTATCCAATACATTGGTTGCAAACACTATAGAATTCAGAAAGGAACCTTCAGAGATAGTGAACAATTGTGTTCAGTGTTCACTCTAGTCTGTGGGTTTTTTTTTTTGAGTGCAGATCACGCTCCAGTTAGTTCTTTAACACTGCTGGTTGTAGTCTGCTGACGTGTGTCACTGCCTAATCCTTGTCATTTTCTCAAATTGGTGCTGCTCCAACCATTTAAA